>JAECWP010000133.1:0-471962 GCA_018150745.1 Drosophila sucinea | reverse complement strand
TGTTTTCAAACATTTAAAGATTAAGGGGGATATTCAAGATTTTGGAGTCGTAATATAGGGTGTCAACTGGGTATCAATCTACCTAGCCGAACGCAAACTATTTTGCTGTGTTTGGAGTTCGAGTTAACTACGAATAAATAAATATAAATTTAAATAGAATTGGGTATTTTGAGGAATATGTAATATTTAAATAGAATCGGGTATTTTAGAAACATATAATAATTAAACATTTGTTCCTTTAAATTACCCTTTATTTTATGAGGTATATTTCTTGATAATTGCTATTTAAGAAACAATCCTAATAGAATTTAAGGATTTTAAGGAAGAGTACGCTAATTATCAAAATTATACTTTAAATCATAAACAACTAAAAAATTTCTACGATTCTTTAAGCCTATGTAAAACTATTAAATGCAACAGAATAAACTATCGAATGAATATTTAAGATTACCTAGATCTACATTTTTGTTGGTATTTGTTAATTTTATTTATTTAAAATCTAAAGAATTATATAAAATTGTTAATGTTGTCTTAAAAAATAACGAGAAGTTTTCAAAATATTTCTTTATAAAGCTTATTTGAAGCTAAATACTTATTTAAATCGAAAATTATAAAAAAAGTTAATAATACTATGTAAAAATACTACTTCTATGGGCAATATTTATATTCAGTAATTGGAGTAGTATGAGTCGTCGTTCAATCAAGAGGACTGCTTCGACGGACACAGATATTATTTCTCTTCCGGTTTGCTCTTGGTCCGCTCCTGAATTCACATATAACCATTTATTTTTGTCACTCGCTGCGGCGACTAATTAAAATTAGAGAAAAACTAAAGCAACACGGCAAAAAGGAAGCGAAGCAACTCCAGTTACAAATGAAATGAAACTTTTTGTCATTGTCATTTAGGCGCAGGGATTGTCCACTGTCAACTCTCGACTCTTGACTGTGACGTGCCTCCGAGTCGGCCTGGTTTTGTGTTTTGTGATTTTCCAACCACCTGTCCCAGGTTGTCCTTGTGCATTGTCCTGTCCCCTTTTTTTGCCGTTGCCATTGCTGTTTGTAATTGTTGTTGTCGGCCCGTGTCAGTTAATTAATCTTGTCGTTTTGTCAGGTTTTGTCACCTGAAATTTTTGCTGGCCTCTAATGTTGCTTACGTCCGTTTAGTTATTGTTCTTTTTTTGTGTATGCTGTTTTGTTTGTTTGTTCGCTGGATTGTTCCTCTAATGCAAAGTGACATCATGTCAGACGGCGCCCCGGCTGATGACATGTCAGATTTGCTTTGTCTTATCTGAAGATCGCACAAATTAGCAAATGAATTTCCATTACACAATTTCATTGCCTATTGATTTCTATCAATGCTATTCAATTATCATTTTTATACCCTGTATGTATCAAGGTGGACAGGCAGGTGCAAGCAAGGGTAACAGAGGGAAGCATTTTATGACCCCATAAAGTCGTTTTGATAATCATCTACATGCATTAAAAATTAATCTAAATGGAGCTAATGAAAAGTTGGAGGATATGTTGCTTATTCTCGGAATTGGTTAGGTCCTAATCTATCCTGTTGAAACTGCTGTTACCTTAATGGGTGGAATATGCCACTCCAACAGGTCTAAAAGTTTACTCTAGGATCCGCTCTTCCCTTTAGTCGATCTTTGTAGTTTGTAGTTATTCAGATCAAGTCGTTTTCAACTGTAAATCGACATCAATTCTGCACAGTTTTTTTTTTTTTTTTCATTTGCTGTTCTCAACTCAGAGTTAAATTTAAATCTTTTTCTTTTCGAAAGTAAATTATTGCTTTCAAACGAACTTATTCCCCTACTGTATCAATTTGTAGAGTTGCCGAGGCTCTCAACTAATTAGCAATCGAATTGTGTTTTCTGTGCAATTCTTAACAAATTTTACATCACTAAAATGTTATAGTTTGTACAGAAACAAGAACAGGTCAATTTAATTTTGACTGCTGTTGTATATTTTTCCAACTTGGCCAGTAAATACATTTTCTGGTTACCTGCTAAAAATAATTCTTGTAAATTAATGACTGTATCGAATTTATTTACTAATGTTTAGTTCTGTTCTTATTAAATTAATGATTAATAGAAAATTACATAGAACGAGTAACTTCTTATACCCTTGCAGAGGGTATTATAAAATTGGTCAGAAGTTTTTTATTTACTTTTCATTCCACTGACTAAAAGACAAATAATGTGAATCGAAAGCGACAACTGGTCCCAATTCCGATTTCGACGAAATTTCTCGGAATCGGAAACGATAACAGGACTGATTGTTTTCCAATAATCCGATGGTTTTGAAATCGATAATTTTTTCGATGGCTATCAGAAGCAGATCTTCGAAATTATCTGAAGAACAATCAATGTACCCTCATATAGAAATATGTATATAGAAATAGAACTTAACGTTGCCCGACTGAGGGAATATATTTTCTACAGAATGAAAATAGATTAAATAAGAATGGATTAAATGTTCTATTTGCAATGAGCATTGAAATCCACTTTGGGAGTCATATCGCTTACAATTCCTTATAATACGATTCATTTATAAATCACATAAACTTTGAATTAGTTAGTTTTAGGTGACATAATGTTCCATTAGTTTGAATTGAAGGAACAGAACAACCAACTATTTTTATTCTGCATAAATCATATAAGTAAATTTCTTTTTTTACTACTAAATAAAATATATTCAGCTACTTTTCAATGAGAACACTTTATAGAAATACAACTATATTTTAATTTGCAGATTTATAGAAATACAACTATATTTGAACAATTAATCATTGAGTCAAGTGTTTCGGTGGAACAAATAAAACTTCTTGAGTAGCCAAAGTCTTTCAATTATGTATTTTCATCAGGTAACAGGAAACCGAATTATTAACATTTGTTCCACAACTGATTTTCTCTAAGAGGTTTCTCGAATTTCACTGATTACAAAACACATTTGAAGGAAAGTTAAAAACATTGCAAACTAACTACTTTTAACAGCTGCATTTAGGATTTTAATTTGTGGATACTTATTTCTCATTATCTGTTTCTGTTTCTATTTCTATTGTTGCCACTGGACATATCTGTGGCATTGTGTGCAGTTATTAATGTGGTTTCTTAGCAGACCTTCCCCTACCCATTCCACGCCCACTTCCACTTCCACTCCCGCATGGTACTTACCTACATGGAAAAGTCAAAAGAAATCGGTAACGTTTTCAGTTGATTGCAGCTGTTCGTCTCATGGTGGTTGTTCTTGCTCTCAGAATCGCAGTTTCAACTCATCCAACATTTTGCCACCTAAGTCGGCCCCCCTCCCCCCACGGCTCCCTCTAGATGGATGTGAATGAGTGTGTGTGTGTTGGCTGCTGCTTGATGCAGGTGGCAAAGCATAAAACTTCATTATTGTGTCGTGGTCATGTCGCTTACGTGTGCCATGATGATGGCAATAGAATGCCGTTACCTACGTCTGGCATCGTGGCATCGCATCGGCGGCAATGATACCGCACAAAATAGTAGAAGCAACAGAAAAAAAATGAAAGAAATAACACAACAGCAGCAGCAGCAGCAACAACAACATTGGCGACAACAAAAGCAATATATCATGAGTCCAGCTTTTAGCAAGCTTTTCATAATCAGTGATGCATTGCCAACAGCTCGCAGCTGACAACAGCCACGAGATGATGACGGCGACAACCAGCAGCAGCAGCAGCAACAGCGACAGCAGCAACATCAGATGCTGGAGGGGGAGAAGGTTTTGCCGGGTGTGGCCAAGGCTAGTGGGAGATATCGGTGTACTGCAATGTCGCATATCCCCACACCTCTTGCTCCCCGCTCCCCGCTCCCCACTCCCCACTCGCCCTTTGCGCTAGTTGTTGACTGCTGCTGCTGACATAAATCCATATTTTGTACAGCAAATTTCACGATTGGCCGCAACAACAACTGATGCAGCAGCAGCAACAATGCAAGCAACAAAACTCATACGTGGAAAGCTGAGGAAATTGCTAAAAATTTCCAATTAACTTTAAACTTCAAGAACCACTCACACACACATTCTTGGTGTGTTTTTCTTCCTATCATTCTCTCTCTTTTCTTATAGATAAAAGATGCATAAATCCTATTTGCTTCAAATTGAAGATGACAAAATATTGCAGCCCCATGCAATGAAGTCCTAAACGTAGTTTTTGTAGTCCTAGAATGCAGGACCTCAAGCAGATGCTCACGGGCATGGGTCCTTTATAAGGGGCGCTCGTTAATTCGATTTAATTGAAAATGTTTTCAATGAAAGCTAAACAAATAAAGTAAGTAAGTCGCCGGGCCGACTTGGATATACCATGCATTAGGTGAAGAGATATATATTAAATTTCTTTCTTTTGTGGAAACGAGCACTTTAGCGCCCCCCGACCAAATCGGTGATTTGCAGCATATGCTATCTCGCTCTTTTTCGCGTGCATCTGCCTTGCACCGCTATGAGTGAAAAACGTTTCTATGTATAACTCGGCCATTTTTATTCCGATTCTTGTGATATTTGGTGGAATGATAGATATACGTGACATGTATTAGTATGCCAAATTAAATTACGATACGATAGACATTTCGGCTGAAAATCGAATTTTTCGAATTTCGGGGGCGGAAGGGGGCGTGGCCAAAATTTGAAACAAACTTGGTCTGCGTGCACACTGCACGCATCTAATGTCCAAATCCGAAAGCTCTATCTTTTATAGTTCCCGAGATATGGAGGCTCAAAATATTGTTTTTCAAATAGCGAGGGCGGAAGGGGCGGGGCTAAAAAAAATAAATTCGATCTGCCTGCAGAGCAAACGGGTCTACATGCCAAGTTTGGTAGTTCTAGCTCTCATAGTCTCCGAGATCTCGATGATCCTACAGACGGACAGACGGACAGACAGACGGACATGTCTCAATCGACTCGGCTATTGATACTGATCAAGAATATATATACTTTATAGGGTCGGAGAAGCTTCCTTCTCCCTGTTACATACATTTTGGCGACTTTAATATACCATTTCATTCTACGAATGCATGGTATAAAAACTTTATTACATGTATATAAAAGGATTCCAGAAATGGAAACCCAGGAAATTTTCCAATTTTTTAAACGCAGAAAAATATTCGCCGATTATCTGAAAGAGGCAAACATCTTAGAGATTTCGATTTATAAAATGTATCTTATATTATAATTATTACTATTAATGCAGTATTATAAATGCAACAAAAAATTATCAGTTCCCCTCCCAAAATGTCCTTCTGGATCCACCGCTGTAAGAGGTACAAACAAATTCAGAATTATATTTTTATGGAATTTTTTTGAAAAGGAAACGTGACGTTCCAACAAACCTTAAAAAAATGTTTAAGATTGTAATCTAATACTTTTAATAATCCTTAAATGGATCGTGTAAAAGAATTGCAAATGCTAACATAAAATTTCTCACGGTGGTTACATCTATTTATTATATTTAAAATCAATCGGATTACGATATCTATATCTATTGAGAACCGTATGCACATTGTCTTAATGAAATGTTTTCACAAATTGTAGCGATATAGCTATATAATATTCGTGCATTATCGAACAAAAGAAAACACCACAGAAATTTGAAAGATATCTGGAAAATTTCTTGAACTAACCTTTAAGTTCCTTTTAAATTCCTTGTGTAAAAAGGATAAAACCCAATTTACTATTAAAGGCAATTGTGATCTAGATGTACTATATCCAATACATTTATTAATCTTCAAATGATGTTAACATCTCTCACTACAAGAATAATCTTAGAAACATTTGTCATTTAATTTATCTTTCGCCCCGCATTTTGTTGCAGCGCCCCTGGTCGTTGAATGTAGTTGTAGAAATATTAGTCACGGTGATGGAAGTAGTGCATCGAACTATGGTTCTCTCGCTTTCCCTGTCACTCTTTCGCAGCGTTGTTGGTCCATCATTCTTCATTTACTGACCCGACACCAGCGGACGATGTCAGCAGCTGGCATTGGCGTTGGCATCATCATCGATGTGGCTCCAAGAACCCAGCATCAGCAGCGGAGGAGGCTCCCGCTCCCGCTCCTGTTCCTGCTCCTGGCTGCATTGCTGGGCTCTGCGTGGCTCATGATGAGCGTGCAAAGATAGCCATGACGCATTAACTTGCCTTAACGGGCCAACGCATGCGGAACGCAAACAAAACGCGACAGGCGGGCAAACAAACATCGCTGACAGCAAAAATGCGCACGGACAGAGGGAGACAGATGAGCAGCAGCTCCTCCGGGCCAACGAAGATGGCATAGAGCACGGGCAAGTCAAACAGTCAAACGGAGTTTTGCGGTTAAGGGCGCGCCACCCTCATCCCACTGCAGTGGTGTTTGTTTTCAATGAAATGCGAGCTTTTAAAGCACGTTGCCTACTTTAGGGGGCAGCAACTAACAACAAATTCTTTAAGCACTCTGATTAACCTAATGGGCAATTGTAAGCTTGTGAAATTATTCAAACAAAGGCTCCACCTACTCTTTGCTTAGTTGATCCGCTTAGTTTTTTCATCTTTAATCATTCACTACATTATCCTGGAGGCTTAAAGCGTTGCCTACAACTCGGCGCCTTCTCTAATTACTTAATTACGTGCTTGACTCGACGTTATCTACCACCAACCAAAAAAATAATATAGAGTTTGTCTGACAAAGCCACCGAAAAAGCCACAGCCGGTTACACCTGTGGCCAGACTAATCTATCATGTGCCATAAAGCGGACGGGTGGACTGGTGGACGGGTGGGCAACGCCGGCGGATTCATTCAAACCGCAGCCCAAAACGAACCAGTGGAGGCACAGACACATAACAGGCGAAACAGGAGCCGCTGGTTTTCATTTTCCTTCTTTATTTTTACACCACTTTTAGCGCTGTTTGCTGGGTTAACGCCATCGTCATTGTCTGATAAGCCGCCATTGTGTCCGGGTCCGGTGAGTTGCGCAAGCGGCTTTTGTGGCCAAGGCAGAACCGGCGTGAGAAATGTTTATGACTCCACGGGGAGCTATGTGAATGAGTGTGTGGGTGGGTGTGTGTGTGTGTGGGAGTGACGTGTTCAGGTGTGGGCCGGCTTATCCCCAAACCAAGCGCTAAAAAGCCTTTTGTGCCTTGTGCTTGGCAAAAATAATGCATTAAGGAGCCACAGACGTTCGAGAAAAAAAGGGAATACCATGCGTTAAAATGTGGCAGCGAGTTCGAAACACCGCGGTGCACCGTAGTGAATACACGTACAAGTTGAAAAGAAATTTAAAGTCCCTGCGATTAAACGCAGTCGCAACGGTCAGCTGTTCTCTGGTCTCTTCTGTAACAAATGTCATTCATTTGT
The DNA here is from genome assembly GCA_018150745.1 of Drosophila sucinea. Lineage (NCBI taxonomy): Eukaryota > Metazoa > Arthropoda > Insecta > Diptera > Drosophilidae > Drosophila > Drosophila sucinea. The sequence continues at coordinate 464,613 of JAECWP010000133.1, read as the reverse complement.
CCTTCATGCGCCTTCACTTTGTCGCCTTGATTCTCCTTGATTCGCCTTATTTCTCCGCCGGTTACAGGGTAAAAGAGCAAGACAACAGAACATTTAACAGCGCGCTGTAAGCCATAACATTTCGCTCATGCCTGAAAGTATGCCAAGCATTCGTTTAATTTCGATTTTTTTCAACTGCAGCCCACAAAATTTGTTGCATACTTAAGAGGCGCAACAAGAATGGAAAAAGAAATATTGGACAGAAAAACTTTTTAATAAACTTTTGCTAGTTTTTTTTTTTTTTTTTGCCCAAAAAAGCGAAGACAGCTGCAACTTTTGCCTGTTGGTAATTTGCCAGGACCTCTTTGCCATCCTATCACCATCGCGCCATCACGAAATTGTCAACGTAATTCGCATTGAACCATGATTTTTTTTTCGCTTTTTTTGGCTAACAGCAAAAACACATTTCACTGAGTAGAAATCGGGGGGAGCGGACATATAGTCGATAGTCTTGTGTGAGTCATGCAACAAGAAAATAAACTTGTCGCCGTCAATAATGCAAATTGATAAGAAAGAATGGCAATGAGACAAAAAACGAATATTATTTTAGTAAAGGACAGAAAGCAATTGGGAAAATGACAGTCGAAGAAAAAATTGCAAGAAGAAATTATGGCTACGAAATTTACGACAATTCAAATAAGGAAAATAATTGAAAGGTGAATAACAAAAAGTGCTAATGTAAAAGGAAAGCTGAGAGATTCATAATGGAAATATCACCAATTGGTTTTTGCTAAATGGCAGATGAATGTCTGCAAATAGTGCTTATATTTAGAAAACACTATTCATGGCACTTAAAAATATAAGGGCGATATCACAGGATTTGTTACTGTTAGTTATAGTATTGAAAAAGGTCTAAATTTACTTATAAATACACACTTCTTATTACTACTTAGTGGTATGTAATGTCCTGGCTATTTTCTATAAGTATCCCCAAGGATTGCTCACTTATTCTTACATTAAATATCTTATTGCTATTTCACGTTATTGTTTCTTTTTCGTCTTACTCTTAGTGTGCATATATGTATATGGCTTACTAGGACAATCGCTTACTTAACAAATAAAATGTTCTTCCATATCAATATTAGCCACATTTTATTAGCCGGGCTGCTTGAGCTTTTCCATTATTAGTTACCACGTGGTAAGGACATTAATTTATCTTAATGTGCAAAAATATGTGAGTAATTTGTTGGTTTTCTTTTCTTTGCCATAAAAGTATAAAAGTTCAAACTTTGTAAAAGTCAGAAATCAGCAAATCAGTTGTCAATAGAGGACCTAACATAGCATGACCTGCTAAAGTCGATGAGTTATAGCCATGAGGAAATTATTCTTTTTTAGTTATTACCTCTAAATTCCATATTTCCTGCCGCAGACAAAAGGAGATGATTTTCTGAGATGTCTTTAATGATCCGCGTCAATTGGTGTCAAAAAAAGTGGTTGTCATCTAGGGATAAGATCCTTCTTAGCTTCCTAAAAGATATTTCAGGACCTGCCCATGATCAACGGACATCCCAATTGTCTTATAAATGTTCTAGTTATAAGGTCTTTGGTTTTTTTTACTTTTGAAGTGGCAACAGAAAAACTAAGTTAGAAAGAAAATATTTTCATAGAGTTTTCGTCAACTATTGATGACTCACAATTAAAAGACTTTTGCAATTTTGTAATGTGAGATGAAATGGTTGGGCCAAACATAATGCACACGCGATGGCACTTTAGACCTACCTACAGTCCATTTGGATTTTTCGTTGAAATTATTACAAATGTAATCAAATAAAATGGGTTAAAATATAGACCTTGGGCAAAAATGTGATCAAAAACTGTTTAGTATTATTGTTGTGTAGAGTTACTAATAATTAAGGATAATTTGGTCAAAAAATTATGAATTATTCCGGTGCTTTATCATTTACACATATTTTGGAAAAGCGGAAGCTACCTGTTCCACTCTCACACGGCTTGTTTGGACTCGGAAACTGAGAGCAATCTCAATGATGGGCTGAAATGTTGTACACTTTGCCATATTAAAGCAGATGACACTTTTAGCTATGGTTTTAAATAGAAACTATGCCCCACAGAGACATCGGAGGTAGCTTCCATCTAATGGCACAACCGCTTAATACTCGAATGCGGTGAGATTCTCTGACTTTGCAGCAGCGTTTTTATTTGGTTCTCGCCCCTAGCTCGAGGCAATGTCATGACTGACAATATGGATTCATTTCGCAGTGGAAAAGATGCTGTATTTGCAGTTTGCGATTCGCCAACGTTGCACTAAAAGCCACACAGGCAACGTAGTAAATATAACGGATGTAAATCCCCCCTCGGGGCACATAGCTCTCCCCTCGCTGTATCAATTCGTTTCCGCACAAAAGAGACAGCGACCTATACGGGCAACATGTGGTAGAAAATATTAATTGTGGGATTTCTAATTGGAATTGGAGATAGACCTGGAGGTCTCTAGTTCCTAACCGCAAGGCGTTTCAAGGGGTTCAAAACAGAGGTCTCTAACATCAACTAGAATTTTTCCAGTGCACACTGGTCAATATGCCGAAAATTTTGGTTGAAATTAGAAAATTTTCAATCATCGATCAATTTAACTATGACGAGGCCAACTTCATTATTTCAGTTATTTATATCTGACGGTTTTATAAGGTCAATAACCCTAGCTACATGAAAATCGGTGAAAAGCAGGAAATGTGACGAATCTGGCGAATCTTACAAAAAAGTGATTTTTAGAAAAGGGTCAAAAAATATTAGTACTGCCGCATTATATATATGTATATTGATAAATAACAAGAATTTCTCGAGAATTGAAAAATTAGAGGGTTGATTTTTAATACCTCAAATAATACTCTATTGAAATAAAAAATTATTTTTGGGTAACCCTTAAATTGATAAAATTGAGTTTTTGTTACAATTATCACCATTTGGATTGGTCCAAATTCCAGATTTTATGGCATAAATTCGAAAAATGAAGATACAGAGTTTATACTTAGCGTAAATGATAAATATAGCATTAATAATATTTAAACAAAAAATTAGATTGATTCAACCACGCCTTGTCTTGCCGCCCTTGCACGGCCACACAAGCTTACGTTGCGTATGCGTAATTTAAGTTGGCACAATTTATGTTGTTATACTTATACATAAGTAATTATGATAATTGGAAGCAAACATTTTTAATTCAAATACTTTTTTAAAATTATCTTAATTATCTTTTATATCTAATCGATCACGTTACTTTAACTTTGCTGTTATTTATTAATTAAAAAGTTAATGTGCTAAAAGCCGTAAAAAACAATATTAACACATATTAATACACACTTTGAACTGTAATTTAACATAATTACCAAAATGGCAGAAAGTTAGTTTTCACTCCGCACTAGACACACACGTGGTTTTTAAAATAAGGAGTAAACAAAACAATACACAAAATTAGCTGTTGACATACATAAATACAAACATTTTGTGGTGTTTACATTTTACATAAATTATTCAATATTTTCCACTACAAGATATTATTCAAATATTGATTTGTTTACTAAAAGTTTCCCGTTTTTTTTTACCGAAAAAAACATATCTGACTGTTTAAAACTGCGCCAAAATTTCAGGTATGCAATAATTTCAATATTAAAATTTAATTTAAATGCGTTCAAAATATGCTTTTTAAGAATACTTTGTTAAAACTAGATATTTCAAAATATTTTTCCAATTTATGCCATAAAATCGGTAACTTGGACCAGTGTGCAGTGATCAGCGCCCGAACCATAGACAGTGGAATCTCAAATCGAATGAGTTTTGCAATTATTGGATGAAATCAAAAGTAAAGCTATTTTACAAGAAATACAAATATCCAATATATTTATATGAAATTTTTTTCTAAATTTTTTTTAAAGTAATTTTTATAACCAGATGGAACGGAAAGTGTCCCAAAGATTTCCATAAAAGTGTTTCTTGCCACAATATAATTTTTCGTTGCGCAATTAGTCGAAGGATTTGCCAGCATCGGGCACACTCGAGTGTAAAAATATATAGAGAAAGAAGGAGCAAACTGTACTTCGTCCTTTTCGACATGGATCACATGTGATTGGGAGTTGGGGCTGCTTCTAGTTTGACACTTGGCTTGCTCATGCCGGTGGTGGATACCGCATAGGGAGCATAGGGTTTCAGGGTGCGAGAGGCTGCCATGGTGAGAGTTTCCCGCTGGCGCATTGGCGGAAGCGACTGCTGCTGCTGCTGGTGGAGGGGATGTCCGGAGGAAATGCGATGGTGATCACTGAAAAAGGGATGCTTCAAAGCCTCCTCGGCGGTGATGCGTTTGGTGGGATCAACCTCGAGCAGGCGGGTCAGAAGGTCGTAAGCATGATGGGGGAACATGTCCTCCCCGTCGTATTGCTCCATGGCGTGATTGCTGTGCTTGCAGATGCAGTTGAAGGTCGGTTGCTCGCAGTTCCGGCACATTTCAGTGCTGCCGTCGGCCCTTCTATGGCGCCGCTGATTGTCCGGCGAGAGAAAGAGATCGGCGTAACGAAAACGCATGCACACACGACGTAGATCGAGGGCAGCCACCTTCTGGGTGAGCAGGACCAAACGATCCAGCATAAAGGCAGTCTTGCGCACCTGGATGTCGCCGAAGAGATTTATGATCTCGGACAGAGCGGCGCAATCGTTGGGGGCCTTGAAGAAGGGATGCATCGCCGAGAGAAACGACATCATGATCACTCCCACGGCCCAGATATCCACAGCAGTGGTTTGATAGGGATACCGCATGAGGACCTCCGGCGGGCGGTAACCTGGCGTTCCAGCTCTCGAGGCGTGCGTCTCCTTGCGCATGCTCTTGGTGGACACCACATAGTTGTTGGGATCCACATTGGAGTTGATGTATCGCAGGCGGTTAATCAGCCTCAACGTGTCTGCCTTCTGGAGAGCCAACTCCTTCTTCGTTAGGTGGGATTGCGCTAGTTCTTTGCGTTGCTCCACATCACAAGCTTGATCCACACATCCTCCTCCGCCCAAGGCTCGCTCCCTACTGGCCTTGGCCAGGTACTCATCGGCCTCGTCCTGGGCACTGTAGCCATCCTGCAGCAGCAGATGGCGCTTAGCCTCCATGTCTCTCAGGAGAGCGGCTGCTGCCGCGGAACTCAGATCACTGGACTGAATGACTGTGCCGTCCTCTGCAATGCGTTGGGCCAGTCCGAAATCGCAGAGTAGAAACTTTCCCGTGCGGCGATTATAGAGAATATTGCTGGGCTTCACATCCCGGTGGATCACATTGAATTTGTGGACATGCCTCAAGGCTATCAGCAGATTCCTTATGTAGTCCTTAACCTCCTGCAGGCTCATGTTGCGATAGATGTCGTGGAAACGATCGTGCGTCATGTAGGGCATCACAAAGGCCACGTTGTCATTGTACCGGATGCAGCAATTGATCCCGATCACATTGTTCACCCCGCCAATGCGATACATGCACTCCAATTCACGCAGAATCCTCTCCGGATGACTGGTTGGATTGTGGTGCTTGATGGCGAAACGTCGGCGCTGCGGTTCGGAGAGCGAACGTTCCCGCTGAAGGGTTGCCAAGAGCACAGTGCTGAACGTGCCGCTGCCAATGCGAAACTGGACATCGAAGATCTTCTTAATTTCCGGAATACTCTCGTGCAGCTCGCGCAGAGCCTCCTTGTTCCTGTCGCTTGCCTGCAGAGTGCGTAGATGGATCGGTGCTAGATCCTTGATGGCATTGCGCCGTGAAGTTCGGACCATTTTGTCCGTCAGTTCCTGGATCCTAGACACCGATTGACTGATCGCAGCCTGGTGATGGGGCAGAGCCATTCCACTATGTGTGCCATAGTAGCGATAAATCATTCCCATGTTCGTCTCAACGGAATCTTTCCCCATTTCGTCGCGTTTCCGCTTGGAGTCCTGCACTGCACCGCTCTGCCCTCGGTTTACACGATTGGTGGTCGATTTCGTGTGGGTTATAACCGGTTTCTTTCCTTTGCCCGTTGCGTTTCCTAGTGTCGCTGTCGATCCTGCTGCCGGTGCTGGGGTCGCTTCTTGGGTCACCGCTCTGGATGAGTAGCGATGCGTCTGCTGTTCTTTTTTTCTGTCCATTTTGTCGATGAGAAATCTAGTAAACATTTGTGTATTCCATTTACTTTCTTTCTTCCTCGGAATGCAGATCAGATTCAGGTCAGATGTTCGCCCCGCAATAATAATACAATAATTTCGCTAATAAGTTTTGGATTTAAATTTTGTGCTAGAAAATGTCGAGTTACTAAAAAGAAGGATAAACTATACAGAATAATCTTATAATTTGTTTCGATTTTGACAGCAAATACAATAGAATACAAAATGAAAATAAAGCCAAATCAAAGTGAAGCAAATATCAAAGTGTTTCATCAAAATTTCATTGTCACTAGGAGAGGAAAGAGATCTTTGTTATGACATGACTTCGACCAGGTCATTTAGTCCAGTGAAAAAAATGGAAGAAATTAATTGGCCGTTGAACCTTGGTTTAAAGATTTCAAATATTTACTTTTTCGCGGATTTTGTACTTACATATATTTCCATTAGTTGGCATATTTGCTACATAATTTCCTTTGATCAATGATGAATTGCCTCCTAAAGCACATTTAATTACAATCCAATATTTTTTCCCCTATCTCTCTTCTTAGCAGATATAATAAATTTGATCCTTTTGATAAAAATCGAAAGATGAGAAGTCCAGATAATAAAATTCCATGCAATGATCTTTCATAAATTACTGCATTCTAAAAACTAATTCCTTACATCGACGGTGTTAAGTTTTCTACGGATTCTTCAAGATAAGATCGGATTGATATCAACGCACACGTATTAAGGGTATATATAAACCCACAAGCCTGAAAAGGGACTATTTTTTGAGAGTTTTTGAGGGAAAACTATTTAAAATTTGTCATTGGGGATTATTTATCTAAAGCTATATATGTATATTTATGTGCTAAATATTTTTTTAGCAAAAAATCATAAATATTTTAATGGCTAAAAATCCTGTGCGGAAATCATCGAAAATACAAAAATCAAAAATGTTATTAAACTAGATACTAAAATCTAGTCTTTGTCATAGCCGATTCAATTTTTGAAATTTTATTTGACCCAAACTAAATAATGAAAAAAAATTCTATGACATCACTAGATAATGCTGTAATGAATAACTAAAGGAGTTTTACGACAATCGGATCATTTGAAAAACGTTGCTTCGAGAAAAACAAGTTTAAACACGTTTCACTGATTTGGCTATATCTCGAAAAATATTTATTTTCACTCGGAATTTGAAATTTTCAGGAAAAATACTCAAATGTCTGTATATACTTTTGGAAAATCCAAAAAAAAAATGCTTACAATATTCTTGATCCATATATCCCCTTAAAAAAGAGCTAAAGTAACATTTAATGAATTGCAGAAGATCTATAAATTCTAATATCCTGTCCGGAGCCATGAATTTGTCAATATAAGTATTTTTGGCGTAGTGCCTTACTAGATAATTTGTTGATTCCTGGGCTTACACATCAATAAATTTGGAAAGTAGGCATTGCTTTGGTTTTAGTAACTAAATTCAGTTAAATTTACATGTTACACACACAAAGACCACACGGAATTTTTCTACAAAATCCCCATACGAATGCCATATGTTAAACGTCGGAGGAGCAGTCTACAAGATGACAATGCTGAAAATAAATTGGGGAGTGCCTTTTAGTTGCTTTTGCCCATCATAACAATAATTTATCTGAGAGAATAGCGATAAATTTTCATAAACAATTTGTGTTTCTTTGTTTCATTTACATGACGACATGTTTAGGTCTCTGTGGCTTGAGAAATATTGGCAATACTTGTTTCATGAACTCGGTCATTCAATGTCTGAGTCACACGTCTGAGCTGACCCGCTTTCTGCGCACACATCATGAAGCACACTCGTCGACCAACAAGGATCAGCAAATATTAAATGGTAAGAAATACAAAGTTCCAGTTTGCAGTCTATGGAAATTATTTCCATTTTCCGCCTAGAATTTGCCAAACTAATAAAGGAAATGTGGACAGCAAATGTGCGCTCGGTGGCGCCCATGGACCTGAAACGTGCCTTCTCTAGAAAGCATCGAATGTTCAGTGATTTCAATCAGCAGGATGCTCAGGAGTTTTTACGTTTCTTCTTGGAGTCACTACACTCGGCATTGAACACGGGAACCAAGGGTGAAGTTCCTTATATTGATGAAAAACTCAGGTCTGATGGCAGAGTTTCTCCGGGAATTCCTTTGTAACTAATAACTTCTCTTCAGTGACAATAAGAAGGCCGATCTCACGTGGAATTGGTATAGCAGACACGAGAATTCCCTGGTTCGCGATCTGTTTGTGGGTCAATTGAAGAGCACCCTGAAGTGCACCACTTGTGGTCATACCAGTGTCACCTTCGATCCATTTTGGGATCTCAGCGTTTCCCTGCCCTCGTCCTCGACGCGCTGTAAATTGAGCTCCTGCTTGGATCTGTTCATAAGCGAGGAAGTGCTCGATGGCGATGAGATGCCCAACTGCTCCCAATGCCAGAAGCGTCGGAAATCCACGAAAAGCTTCTCCATTCAACGTTTTCCCAAGTATTTGGTCATCCGTAAGTATCGAAGAAATTTATTCAGTGATTAAAACCGAATTTAAAATTACCGATTTGCAGATCTGAAACGGTTCTCGGGCACACGGTGGAACAAGTTATTGAATCTGGTTGAGTTCCCCACCTCAGATCGTGAGCTAAACATGGGTTCCTATGGGTCCAACTCCAATTCGAGTGTTTATTATTCACTCTACGCCATATCCAATCATATGGGTGGGTACAAAAATATCAGCTTTGACTTGGAATATAAATTGTTTTCCCCTTCATTTCGGTTCACAGGTTCCACAGGTGGAGGCCATTATGTGGCTATTTGCAAACATCCCGAATCCCACAAATGGCACGAGTTCAACGATAATATGTAAGCAAGTGTACGTAAATGATATACTACCAATTGTTTCATTTTTAACTTCCAGTGTGAGCGATGCTTTGTCCGAGAACTTTCTAGTTTCGTCAAGTGCCTACATTCTTTTCTACGAACGTGCGTGAGAGGAAGCGAAACACCAACTGAATGCGAAAGCACAAGGGAAAAAAACGAGATCCTTACGATGCAAAAAATGGCAACTACATAATTCATTCATGCAAAAACTAACTCCTAATTCTAATACAAAACTAAAACTAACAAAATGAGAATATCTTTTATCCAGAAACGTGGGATCAATATGTGAGTGCAGATCTGGAGAAATATCGGAAACAGATTTTAGCAGTTTCTTTTTTAATTTTTATCCCAACTGAGTTAAAAATCCTTGCTGTCTCTTCATAACTAGCAAAAAGTTTTCTTTGGTAAGTAGTTAGATAAATTATTTTAAACAAACTGCAGCTTCGTCCTGATCCTTCAAAGTTTGTAAACTGGAAAAAAACATTCCTTTACCGTTACAATACTTTAATTAATTAATTAAGATGGGATTTATGTTTGTTTCTAATAATTATCGTTTCAAAATACCCAATTTGAATAGAAATTTATATATTTATTTATAAAATAGGAGCAAAAATAATAAGTTTACTACTAATTTCCGTTTATGTGATATTTTTGCGCAATTTTTCTGTCCTTGAATTAAATTTTTAGCAAGGGCTTCAATGTTGTCCCCGTAAAGTAGGGAACAAATCATTGAGAGATTATGGTAGAATCCCACAAAAATTTAAGGGTGAGGGCTAAGGCCTCGAACCATAAAATTAAGCACATTTTTAGAGCATTTTGTTAACATTAGAACAATCTGGGACAATTTCTCTTATAAACACGTTATCGTATAATATTCGAACAATCAATGGTAAAAAGAAAAAATCAAATCAAAATCAATCAAAAATCTAAAGTGAAATTTTCGGTTTTTTTGGATAAATTTTTAATAAATTTGAAATTATAAAAAACGGCTTGTGATTACCTGCCAACAAATGTGTAGAATTGCTGAAAAAGCGATTGGTCAAGTAGATTTTCCGATTTGAAAAATGTCAGAAAATCGACTTTTATTTTTATTCTGGAACATCAAGCCTTGAAGGCCGCTTGTTTGAAACGCTTTATCTTTGTCAGCTTTGTCCGATTAAAATTTCTAAAACCTTATTAATTATTTCAGAATCCAGTAATCTTGCATTATTTTCTTAAAATTTTCCTGCCAATGATATTGATTATAATTTAATAAATGCACGGAAATAATCAGGCATGTTAAAAGCTATGATAAAATTTTGTGTGATTTATTCATGAAAAATGTCGCAACGATAGGGGGAATATTTGGTTAGACATTTTATTTATGCATGGCTCCAACTACTGCACTCAGTCAACAATTGTGAAGTCCTTGGCTCCTGCACTCCTTGCTTTGCATTGCTCTCATTCAGTCCGAGCCCCCCGCCATTTTTTGTGTTATGTAAAAAAAGGACATCCAGCTGGTGTTGGTGCCGCCATCTAGCGTTAACTTTTTGCATGCAATTTACCGTTACAGGGTCTCGACACTTAAACTGTCCAGCAACTGTGCACCACCTCCTCCGGCTGGTCGCCGGGTACTCCGTGTCCGTGTCAACATCAGCTGCCTGTCCACTTGTTTCTCACTTGATGCAGCAAGTTTTAACGCGGCAACAGCTGCCATTTGTAGGCTGACTTGGGGGTGCAGGGTGTCAGAGAGGGACAGGATGAGTAAGGTTTTTCCGCTGCGCCGTTTATTAGTTTTCGCTCCGTGGGAAAAAGTTTGTACAATGAATATATTAAAATATCGTTTCAATAAAGATGCCCAACATGTTTCGACTAAAGGTGCTGACGCTGTCGATTGAACCATTTCGGAGGCGTTATTAAATTTCTATAAATCAATTGACGCAATCGTAGGGTATTGGTTGAGTTTCCAGCTCATTATAAAGTGATTGCGTTAAATGAAAAATATTAATGCGAATTGAATGTGTTCGTTCCCATTAAGAAGTTTCAAACTCTCGAAGTTGCAATGGCCTCGTAGGTTCGTTTATTCACGGGCTCCCTCTTTGGTAACTGTTGGAAACTGTTGTCAATTGTTTTTGGCCAGAACTCCAAAGGAGTCAAATGTTCCCTCACAATGGAACGGCATTTGGGGGAGCGCTCTCTCGTCTCGCTTACTTAGTTCCTGCTATCGTTTAGCCATTTCCGGTTTTCTGGCCTCAACAGAAAACAACAACTTAAGCCAAAACTTCATGAAAAGTCCTTTTGGCCAAATTTCCTTGGCGCCTTCCCGGTAAAATTTTCGCAGTGCTTTGGCATTAGTGCGAAGCAGTAAACAAAAACTTTTCCTTCCACTCTCTAAACGTATATGTGATGATGGTTGAGGCCCATTGTGAATTAAATTAGCCAGGAGCCATAGAAGAAGGAGAAGAAGGACAGGAAGCTTCAACAGTAAAGGTAAAGTCCACAGTTTGGCGAAACTTTAAGGAAACGAAAAGGACTACAAGATGATAATAGTTCTGAGAAGAATGGAAGCCTAAATATGTACATAAAACATTTTCTATATAGGTATTCTGATTCAAACGCAAATAAATAAACAATGTGGATGCCTCCGTTCGGCATGGAAAAGGCTTAAAGTTTTGGCCCAAACTTGGTCAACGAGAGTAAAAGAAAAGTCAATGGGAAAGCTTTTTGTTTCAAGGCGAATGGTGTACTCCTCGAAACATCGATTCTCCTCACAAAAAAGGAGTCATAAGGTCAAAAATAAATCCGAGAAACTAGTGTCATTCTGCATTTAGTGCAGATAATTTTGTATACCCCAAAGAATGAGGTCTTTTAATTGATTCCGAGTCTAATAATGGAGAATATTAAGATTTGCCCTTCTTGGAATCTTCAGCGAAAATAAATGGGTTTCAATTAAGAAAATTTGATTACAAATGATTGGTTTAAAGTCACTGCTTATAGAAGTGTGAATAAAAGGTAATTTTAGGTTGAGGCACATGACCGATACAGATTACGGAAAGTTTTTATACCCTGCATCCATATAGTAAGTTAATCTGGTGCAGTATGTTGTAGTGATTGGTTCATGCCTCTTTCGAAGGAACTCATTCCAGAGACCACAGTGCAACGCCCAACGCATATTTTATCCACCTGATACATATTTCATCCCATTAAAGGTCAAGATCGGATTCAAACAATTGCTGAAAATGCGATACATATTTCATGATATCATTGAAACAAAAAATACTAATGAAAAATAATAATTATTAAGTGGCTTAATTTATGGTAAAATAAAACAACTTGGATACTTCATTTCAAAACGCTTTTATTTTCTATTTTTCTTTCTGAACTATCTTATTAATAAGTTATGATAACTGATGCAATTATGTGAGATATTGATCAGCAAAACCGTGTAGTGATCGATAGTTATCGGACAACAGTTATCACCCTCTGATCACTAATCTGATGGTATGAAACATGGGAAACATGGAAAGGAGACCCTTGTGCAGTTTTCGCATCAAAACGAAGGGAAATAAATAATTTTTCAGAACTGTTTATATCAGCAAAACCGTGTAGAGATCGATAAATATCAACCAAGATATTGACTACTCTCTGATCAGTAATCTGTTAGTATGAACACGGCAACCTTGGAAAACATGGAAAGGAGACTCTTCTCCAGTTTCCGCATCAAAAAGAAGGGAAATAAATAATTTTTCAGAACTGTTTATATAAGAACAGGATCTGGAAAAACAACTAAGGGAGGAAACTTTCGGAACACCTTACTGTTGACATTCGAATATATGCTTCACAGAGTGTTTTGTAATCGAGTAAGTTTAACGAAGATGGCTTGATTATATTTTGGTTAACTTTTATTAGTTCTCACACGTCTTTCGCTTTTATCACTTATGGTTTTCGGAAGGAATTGAGTTTCAGAGTTGTCTTTCTTTATCGATATCAGCTTAAGCATAAATGATATCGATATAATTTATTCCCTATCGTTTTAGGAGTATTAGTACATTGAGGTCATTAGAATCATTAAATACATAAGGGTTTTATAAACATAAGGGTTTTATAAACATAAGGGTTTTATATAGCTTATTGTATATAAAATATAGTATCATTGTCGGCGATTCAATTTGGGATGGGTCTGGATGGGAAAAATAATTCAACGACATATTTAAATAGTTTTCAAATTAGGTTTCGCAAAAACCCGGTAATTTGTTACCCAAAGAAACTGTTCTCAGAACTTCTAGGGAAACCCTCGTTGGTCATTTTCGAGCGTTCAACTAATAAGGCTTTAAAGATGTTCAAATGTTGGTCTGCAGATGGATGTGGAGTTGAATGTGTTTTCAATATGTAACTGCCCCACCCAGACATTTATCTATTTCGGAAGTGGTTTCCATGCCACGCCTCCCACCCTTGCCGCCCATGCAACAATTTCTCATATATCACTCGAAATTTGACTAGACCGACCAATGCACCTACCAGCAATTGGCAATCTAAGCAATTGCCGGCCGCTGCTCCTCCTATTCCTCCCCGCACACTGACATGTGCCACACACACACGCACACACACACACTCTCACATACACTCCATGTGGTATAGTATGTCTTTCGACTGGCCAAACAATTTCGCTTAGCCTCCAACACGTTGCGGCTGTCTGTGTGTTGTCAGGAGCCGCTTCCTTTCGCTTCCTTCCTTTCTCTCTGACCGCATCTTGTATTGGCCAACACCAGTCGCGTTGCTTGTTGATTGTTTTGCCATTTTGGCCCGTTTTGCGGTTGCTATTGATGGCACAGGTGGATGATGTTGGCTAGCGATGGAGGTGCTCCTCGACCGCAAACAACAATGCGGCCAGGACAGGCTTTAAAGCCTCAAAGAGCCGCTGGGTGGGGAGTGGAAAGGGGTGTGGAGTGTGGAGTGAGGAGGAATACGGGGGAAACTATGTAACCAAGAGAAACCCATGAAAAGGACATTGTCCAAGCACTTCTTTGGCTTCGGCCAGAGAGTATCTCTATCCTCTTTGTCCTATTGCTTTTCCTTGTCATTTCGGGGTACTGCAATTTCGTTTCCACTCCAACCCCACCCCCTCCCCATCACCCACAAATTCGAAGGTTTTAGTGTGTCCTCTTTCAGGGATAATCTAACCACAAATGGCTTAACAAATTTACCTGCCAAAATGCTAGAACATTAAAGACAAACTTTTTCCCTTTTAATAGCGGAGAACAAACTTTCTTAAAGCCACAACAAGAACATTTGCCAGAGATAAACTGATTTATTGTCGTCCGCTTAGCGGCAAACGACCATCGGCAGACGACGGGGTCAACAGAGCACACACAAACAGCCAAGAGCCAGCAGCCAGCAGCCAGCAGCCAACAGCCAAGTTGTCAGGTCGAGAGACAAAGCTATTTGTAGATTTTCGGTGTTGCCAATTAGTGAACAGGATGTGGAGACAGGATCTCTGGGAAATAAAAAGAGCACTGGGCAAGGACAAGGACTGCAGCACCTACTTACAGTGCACTTTGCTGAACAAGGAGTGCAGTGAGTGCACTACTTCAGACCCGGTGAGCTCGAATGGCCAGCAGTTGGCGACAGTTTACCAAGGATAACGAACTGGAGCAACAAAAATTAACCACAAATGAAGGCAAAGTCGCGGACTGAAACTTTCTCCAAGGTGGGGCAGGTGACAGCAAGAAGAAGAAGAAGGTGTTTTGGGGTGGTAAATGGCGCCTGGTGGCCAAGCCACAAATGCGCTTAGTTGGCTTTCTGGGTGGAGAAATATCTTGGCGTCTATGTGGCAATAAATGCGGCTCAAAAGCCTTCAGCTTTCTCTCTCTCTCTCTCAGGAAACTTTGAATTCTCTGGAAATATCTTGATAGCTCAATTTGTAGCAAAATGTTAAGGCGATTATTAAATTAGCTGCAGTGTGCGAAGTGATTACAATTCTCTTGGCATTGGCTAAACAAATGTTTTGTTTAAAGTATCCTATTTGGGGTTTTGAATTTAATTTCACTTTGCCCATGCTACAGGATGAAAATTTAAATTAACAAAAGCAAAGCAAGCGAAGAAGATAAATAGGCGAAAGGAGTAAAAGGAGTGAAAACTTTTTGCTTGCATCTGAAGTGTGATGGACAACGGCAGTTTGTGTAAGGGATTAAAGGGTGAAGGAAACCACGGAATCCTTTAAAATTTTTTGCAATCTAGTTCAGGAGAGTTGTAGGTAAAAGGATCCTTGGTTCAACCTCAGCGTGCTGAGGGGAAGACGTTCCTTTAGTGAGTGAAGTGCTCGACCTGAGGAATGGACAGGAACCGAGGTAAACATTCGAAACGGGGTGTTTAAAAGCAGTTTTTCATTTCAAAATGTAAACAAATTGCAAGCAACTTGCATTTAATTTGAATCCTTACAATATTCTAGACAATCATTTGGGCTGCTTTGATTTTACTCTTAATTGTAAATCACAAAAGGTCATGAGATAAATCTTTTGAGAGATGCAAACGAGTCTAATTGCAAAATACAAAACACTGGCCTTTTAGTCGTACTAACGTGCCTGCAAAATTTTAATCCCTTAGTTCTTAAACTCTATTTAATGCCGAAAAAATCCCATACAGTCTTCTGATTTTAATTAAATTTACCTGAGTAATGTATGAAAGGGCAGAGTTGGCCGTTGGCGGCGCTAAAGTGCTCATATGCTGTTAAGATTGAGCGAGATAGCATGTGTTAGCTATCGCGACATGCGAATGGATTTTAATATAATTTTCTTTTATAAATTTTGAAGCAGTTTTCCACTTGTTTCATGGTATTACCAAGTCGGCCTATTTCTACTTCATTTATACTAATTTGTAACGTTTTTTTTTTAAAATATCTATCACCTTTATTCATCAGGAATAATAATATCTTTTATAATGTAAACGTTCAAATGTGCCCGTCCTTATGTATCTTGGACTGGCCTCACTGGCCTTGAAAATGTACGGGCACACAGCTCGGAGGTGATTAGGTTAACAAGGTATGGGCACACTGAAGAGATAGAGAATAAGAAGTAAACGTGTTTTAGCTTTAATCTAATTAATAAAGAACAATCCTTTGGGATTTTCTACAAAAAACCATAGAGGATTACAATGATGTTAATATATAAAATTCCCGAAGTTTATTACCTTCGGCACCTAGTACATTCGATGCCCCGACGCGTCGCGACGTCTTCAGGCCGTACTAGATGCAGATGGAAGACACACCAAATATTAGTTCTTAAAAAATAATATTTTCCTAGTTTTACGTTGACTTTAAATAATTGTTTGCATTTTGCAAAGAATTACAGTGTGAATTTCGTGGAATTTTTTTTTTTTTTTTTTTTTTTGTTTCTTTTGGATGAAAATTTGAAATTTTTGTGCTTTATATTTGTTAAGAATACTTAAAACTATAAGTTACCAAAAAAAATTTTTGAAAAAAAGTAATGCTTTGTAATCAAATATAAGTTGATAAATGAATTTGTGAGGCTTTTCTCATTTTGCAAACAATTACTTGCCAAACTGTATATATGTATACAAAAAGTTCTCCTTTTCAACTACCAACTTGGCGATGAAATAACTAACTAAAGGCTTAAAATATCTAAAACGAAAAAAACAAATAACGCATTCTCAATGTGGGTCTTGAAGTAATGCTCAATGGGTATGCTAGATTATTCTCCAAGTTTTGCTATAATTCATGAATATATTAAATCTTACGATGACTTCATTTCTTGACTCGATGCTAATTAGCTTTAACCAGTCGCCCCTAACTAAATGCAAATTAAAATCATAGTTTTTCCCTTGCAGAGAATGCAGGATTTTAGTTAGCGTTTTACTTACTTAGCGTTTTACTTACTGCAAGTAAGTTAATCCTTACGCCTCAAACCAATCTCATAGGACTAGTCGGCCATCTGACAAATCCTTTATCCCAATGTTGGCGTAAGCCCATTCTTGATCTGGCATAATCTTAAAGTAACCTTAGCGACCCAACTAAGAGGCGAAACGTCTGCGACTTTGTCACACTTCAGTGAACCGGAGTAGAAACCACCAAACAAAATCGCAACAGCAATAAAAGCAGAAGGTGGGGCTAAGAGAACTCTCTGTATAAACTAGGCTACTCGACAGGAGGACAATGGGGGGAGTGCAGGATGGTGGAGGGGACCAAACTGCAATTGCCACACCAAATCGAAGTTGTTGCTACTGCAATTGTTGTCGCTGTCACAGTTGGCATTGCTTTTAAGCTTAGTTAAGAAGCACTTTGAAGCGCTTTTCCTAAAGCTGAGCAAATGTCCTTGCCCGGACTGAAAATGGTCGCTTCATTGCGTTTTATGCTTGTTGTGGCAACTCCTCGAGTTGCGGCAAATTGCTTATTTATACGAATTGTGTGTGTGTCTGTGTGCCAATCGCGAAAGTTCAGTCAGAGGGTAATGTTATAATTTTCCATGTCTCACTCGATCTTTTGATAACGATTGCCAGTTGCAGTTCCAGTTCCAGTTCTCTCTCCATACTTTTGCAATTTTCATTTGAGAGCATTCGGAGGTAATAAATTTTCAACACAAATTGCTTTGTTTTTTCCATCTGACCAACTGAATGAATGACAACTAGTCGTTTGTCACTGCGAAAATTCAATGAATATTTTCTATTACAGCGCCACACAAGAGCGAAGGGAAAACACACAAGACGAAAACTCTTCACAATTGGCTGCATTCTATGGACATGAGCTCAGAGATTTTCTATACTCTTTGCATTGGAAAAATCCATGCATCTTGTATGTCATAGGGTACCACATAAAATATTCGAGAATATGTCATTATACCATGCATTCATAGAATGAAATGGTATATTAAAGTCGCCAAAATGTATGTAACAGGGAGAAGGAAGCTTCTCCGACCCTATAAAGTATATATATTCTTGATCAGTATCAATAGCCGAGTCGATTGAGACATGTCCGTCTGTCTGTCCGTCTGTTGCTACTGCAGAATCATCGAGATCTCAGAGACTATAAGAGCTAGAGCTACCAAACTTGGCATGTAGACCCGTTTGCTCTGCAGGCAGATCGAGTTTTTTTTTTTTCGCCCCGCCCCCTTCCGCCCCCGCTATTTGAAAAACAATATTTTGAGCCTCCATATCTCGGGAACTATAAAAGATAGAGCTTTCGGATTTGGACATTAGATGCGTGCAGTGTGCACGCAGACCAAGTTTGTTTCAAATTTTGGCCACGCCCCCTTCCGCCCCCGAAATTCGAAAAATTCGATTTTCAGCCGAAATATTTATTGTATCGAAATTAAATTTGGCACACTAATACATGTCACGTATTTCTATCATCCCACCAAATATCACAAGAATCGGAATAAAAATGGCCGAGTTATACATAGAAACGTTTTTCACTCATAGCGGTGCAAGGCAGATGCACGCAAAAAAGAGCGAGATAGCATATGCTGGAAATCACCGATTTGGTGAGCGAGATAGCATTTAAAAGAAATTTAATATATATCTCTTCACCTAATGCATGGTATATCCAAGTCGGCCCGGCGACTTACTTACTTTATTTTTACATAACTCTTACACTGACTAGACCGAAATGAGGAAAATATAAAACATATCGACTAATTTTAAATATTTTACAGAGTTTCGAAATACATGAAAATTAATTTTCAGATTAATCCACTGTAAATGGAAATGGAATACCTTTTCTCTGCAAATATTGAATCTATGTATTGTTTCAAAAATACCAAAATTAGAATACATATCTTGTACTTTCTCTAAAGTTTCTTAGTTATTATCCAATGGCAGCAGAAGTGATCTGGTGGAATAAAAGTTCTTATTGAAACTCATCGTTATTCCTCTAAAATAATTTTAAATATTTAATAAACTCGTTTCAAAGTATTTAATCATCCAAATAAATGTTATGTGTCTCTTATTAATGTTCCTTATATTCAAAATAAAAACTGAAACCATACCTAGGAGGAAATTTAATCTGAAAATGATAAATTACTAGTTAGATAATCAAAGAAACAACTGAAATGACTCTGATTTGGTATTACTATAATTATAATATAAGAATGAGATCATACCTACACTTTCCAAGCGATTGGATGACAAATTGATAGACATTTATTTATCCTAGATATATTTAGATATATTTATCCTGTTTTTCTTGCCATGGAAGGGTATGCAAAAGTTCGGTGCACCGAAATTAACCAACAATTTATTACCATAGTGAAAGTGGAGGTAAAAAACAACTAGAACGAAAAAACAAACAAAATGAGCATACATTTTGCATGGGACTAAACAAGGACTCTCTGCAGATCCTGTAAATTGTTTGGTGTCAACATGTTTTTTGCCTGAATTTCAATTCGAGTCGAACTCGAATTCAATTGAATTTTCTGTGGCCACGTTTTGGGCTCTTAAATTCTTAATTGCCAAAAGCACTAGCTACGGAGGACGGACTCGCAGGCACTTTGGACCCTCTTGGAGTGACCCGCAAGAATGTTGTTTACACAAATATCAATAACAATAAATTTTACATTTATTGTTTTTTGCAGAGAAAAGGTCCTACGTACACAGCACACAAATTAATATATATTTTTTGGGGTTGGCCAAAAACGCAAAAACAATTTGCCTTTATAGAAAATTTTCAAGAGACTGCAACAACAATTTGTCTTGCTTAATCTCAGTTCATTAATTTAAAGTGCTACTTGTAGGGGAAAACTCCCACCAATCCCCCCTCTCCCCACCCCCTATTTCCCACAGAGACTGTCTCTCTATCTTTGTGTGTGTTGGCCAGCTGGTCTTTGGTCATTTTCCTAGAATTTTTGCGGTATGTCCAGCTTCTTGGAAAAGTTGGAAAATTTGAGTTCCATTTGGCTAAACATTTTGCAATCATTGGAGAAAACAGTTGTTGGGATTAGGGTCAAGTAGTTGAACAACACACCCACATTCCCCACCCGGCACCTTACAGTTTTCTAGTCCATTGTGTAAGTGTGTGTTTTTAATAATTCATGAGCCATGACTGTGGCTGACCTTCACATTTTTGGGGTCAATTTCCATTGTAACTGCTCGAACCAGCTGTCAGCTGAGGACAGCCAAAGCTGACACATGAGTTAGACAAAGAGTAAGTGCGAAAAACGAGTGTGAAAGGGTGCTAAAAAAGGGGCGTGGGGAAGGGAAATTGGCAAAGTGGCTGAGCCTGAGCAGTGGATTAAAAGTCCTTGTTGCGTTTGTCAAAGGACTCAACTTTCATTTAATCCAAAAGCTTGGCGGGCGGACATAAGACTATAAGAAATTGGTCCATCTAGATGCGAATGCGAGATTTATGTGCATGGAAATCAATATATAGACATGCCCAACAGACAAACGCCTTTTATTTAGAATTGTCCACTAACAATAACTCAAAAGCATGAGAACGATTTTTCAACAAAAAAAAACATAAACCAATGAAATCACAGCAACAGTGCCATCCCACAAAAATCATATCAAATAATAATTTCAAATACTACTTAAAGAATTATAGTAGTATTAACCAGTCTTCAATTGAATAAGGATCTGTTCCTTCAGTCCGATTTATTATTGGTATCAAACGAAAGGGAAAAATTGCACGAGCACAACCTTTGCGATTTATTGTGTAGTTTTTCCACAATTAACAAATGAAAATATTTTTTTTTATCGGGAAAAATCGACTAACAGCTAAATTTAGCCTTTTTAATGCCGAAAGAGTATTCTCAAATTTAAAATTAGTGTTGTAAATAAAATAAATATTGTGCGGTCTTTTTTAAAAAGAATACGTACACAATGATCGGCTGCCAGATCAGCCAAATATTCCTCGACTTTAAAAAACTAAATGGTGGTACCGAAGTCACTTAAATAAAATATTTAATCCAAATTTACAAAATGCGGGATTAACAACTACACTGGTCTTCGAAACCTAGCCATTTTCCCACTTTTAGCGTTATCCAACACGGAAATTCCGATTAGTCAAAGTAAACAATTAAGTCGTTAAACCATAAACTGAATATTATTTAATTTATAAATTGTAGTGCAAGTCCTACATTATTATCGATAAATGACTATCGCTGTTGGAGTGCCAGAGTGGCAATTGGATATTAGCAGTTGATGGAGTGAAGTCGTAGATGGTTGCAAGTCGAGTAAGTTGTCAAGTTGTGCTTAGAAGTCCTGAAAGTTGCTAAAGCTCATAAATCGTTTGCTGTTCCTACTTAATCTTTAATCGTATACTGATCTTATTGTGTAAACCACAAACTAAATATATATATTAAATCATAATCATAATGACTTCATTACATATCGGTTACCATTACATACAATATATCGTGTT
The DNA here is from genome assembly GCA_018150745.1 of Drosophila sucinea. Lineage (NCBI taxonomy): Eukaryota > Metazoa > Arthropoda > Insecta > Diptera > Drosophilidae > Drosophila > Drosophila sucinea. Next base: position 443,226 of record JAECWP010000133.1, on the reverse strand, counting down.
TTTAAAGGGCATTGTTGCAAGTTTGATAAAGTATTTTCTAGGCAGAGCCAACGCCATTGTCTGGCTATCCATATTTAGAGACAGTAAAAGGCAGATTAAACAAATTTTGCTTTGATTTTTGCATTGATTCAATGATGTGTCTTTCAACAATGTTGAAAATACTGTTGAAATCGGATTATCGAATAGTCAGAAGAGACAGCCCGAGCACAGTGGGCAGACATGAAGAGAAACGACGATTTGGCAAGCCGTCTAGAATGATACAAAACAAGAACACTGAAGGACAAGAACAACGAAGAAAGACGTGACAACTAGGACGAATTTATTTAGATATATTCAAACATTTGTTAAAACTAATACAATTCAACAAATTAAAATTAATCAAACTCATTATGAAACCTTAAATTAATTGGGACTGAACTTATTTCTTAGTAAGTTAGTGGGTAAGAAATTCTTACCCAGTCGCACATTATTATACTTATGTGTCTTCTAGGAGGATGAGTTATGGAATGCCAAACAATAGGTAGATAGAGGCAATCTGTGATTTAGGATTAAAGTTGGAGGAGCCCACTGATTGGCACTTTGATGACATCTGCCGGCGCTGGCAATCGTTACGCCACAGGGACACAATCTGACACCTTTGGACACGAGGCATTCATGGCGTAAGTCCTTTGCTGCCTACGGCTTCTCCTCATCAATGCAACTCTTGCAGAAGTCGTTTCATGGGAGTTTGATTCTTGGCCACTGTTTTAATCGCAGACAGTGTGGAGATGTCCTCTTTTGGGCTTATTGTATCGAATTTTTATCTACTTTTAAATGGCACCAAAACTTTAAATGATTGCAAAAGCTGGGGATTTTTGAAATTTTTTTTGAAAAGTTGCATAATTTTGGTCCGAATTCGATTTTCCCTAGGCTGTATTTTAGACAATTTTTAACCGATTTCAAAATTTTTTATCTATTTCTTATTGCATTTTTACATACTTTAAAATGCCATCAAAAGCTTGGAATTTCGGGGAAAAAAATTTCGACTCGATTTTTGAAAATTTTGACACTGTAATTTTTTTCAAAAATCGGGTCGAAATTAGTTTTTTAGATTTGAATGCCAATTTATAACTCACATTGAGACCAGCAAAAAAAGACATGACTTTTTGCAATCGGCCAAAAATTGGCATAGTTAGAGGGTGGCAAAGTTGAGGTTTTTGCATAAGTTTTGGAACCGTTTTTGAAAAATTTTTGGTCAAAATTCAAATTTTTTGAAGGCTGTATTTGGGACAATTTTTTTTACCGATTTTCAAAGTTTTGATGTAGTTTTTATTATTATATTACCATAAAATTTTAACAATTTAAGAGGGCAAATGGAAGCCTTGGTCGACTCTTAAAGAATCTACAAAAACGGCTTCCTTTTAAGGAGTAAAAGTTTCGGCATTGAGATGTTATTTTATACAAAAAGAACTGACTCGGAATCTATATTCTTCCCCCGTTCTTCCATTTTAGCTGCCAGTTTCCGTTCTTTAGCATTCTACTTCTATATTTTCTTACTTTCTGCCAAAGTCTTGAATTTAATTTACTTTCATTTTCTATATGCTTCGATTAAATGTAGTTATTCTTTTTCTCCCTGAACAAATTCACATAATTAGCTCTTGAAGTTTCCACTTAATCTCGCAAATTGCTTAATCTTTTGCATCTTTTCAACGAGCGAAGGAGAAAAAACCGAAAATCATATCAAGTTTCAGACATCAATTTTCCTAATTTCATAAAATTGAATTGGCCTTCTTGGAAATGAGGAGTCTAGCATCAGAGCCAACGCCTTTACACCTGACGCGCCTCCGGCAAACAATCAACTAAAGCAACACACACACACACACACCCCCCTTTACCTACACACATAACACGCTCCAATGGCTCCAACAGCAACTCTTCGCGGTGGCAGCAAGCCTCCATCAGTAGCTCCTTTCCCCCCAATTGTGGCACCCCCTCACGACCCGCTCGTTGCTGTGCTATCAACTGCAGTCGACCCCGGCAAACACGTTTTTTTTTCCTACTTTTCTACTCGTTCTATTTGCAGCTTTCATGCTTCGACTGGGTATTCTTGCCACCGGCTTTTGGACGATATGAATGCAAGTTTTTGCTCTTTCCAGGAATATGTTGGAGAAGGAAAAGCGAAGGGATTCGCGGTTGTTCGTCGCACATTTTTATTTTTTTTTTTTTTGTTAAAAAGTAAATAACCAAAACTGAAGTGTAGAGCGGCAGCTGAAATTTTTATGCACAACCCAAAAAAAAAACAGAAGCAAAAAAGGGAATATGCCATACAAAAAAAACGCGCTGCACTCGTGAGCAAACAAATGCAACTAAACATGAGCCAATGGGTTAGTGTTTGTGGGTGTATGTGTGTGTGTGTGTGGGTGTGGGTGGGCGTGTATGTAGGTGTGTGTGTGTGTGTCTATTTGCAAAGTTTCTTTGCCCAAACTCAAGCGTTTGCTGTTTTTTCTCTTCTCCTCTTTCTTTTTTGTGCTAAACTGCAGGCGGCTGTTTTTTAATACCCTTAAACAAAAACTGTTCCATCGCTTCTATCAATGAAGTGCAGATCTCATGTGGAATATAAAATATATCTTTATTTGGCAGACGAAAGAAAAAGATATCTACCATAATAATGATATTATTAACTGCAATTGCAGAAGATGATGACTCATTTGTTACATTTGATTAGATTCGGGATATATCTTTTCATTCTCTGCTCAATTTATGAAAAATAAGTGAACTATGTAGTATTTAATTTATAATTTTATCCACAGAAAAGTTTTTCTGATTTTTACTTTAAAACCAAATCTAACGAACTTATTCAAGCTAAGAAAGTCGAACAACAAACGAAAACTTAATAAACGATAAATTGGAATTCAAATAAAGACAATAAATTGGGATGAATAAGGGGGAGTGATTGAAAATACTTATTTTAAGTGATTATTTGATTTCAAAACGATTAGCGAATAATTAATTTATAACAAATTAATTGTAGTTTACTCATTCTTCCTTTTTCTTTGCCTTTGGGGATTGTATTTAGCATTTCATGTATTTATATATTTCACACAATTACATAATAAAAACATCCTAGATTCCAGTATATTTAAACTTATATGATGCGTTACTCAACTACTAATTCTAATTGCTAGTTTAATCTGAAACTAATTGACGCGAAAGTTAAGCAGTTGAATCTTTAGTGTATTCTGCAAATAAAAATGTCATTAAAATATTTTCACACTAGTTTTTCGATGATGTTAAAATATTATTTGGAAATTTGTACAATCAAAATTTATCGCATTATTTTACGTAAATGTCTCTGCTTTAAAGATAATCCATTCGCTAAAGCTCATTAAATTTAATCTAATTATGAATATGAACTTTCATTATTTTCACATTTTACAAAGATATTTTAGTAATATTTGACTCATTCTAAATTTAACTTATTCATAATAATATTAACTAGTAGTTATACTAGTTAATTGACTTAAATATTTGTTCTGAAAATGCACTTTATTAAATAAAGTAGAAAATAATGCATTCCTCCATGGAAGAGCATTCAAAAGTCATCGAGTTCATGGTTAAATTTTGCATTTTCTTTTTGTCTTTTATTACACTCGTCGCCAACAGTTTTAAAAAATGAAAGCGCTACCAACTCCCACACAACGGTCACGCCCACAGTCACACCAAGCAGCCACAGCAACGGCTGCAGCAAGTACAGGTAGCAGCAGGAGCAGCAGCAGCATAAATTTCCATTACCGTTGACAAATATTTACACATCGACCTCAATTCATATTCCTTTTGATGCTGTTGCTTTTAGTTTTACCTGGCGATGAGGGGGGAAGAGTTGAGCGGAGGTGGGCGACTGGCGAATGCGCGTGGCAACTCTTTATGCACTTTGTTGCTGGTGGCTATTAAAAGCTGCATTTAGCAGGAACCAGGTTCCAGCTACCTGGTAACTTCTACCTGAAGTAGGCGTCGCTTTTCAATTCCATACATAGGAAGCGTGTCGAGCAATCATTCATTCAAAACGACTACGCACAATTTAAACAAAACAAAAATGTTCCAAATCGCACGTTGTGCATTGGCGTTGGCACTGGCGTTCATCGTCCTGATGCACTACTCTGGGGCTGAGCCGTATAGCAAACAGTTGACCATCTTTGCGGAGCCGGGACGCATGGAATGCTACCATCAGCCGATAGCTGCCACGGAGCTCATCACCATCGAGTACCAGGTGATACATGGCGGCCATGGCGAGGCCCACATCAATTTCATGCTAATGGATCCCCAGCGAGTTGTCCTCGTTGTCGAGGAGAAGCAGGGCGAGAGCAAACACAAGCTGGTGGCCAATGAGACGGGCTCCTACAAGCTGTGCTTCGACAACACCATCTCGACCTTCAATCGCAAGATTGTCACCTTCCTGCTGGAAGTGGTGGCCGCCGATCATGAGGAGCAGGACCGCATCAATTTGCGCAAGGAGATGCTGACCGACTACCAATTCGATAAAGCCTTCACCCATCTCGTGGACTATATTGGCAAAATCCAGGTGCATCTGATGCGAGCACGCCAGAATCAGGACTTTATACGTGCCCATGAGGCAAGGGACAGGAATCTGGCCGAGTCCAACTATGCCATGGTGAACAATTGGTCGCTCTTCCAGTTCTTGGCCATGATTTTGGTGGGCATGTTGCAGGTATTTATGTTGCGGAGCATATTCAACACGGACGGAAGGATCTACAAGTTTTGGAAGTGCTTCTAGCACCGTATACAACCTTTTTGATCCTTCATTGTTAATGCATTGTAAAGCGAGGTTTAAAAAGCTATGTTTATAAATTTCTAAACAAGAAATCGCATCAAGTCCCAATTCTATTCACTCAAATTCCGTCGTCGCTCATTACCCCCAATAAGTAGGCAATAGAAAACACTCAAAAGCTTTTTCTCACCTTCTACAGATGGAATAAGAAGGAAACAAATCGATTTCACTAGCCCAATTGGTATAAATCAATTAAATGTCATTATCAGCATCATTATTTTTGTTATACGAAATCTCATTCTGAATATCATCAGTCTAGTTGGTCCACAGTGCGTATGCGTTATATTTGGCCTACAAGCATTTTGCAAAGAAAAAAAAAACTGTATCAAAACCATTAATCCTTAAATATACGAAAATTGAGATAATTTGAATAAAACTATACTGTATTCAAATTCAAGCTTGTTTTGATTCGCTGACAAGCTTGCGATGTTCTTTTGCTTCAAAGTCAAAAAAAAAAACATCGGTTGATTATTTAAGCCAAATAATAAATGGCATTATCATCTTTTTAGCTTTATCCCCGAATTGTTCTGGGTCGGCTATACACATAAGGCTAGCTAAATAGGTAAATTGTAAAACTCTGTTAGCCTCGACCTCTCTCAGGCGTACCGTAAGAGCTATTTTTCCAGCCAGATGACACTTAACGAGTTTTCAAATTTTTGATACTGACGTTGAATTTTATTATCATTTGTTTTCGATATAATATTAAATAAAAGATATATTAGTCTTAAGTTGTATTTCATAAATTGATTCAATTTATATTCGCATCGCAACCCCTGAACCACATTTAAATTTACCAAGCTTATAAAAGAGGAAGTTAAAAATCAAGTGTGACCAGTCTAGCCAAATAATGATAGCATTGTATAATGTTATTTATTTATTTATTAATTTAATTTGGCTTCGAGGGCCTTTGGCTTATGTATAATGTTATTTGAATGTGGAATATGGGTATTCCAACAGTTTTCTCATTTGGATACATTATATATTAAAATATTTTAACAGACTAAAATATATGGGTACATCTACTAGGTAATGTCTTAGCTTATATTATAAACGATAGTCGTAAGATTTATTTATGAATTGAGTATTTTAGTGGGATAGTATTACAATGTTTTCGAACGAAGAAGAAACGGGCACACTAATTGACAAGAACGCCCAAAAACAAAGAACTTTCTTAACATTAAAAATTACAAAAATATCAAAAATAATGTTGATAAGCTGTCTCGAAATATAACGAACAGGTAATCTATTTTAACCTTAAGACTTTTGCGTGATTTTCTTCAGTTCTGCTAATTAAATTCTCACTCTTTAGCTCTGTATGTAAAACATTGCAAGAGAAATGCTTTTGCACTTTTTCGCCTTCTCGTGCAAATTACGAACATTTAACGTTTTGAGCGCTAGTTCTTTGACTTTTACTTTTACTCTTTCACTTTTTCCATCCTCCTAATGGCAATGTTGTCTTTAGGGTGCTTGGTGCCACGCCCACAGCCCACAGACATGGCGCGAACACCGTCGGCGTAATTAACAACTGCGGCTGCAGTTTCTTATTGTTTACACAGCGATGTAGAAAGCGACGCAGTGTTAATTACTCCCAAGCACCGCGGCCTCGCCTTGCCGTTGGTCGCTTGGGTCGCATGGGGCATGCTGACACAGTGGCTCACTTTGCCATCAGGCACCCGGGAAAGTGGGGGAAAATGTGACGACAGTGCTCCCAGGCGCGTGAAAGGTGCCAATTAAAGCGCCACCTGTGGGCAGCCCCATCTCTGTGAGTGTGAGTGCGTCTGTCTCTGTGTGTGTGACGAAGTGATAATAACAAAATGTCGGACGTTGCCTGCAATTATGGCCGACACGCCCAGGCATTTGCCGCAACAGCGCTGCCGGCCATTTCGGGCATACTTGAGCAGCCAGCCAGCCAACCCATGTTGTCTGGCATTTGCCAAAAATATTTCTTTGGCAATTTAACGTTTAACAAGGGCATTTCATAAAAACTTTACTCGTAAGTGGCAGTTTAAAGCCGGCAAACGATCGTTTATCAGTGCCACAGGACAACTACACTGAGCTGAGGTCCTCTGGCCTGCTGTGTCCTGGATGGGGGGCATTGCTGTTAATTTCATTACCAGACTGCAAATGCTGCACAATCGTAAAAATACATTTAATTGCAGCCAACACGAAATGGGCGAAGGCGAAGGCGATGAAGGTCTTGGAGCGGGGCACGGCGAAAACCATAAAAAGGCGGCGTCCATTTTAACGATCAAATTATTGCTGGCGATATTACGACAAATAAGGATGAGGATGAGTCCAAAAGGACTCCCGTTGCAGTCAGTCCGCCGTATGTCAAGGCAGATAATGCCTTTGGCCTAGCAGGCGGTCGCTCGACTCATCGGTTAATGCGGAATACATTAATGTGAGCACATCTCTCGTACATACGTCGCCAGCTGTCAATGCGAAATCTGCTCTGCGATGCGTAATGAGCCAAGTGAATGGTAAAAACCAAAAGAATGCTGCCGCTTAAATGATGGCATGAAGTCTTAAAAGAAAATTGAATTAATGCAACTTAAATTTGTTACCACAGAAATTGGTTGTCGAAGCCAAGCTTTAAAACTGAAGTCTCAACTTACATAATTTCTTGTTTTTAGTCTCTTTCTCAATGACATCTCGATGTATGTATGCCATGCTTTGACAGGAGACAGTGGCGGACTTAAGTTGCCAAACCAAAAAGGGGGGAAAGTATTAAGTTACTAAAGGTTTACTAATGCGATTACCTCAGTGGACCGCTTTAGAAACATTTGCTCAGGTAATATTCGATGACATGAACACTGGTCGTATGAGATGATAATATTACGTATACGACTAGTAATAATTTTAATCAGCTTATTTTTTTTTTTTTTTTTTGGTTGATCTGGCTTTTTATGCTCCTAAAAATATGGCATCGCTGATCCGAACTATTTTTATCGTTAAAGTAGTGATGTGTCATTACATTTTAAGGGTCGTTGGCAAAATTTATCGATAGTTTTAAAGTACGTATTCTCCATTCACACATACAATCAAATCATTCAATTAAAATCCTCCTTAATATAATTTTCGATGGTCTTGTAAGTTGTCTGGAAACTTTCCTAACCCCTTTTGTAAGCTTGCCACTGACACTATATCAGATTAGAGGTAAGTAATCGCCTTTTGCTAAATAAACCACAAATGTTGTTCAACGACAAACATGTTTTCAATTAGATATCTCAGCAGACAACCTCACCTCACCTCCCTCACCTTACCTCAAATGAGCGTACATACAATACATATATATGAACATGTTTGCCAATGCAAAGGCGTCAATTGACAAAATATTAATGGAAAAGTCAAACAAATAAAATTCAATAAGGAAATCCAAAGCCATGTTGAATGAAAATATTGATATACTTATGTGCTTACACACACATCTGTAACCCACAGATATATCTCTCTATATATCTGCGTGTGAATGGAGTATTAAATGCAGGTTGAGTTTACAAAGGACTCAGAGCAATGAAGTTGGAAATGAACTTGATGATGATCAGGTTGGTGGTGATGGGAGAGAGGAAGCAGCAAATTCATATACACAATAAGCATATGAATATTGCATATGAAGTAGTTTATGTGAGAAGAGCACGAGTCATGAATAGATGCTAGATAAAGTTTTGTTGGAAATTGCTCACAAAAGATGCAAAAGCATAAAGCTTTTCATCTGCATTTCCGTAGCATTTCATTTAAACATATTTACCCCACACACACACACATATGTATGTATGTTACCCCGAGGGAGGGGTAGAGGGCGGGGCTTGTGTCTGCATACCTTTAACCTGCATGTTTTTATGTGTCCTCAAGTCCCATTTATGCCATCATCAACTAAGGGCAATTGCAAAATATCTATCTTCGGAATTGGTCTAAATTCCTGCTGCTGCTGCCACTGACATCTCGAACACAAGGAGCTGCTGCTGCCACTGACATCTCGAACACAAGGAGCTGCTGCTCTGTGCAACCAGCCATTGACCATCAGGACGCCTCATAAAGGACGACATGACCACATTATCATCATTAGCGACAGAATGTAGTTACAATGTTAATATGACAGGAATGTCGCCTAGGTGTAATCAGTTTAGTGGCATCTCATATGCCACATTTTGATTGCATTCGAGATGCATCTTGGACAAATTGCCACTGACTATGGGTTCATTTGATGGACATGCAATTAATACCACAAATGCACGAGGGTCTCTCTGTAAGTTGGTTGAAAATAATTGCATTGTCATTCGGTTAGTCATTATGGGATGGGCAGAACAAGAAGTCCTGGCAAGAAAGTGATCAAGTGATGATTTGGTTGATCCTCAAAGTTCTTTCTCGATATCTAATAATAGAAACTAAAAAATTAAACTTTTCGAATCGGAATACTTCAGTCGAATCAAACTCCACTTTTTACCAGTAAGAAATAACTTTTAATTAATTTATTTCACACTTAATAATATTATAGTGTTGTCAATAGTAAGTTTCAAGGAGTTAAAAGTATAGGTCAATTACAAGACCCCTTCTCTTAAACTACTAATACATAGGATGGCATTGTAAAAATGTAAAAATTTTAAAAATTGTAAAAAAAAACTGTTACTTTTGGGGGAAAATATCTTTATATTTATTTATTTACTTAAAACTAACAACTCAATGGCTAGCCCAGATCATTTATATAAGGATATATTGATTCCTAACATTTAAGTGAGAAATTTTCAGTAAATTGAGATAATCTAGTAACCTTTTCAATGTTGGCTAGCCAATGAAATGCAACGGAAGATTGTAAATAAGTTTCAAAATTATATTTTTACTGACTTGTAGCAGGTTGATATTTGTAAGAAATAATTTATTTATTCATGACTAAAAAAGTTTTTTTAAATTCGAATGCTAATTCAATGTTTATAAGATTTAAAATCGCCCCAAAAATTACTCCTTGTGATTTAGAAGTTCGGGATGATGAGGTTTATTGACACATTTTGGATTTATTTTGCATTTATTCAAACGGCTTTTACCGCTTTCTCTCCTCGATCTTTGGGCAATTTGTTCCAGGAATTCTATCCAACTTACAAATATAAGTCCAATTCGATCGCTTAAACTTTAAAATTTAAACCTTTTTCTATTCCTCTCATTATTATTTGCTTAGATCTAGGTAAAGTCTACTTCTGTTTGCTTTGTCTCTCTCTCTCCTATTATTCAAAATAATGTGGAAATTGCACACATCTTGTTGCTTTTTATAATTTTTGACACTTGCAATTCGATTTTGCATTTCATACAATCCTCAGTTTTAAGAGAAAATCCAAAAAATATTTAAACAATTGTTCTCTGCATTAATTTGACATTCCAATTTAATGCGCAAAAACTTTTTTGCAGTTTGTTGTTGTTGTTGACCTTTCATCTTACTTACAACGTTCATTAAGAATGCAAGTTGTACGTACATATGAAAGAGAAAAGCTAATTTATTATGTATGACAACTGACATATCAAGATATACGAGAACAACTCGCACGAAGCGAAAAACGGAAAATAAAAATGGAGAAAGGCACACAGGCTCCCAGAGTGGCTACCCCGTCCGAGTCCCATTCCCAGTCCCAGTTCCAATCCCCTCCTCGCCTCCGTTTACATTTTCCTTTTATTTTCGGGGCGTTTTAATTGCAAACTGGCACACAATGGCCCAAACGGGTGTTGCCTTGGCTCCTAACTATTGCCTCTCTGACCGCCATTGCCAAGCCATTAGGGGCGGTCAAGTGAGCAGCCTTCTCCAGGGGGCGTGGCAAGGGGATAGCAAGGAAGTTGTGGTGGGCGAGTGGGTGGGGGAGGCAACAATCAAGCGTACAAATTGGGTTACTGCTCAACTGTCTGGTTAATGGCTACAATGACACAATTAATTGCATGTTGGCCAGCCATTCCAAAAGGCTCTCTGGCTTTTACTTTAGCCAGCGCACTTGCTGCCGCTGCTGCTGCCACCAAGAATTAATATTTGTGCGAAAATTTAATATGCGCCAAATGTTAAAACTAAATTACTAATTAGATGGCATACCATTAAGAGCCACTGCCAGCGACAGGAACCATATTTCCGAAGGAATAAAGGACATTCAATAGGGGATTTCATTCGGCGAGAATGCTGATTACTACCTAATCAATAAGGAAGTACTTAAAGCATTCTTATTAGTCAGGACTGTAGTAATTTCCAGCCAACCACTATTGCAGTAATCTTAATTATCTAGGGAATTATTTACCACATATTTTCAACATTGCTTTACGCTTTATAATTATTATATTATATCATTGACACTATAAGTAATTTTGATGGTTTTCTTTAATTCTGTTCCAATTTGGATTTATATTCTAAAGATCAGATAAACCTTTAGTTTAACTTGCTTTTTTCTATTTGCGACATTCAAAACTTTTAATTATACTTCTTAGTTTTGAGAAATTCAGGTCTTAACTGATCCGTATTTATACTGAACAAAGACAAAATGAAAGCAGAATGAAAATAAAAGACCGAAATGGATTATATGAGGCAATAGAGGAATGCACTTCCAAAATGTATTATTTTATAATTTTTATTAAGGCAAGTGAGCAGGTCTTTTGTATAGTGCTATTTTAAGAACCACCAAGTTCCCTCAACACTTTGCTAACGACCCTAAAATTGCGAGGCCAACGCTAAAACTAGTTGGGAATTACAACTAAATAATGCTAAAAAAAGGAGACACAACTTACAAGTCCAAAGTTCAATTCTTATATGCATTCCTGAAATTAGTGTAAGAAACTTTATTTAAACTTAGAATATTACAATGCATACAAAATTTCAACTTCTTTGGGATATTTTTAAAGTATACGTAAGCGGCGTGCCTTCCGTTTGGGTATTTGACAGTTTTTAGCGAACTATTTTGTTTTCAAATTTATTAAAGCAGGCATAATATTTTATTCAACCCGCATTCGATTCACTGACATTAACGATTTCTGAAAACAAATATACTGTGTGCATATATAAAACAATCTCTTGAACACTAGAAGCAGAATTTTCCCAATATAATTTCTAATAGTTTTTCCAAATTGTTAACACTTTTATGAAGATTTCTAAGAAGCCATAAATGTAAGAAAACTACAAAAACAATATTTTAGAGCCAACAAATCGACTTTGCTTAGTTTTGTATAAACACATAAATTTGCAAACAATTTGGAGATTCTATTATCTTTTTTCCAACAAGCTTGATGAGAGATGCAAGATACTCTCGTAAAGTGCAGTGTGCGTGGCGTTATAGGATGGCGTCAGTATGTCCTGGAGTCGAAGCATATTTCCTGTGATTGTATTTGGCATTGTGTAGTGCTTTTCAAATAGCTCAAGCTGCATGATGCAGAGCATAACGGTTTAAACTAGAGAAAGCTTTCAACTTTCACTCTCTCCCACCTCCCCTCTCCACCTTCATGCAACTTTGACTTTGGCCAAAAGCAAAATGCAACTCATACCAACGAAAGTTTTGCACGCTTTTTCTTTTGCCTTGGCAATTACTTGAATGAGTGCATAACCATGTGTGTGTAGGGGAGAGGGGAGGGGTAAGTCCTTTTACAAATTAACCCACATTTGCCGGCTTCTGCTTTCCTTTCCATTCTTTCTCTCTTGTCTGTGCGAATTTTCATTCTTGCAACTCAACTTTCTTGCGAGACTCGAGCCAGCAGTTTTGTTTAGTTTTCATTGCAGTTTAATGAGATTTGGAATGGCGTGGGAAATCTTCCACACGTTTTGCCATCGACTTCAGGCATAAAGGGAACCTTTTCTTTTTTTCCTTATCGAAAAAGCTTTTCTATGTAGCTCTTATATTTACTTTTACAACGAAATATGCAAAATTCATGCACGCAAATGCATTAGAGTCACTTCTGTTGCATTTTTGCAATATTTCAACATGAATATGCACATTTTACTGACCACAAAAAAAAACACAAAATTTACATTTTCGTCTCCAAATTGGACCTTGGCATGAAGTGGGCAAAAAAAACTACGTTGTGCAACTAAAACTTCAACTGGTGGCTCATTAAAATGCCGCCACAAAGGAAGCCAACTTGCAGGTCCACGTTAATGGTTCGCCATAAAACGCATGAAAAGCCAACGCAAAAAAGGGAAGCATCATCATCAGCACCAGCAGGAGCAGCAGGAGGAGAAGGCGGAGCTGGAGAAGGAGTTGCTGCTAATGCGTTGCAGTCCATCGTCAAAGGCTAAGCCAAACGCTTGTTACAAGTTACAACAACCAAACACTCAGCGAACTGGACGACTGAACGCCAAACCAAATTACAATAGCCGTAAAAACTACGGAAAAGTAGAAGAACGTTTCTTTTTTTGTTCGAAAACAATGTGTGTGTGTGTGTGGGTGTGTTTAACGGTTATTAAAATTGGCGACTGTCAGCCAAGGCTGATGAACGCACAGTTTTTAATGAGCTTTTGGCTGAGAAGCGGGACAAAACAAACAAAAAACGGTATTAAGTGAAGGAAATTAATCATAATTTTGATGCTTGAACATTTTATGTGGCTTCAACTAGTTGAGATATCCTTCGAAAAGTGCACTAAAAAAGTGCAGTAATGTGAACTATGTAAAATCACTCGAGTAGCCAAGTTTGTGGGTCGTAAATACTTCTATGAATTCACGACCCACAAAATTGTTCACTCGAGCTATATATATCTATCTTTTTAATAGAAGTAGGTGCTTAAGCGAAATTATCCACTTATATTTAATTTCATGTTGCGAAATAAAATATATTCTTAACAACCGATTCGATATCAGCATCGAATCTACTCTTTACTTTATAGAATTTTATGGAGATAAGCTGTTAATTATTTAATTATTATAAAGGATTGCACTGTAAAAATCGAATGAACGATTAGTATGAACAGAATTCGGACGTCATGATTTGACAGATGTTAAATACTAGAAATACCTCATAAAATTGGAGTTGTTTAGCGACATAAAATTTCAGTTTTAATCTGACATAAAACATTAATTGAATTTGTCATTATCTTGTAAAATTTCATATACTTGGGCCTGAAGTTACATGTTGTGGATAAAGTTTGTTTGAAAAAAGATGTTCAGATTTTTTTTGGTATAATTATACCATGCATCCATAGGATGAAATGGTATATTAAAGTCGCCAAAATGTATGTAACAGGGAGAAGGAAGCTTTTCCGACCCTATAAAGTATATATATTCTTGATCAGCATGAGAAGAGAAATTGATAGAGCCATGTCCGTCTGTCCGTCTGTCCGTCTGTCCGTCTGTCCGTCCGTCCGTCTGTCCGTCCGTCCGTAAGAGTGCAGAGATCTCAGCAACTATAAATGATAGAGCTACCAAATTTAGAATGTGGACTCGTGTAGTCTTGGCGCAGACCAAGTTTATGTTTTTTTTTGCCACGCCCTCTTCCGCCTCCGGAATTTAATAAAAAGTGATTTTCTCCCGTAATATTTATCGTATCGTAATTTAATTTGGCACACTCATAGATCTAATGAACATCTATCATTTCACCAAATTTTTTTTGCCACGCCCCCTCCCGCCTCCGGAATTCAATAAAAAGTGATTTCCTCCCGCAATATTTGTCGTATCAGAATTTAATTTGGCACACTCATACATGTTATGGTTATCTATCATTCCACCAAGTTTCATAAAAATCGGAGTAAAAATGGCCGAGTTATACATAGAAACGTTTTTCCCACAAAGCGGTGCAAGGGCGGATATGGCCGGTGGAGCGCTAAAGTGCACACACATAAGAGTGAGCGAGATAGCATAAACAAATCGCGCATACGAAAGAAATTTAATGTATGAATTTAGTTTTATAAACTCGATATAGTTTTTTTTCCCCCTGATGCATGGTATATCCAAGTCGGCCCGGCGACTTACTTACTTTATTTTCCTTTGTGTATTGCTATTGCAAGAGCGCAGAAGGAAAGCAGCCAAAAAGTAGGCAGTATGTGGGAAAATTATTATCAGCTGTTTTGGATAGGTGATTTCCAAAGTAGGGAAATATAACAAAATCAGGATAGTTTGGTCCCCTGACCCCTATTACGAGGTTACGATTAGCACCCTGTTAATTAAAAGCAGTCTTTTCTAAAACTGACTTCAAAAGGTGCACATCATTAAAGCAAAATTTTAAATTTATACACAAGTTTAAGTCATACATATATCAAATCGAAAGTCTAAAGTTATACATATACATGCGCAAAGAAAAAAAAAAAGGTTAAAACAAAAGTGATAACGTTTCGGTGCCAATTTATTAGTCTTTCTTTGTTTATTTCATTTGTAGCAAAAATCTGTAGGTTAGGCAAATATTATAGTGTAAAATCATGTTTTTTTAGGCACCTACCTAGACATAAAATTGCATTGGCAAAAGCAAAAACTTATTCGTTAAAAGTTTTCTTTTATTTTTGCCAACCTTTAAGGGAAAATAAATTCTACCCCATTAAAGAGAGCGAGACTCAAAGTTTTTGCAAAGGGCAAATGAAAAGAATAATTACTCCCGCATTAAAGAGAGCGAGAATCGCAAAATTCGAATACTTATTTTTGCCCACGCTAAACTGAAGAGAAAAGAAGATCTGCCGCATTAAAGAGAGCAAGAACGGTCAGATGGAGCAAAAGAAATGGAAGATGATATTCACGCAAAGAGAGCAGCAACTCTAGCGGAGCAGCAAATGCGAAGAGAATGAAGAACTTCAGTAGTGTGTATCAGTCGGCAAGCGTGGGCGGTTGACCTTTCGAGAAGGTTTAATAACGCCGAATCGAATATGGCGCAATGATAAGCTATTCCGTTTTTATTGTATTTTTTTCCTCCAATCATCTTTATTTTTTTTCTGTTAAGTGAAAATGGCGCTCTCAAGAAATTTTTAAAAGTATGAAAAATTGTCCCTAACCTCTTATACATGTGATTGGAAAGTAAACGAAACGAAAAGGAAAAGGAAAAGGCGAAACAAAAAGTGTGTGAAGAAGTAATGTTGTTTTTACAGCTAGCTTACATTTTGCTGTTACAAAAAAAAAGAAGTGTAAAACATAAGGAATAAAAAGAAAGAGCGAACCATTTTAGTGCATATTGTATGTGTGTGTTACAAAAATCCCCATAACGGGAATCAAGTGGAAGCGCTTTCATCGATGGACCTTTTATTGGTAAGGGTAAGCTGAAAATTTCTTTTGCTGTTTTATTTTTTTTTTTTTTTGAATACATATATGTACATATAACAGTGTCGCGTAAAAGAGAAAAGAAGCAGGAAATTGAAATGTTTGATCGCTCAAGTTTTTCACCCCTTTGTTCTACGGCCATGTGCCTTTCTTGAATCACTTTCCATTTCATATGCCTTTTCGCATAAGCTGTTTGTGAACAGTGGTTCTAACATTATTTTCACAAGTTTATTTTCTTTCAACACAATGAAAACAATAATTAAGCAACATATTATAAATAAGTGATATCTTAAGAACTCTCATTCCACTGCCTTATCATTCTAGATAATTAATTCATTTTTTTTAAATTTTTATTTTAAATTAAAACCAATGAATATGAATTAAAACAATTTTGTAGCAATTAGAGATTGAGAATGTCCCGGTATAGTAAGGAATTATATGAAATAAATTTAAGAAGAAAATGAATATCCGAAATCCGGATTATATCTAATAATATATCAATACAGGTAAACCGCCACGACAACTAGTCTTGATGACAACAACATTACCTTTTATTGATCACACTGATCGTGCAAAAAAATTAACATTAAAGATAAATATGTAGCTTGAATGATTTATGCATCCTTTGGGTCCTTGCATAATGCCTAATGAAACGTGTGGGCCAAAGTAGAATTGCGTAACAAAGTTTTTTGCTTGTAATGCCATCGGTTAGGGGACTATTTAGCGCACATTTAAGCTTCGAACACGACGACAAGCCAAAACTAAGGCGAGGACAACGACGACGACAAGGACAACAAGAAGGATGCAGCCGCCCAATGGCAATAATTTAATTTAATGTGTTTGCATGCAATGTGCGGCTACAATGACAACAAGGAAGCCTGCTCTGGGACCCAGACCCGGACCCGGACCGAGACAGAGAACAGGGCCCTTCATTGAACCCATTGGAGCCATGGCTCCGCAAAGATAACTCACAATTTGTGGCCGCTGCGTGCGCGATGCTCGAAACTTGCATCTTGCAACGTCTTGCGCACCCAAAGGCAAAATTTATGGCTGCATCCGTTCGCCATTTCTCCCTCAACCATGCCTGGTTACGCCAAGATGTGCGATCTTTCGGCAAATTCATGTTAAAATTATTAGCGCAAACATTTTTCCGCATTTAATTAATAACGCAAAACGACATTGCCGCAGAATTATTGGTCCACGTAATGTGAGAATAATGATATAAGCAATTTGTGTAAAATGTCTCTGCAACTCAGGCATGAAATTGACACAAGCAATGCCAACTAGTGATAATTAGAGCGACCTTCAGAGTATCCGATAAAAAGGCACGTCCAATTAGCAGGACTCGCGAAATGCAAATTTGCAATTTATTTTTAACCGAGAAACCTTGAGGATGATTTTATTCTACACTCAAATCATTGAAATTTTGCTGCTACTTATTTATACTGAAGCGAAGCAAACCCATTTTAACGTGACTGGAGAGGAAAACTGATATCTGAATGATGGCTTCGTTTGAAGAGTCGCTGTGAGCAGATGTCTGTTCTAAAAACAACCCAAGTAGATGATACATTGTAATCCTAAATTGATGCTTTCCTCTATTCGCTGCATGAATGCGAAATGGATGTGAATCAGGACGAGTTCACTTTTGGATTCGAAAAACCTTAAAGTCGTTTCGATTCTACACTCAAATCCCACCTTTCTGCATTTTCTTAAGGATTTTAAGGATTTTCTTTTGCTTTTCCTTTTATTTTCAGGACATTCCTTGCATGGTGGTTATCCTCCTGGGCCTGTAGTGTAGTGTTTTTTTGGTACAATAATTGGTTCGATTGCAGAAATACTCTGAATCAATAGAACGATTGCAAACAGTCCGTAGTACAGCTTCATGATTACTTAGCAATAGATACTAGAAACTGCTTATATAAATAAACTAATGATCGCCCCATTCACCAAAGCAAATTGATAATTTGCATGACATAACCCAGACTAGTTTAAAGGTCAACATATTATTAACAATTTATATATTAATTTACCATAACTGTGCGATATTTGCAGTCTTCCTGTTTTTCCCTCCATACTGAAGCAATTCCACGGAGCAAAGTATTTAATCAATGATAAAAAATAGAATTCGAATGACGAAAAAATTAAAAATTGCGTAAAAGTTAAAAGCTTAAGATTTCGAATGGAGCTGTATTTGGCAGTCAACTTGTATATATATATTTTTTTTTTGTCTAAATGAATAAAGAGAACTGAACAACGAGGATCCAAGTTCCATAGTTGCTAGTGCTATATACATATAATAAAAGAATCTCTTGATAAATATTATGGATGTGCAAAATATAAATTCAAATTGTGGTTCTCTGTATACAAACCTATGGCTTTCTCGAGAAAAAAATATTGGAATGGGAGGAGTATTCACTTTGCCATCGTGAAACCTTAATAATGTGTCGATCCTATACTCAAGTTCCTGACTTTTTGTAGTTTCCATTTATTATCTAATAATAAAAGACTAAGAATTGTTGTTGTTTTGCTTTTTATTCTCTTCTTATTCTTATCTTCCTGGCCTTGATGTATATTGGTATAATACGAGATTCGTCGATTTCAGAAATATTATAAATCAATAGTACGATAACGAAAAGTGTGCAGTATAGCTTCATGATTGCTTCGGTTCTAGAAAAACTTCAGACGGAGACGGTTTTTTTTACTTGATTAACTAACTGGGCGATAATCCGCTGTAGCAAAACGATAATTGTAATGACGTAGCCAAGACTAATTTGAATGTCAACATATTGTTAACAATTTATATATTAATTTGCCATATCTGCTGTTTCATGATTACTAAAGCAATAGGGAGCAAAGGATTCAATAAGGTCGGAATCCTTCCTAGGAAGTATAATAAAAGACTGTAGGTAGTGGCAAACGCTAAACAGGTTTTGAATGGAGCAGTATTTAACAGCCATCCTTAATTTATATATGGTTTTAAGATCGGCCTGGGAAGAGGAAAGAAGACTAATCTGCGGAACCCCGAAGATTAAAGAAGTGACTTCTAAAAGGTCAGTGGAATGGCGTTGGAATGGCGAAATAAGAGTCCTTAAAAAAATGCAATTCGATTTTTATACCATGCTTTTATACCATGATCAGCTTGAGAAGAGAAATTGATACAGCCATGTCCGTCTTTCCGTCCGTCCGTCCGTCCTTTATAGTGCAGAGATCTCAGCAACTATAAATGATAGAGCTACCAAATTTAGAACGTGGACTCGTGTAGTATAGACGCTGACCATGTTTATTTTTTTTTTTGCCACGCCCCCTTCCGCCTCCGGAATTTAATAAAAAGTGAGTTTCTCTTGCAATATTTATCGTATCGGAATTTAATTCGGCACACTAATACATGTTAAGTATATCTATCATTTCACCAAATTACTTTATTTTCCTTGATGCTACTTTCCACCTGGGCCTGTTGTAGGATACCTTTTTGGTATAATAATTGGTTCGATTGCAGAAATACTCTGAATCAAAAGAACGATTGCAAACAGTCCGTAGTACAGCTTCATTGTTGCTCAGCAGAAGGTGCTAAAAACTGGACGGAAACTGCTTTTATACTCGACAAACTAATGGGGCAATAATCCACCAAAGCAAATCGATAATTGGAATGACATAACCGAGACTAACTTGAATGTCAACATATTATACTTAATTACAATATTAGTTAAAGCATTCAACGGGGACTTTTTACCATAAGGCTACCAGGGGCGCCCGAGACTTAAAAATAAAACCAATTTTGTAGACTATAATTCTACCAGATGTATTGTAATATCCAAAATATGAATGAAAACGGTTATAATAATGGATTTATTAGGGAACAAGTTTTAAAATATATTTTTGTTCCATTTCCTGAAATATTTTTTTGGAAATTTCTACCTAATGAAACTAACAAAAGATGTCATAGAAATTATGAGCATTTCGACAAAGTTCTATAAGGACGATGAAGCGAAAACGTGCTTTGCTTTTGTTTATGATAAATATGTAAAATCACTTAGTTCGACTACGTTTGAACACTAAATTTTCAAGGGAACTTCCCCGTACATTTGAGTTTTTGTTAATTTACCTTTTTGGGCGATAAAATTGAGTATCGCTTAGCGACATTTTTAATCGCACAGGTCATTTAATTCGTTCGATTGCCACAAACATTATCCTGTTTAAAGGACATTCGCTAATGCCCTGCAAAAGTTGCGCTGCAAAAGCTTTGAGCCTACCCCAAGCCCATTACAATACACCAAGGACATTATCAATGGCTTACAGCAGTTGGTTGTAACACGTTGCCTTAATGCTTTGCCCATTTGTCCAGCCTCCCATCCCAAACCATCCGAATCCTTCTCTCGCCCACTCGGCATTTTTCTTGGTTCTTAGAGAAGACCATAAATTGTCTGGACAATTTCTAGACATCATAATATAAAGCGTAATAAATATGGGACAAACAAACATAGAGAAATCTAAATAAGTGTTTCTTCTCCTTGCTGGTTTGCTGCAAAATTGAAAGCAAAGAGAGACCAAACAGACAGAAGCACAAATGCGAAGTAATGAGCATAAAAACGGTTTGAAGGACCACAAGAAGCAATGGCAGAAGGGACGACAGGTTCAACGTGTGGGTTTTGGGGGAAGGTGCCAAGGCGACCGTTAATCTTTTTTGTAGCGCTTTCAAGGTAAAATAACAATTTAAGTTTATTACTGCAAAGAGGCGACAACAACAACAACAACAGCCGGAGACATGACGAACCAGACAGAATGGGACAGCACAATAGGTCGACCACAGAAAGAGTAACTTGCCGCTGGCCACGAGATAAAAAGCACTCGAACGAACTACGGTGCGTATGAGCTGATTTGTGGATGACCTGACATACGTTTCGAAAAAAGGAGTAGACTAATGTCCGTCTGATTGCCTAAGCTTAATTCCATTTTGAGACTGAAGTGTCTATTTTCCCATTCTTAAAAGACGTAAAAAGAATTTTCCCCGAGTTAAATTTAGAATCAAATCTCTTTACAGTGGCTTGTATTTATTTCGAAGAAGTTTTTTATTATTTGTTTGATCTTAATTCCTAACTTGTCTATATTACAATATCTGCCCCGGAGATAAGTATAGATAAGTATTTTCAATATACTTATTAGTTAATTAATTACAATTGTTTGTACGCTCGCCAATATTTAATTTAAGACTGTGCTTATTAATGTCATTTTCTAATTTCTATGTGTAGATTTATAGCTTTCTCAAATGTTATAGATCTTAAAGTTAAATTTATTAATTTAAAATTAAAATTTTATTTTTAGCTGCAAAAATATATATTTTATTTATAAAAGTAAACGGATTTTTTAAGATTGATTCCAGTTAGAAATAACTTGTACAGATTTTGAAGCACTTCATTAAAATTCAATTGGTCTATCGATTGTTTCACGTCTTAAATAAACAATTTGGTACGCATTTTTCTTATACAATCTTAAACTGAGAATTGAAAATTTTATGAAATTCTACATCTTTTTTCGCAAAATTTATATATTTATTTATTTAATTGTAAGAAAGAATTAATTCTAAGTAACAATGAGTTGTGAAGCCAGAGCAACAAAGACCTTCAGGCTGTTTTATTCTGAAAATATAGTAAAATTGATAAATAATTGATCGATTCCTTGGCTGATTATATACTACGCAATTCGCTGATTCTAAGAAATAAATCTAAAAATTCAAATTGTAATCATTAGTGTAATTAATTTCATAAAATATTCTCTTGATAAAAAGATTCGCTTATGTTGATATACCACAGTGCGATTTATTCTAATCCATTATCACTCTGCAGGACGCTGTCCTTAATATATTCGCTTTCCATCCGTTTAGTGTTTACCTAAAGAGCATTTGCATTCCATATGATATATTTGATTATATTCATTTCTCACATTTTAACGCCTACAATTGCTTTATGTAAAGCTGCCCCAACATTAATTTCGAGAGGTTTCGTCTCATTTTTCATCGCTCAACACATTGAGCATGGGCATTGCAATTGTTATCTCAGATATTTATCATATAGCGCGGACGATTTCTTGCCGTGTAGCCCAGAGACACCTGTTTAGCCAGGTGTAGAGAGGTATTAGGCGGAGCAAGAGGCGGAGCAGTTGGAGTGGTCAACATGTGCGCCACTTAATGGGCAAAACAGTTTTGGTGAAAGTAGTCGAGGCAAGTTAGCCCGGCTGCCACTTTGACAGTGAGTGTTCGTTCACTCGGTCGATCTCTCCGGCTCGCTTTACGGACAAATCACAATTCGATTGTCTCTACGTGTCATTTACACGGACACGAAGCTGCATTCAGGCAGGGCCCCGTCCATTATACAATCATCATCATCATCATCATCATCAGCATCAGCATCCCACAGCCGAGCCACGAACTGGCAAACAAAGCAGTTAATGGCTTGCAAGTTGAAACAACAGGCGAGTTCAGAGCCCTTTTCAGAGTTTAGTTCACTTTTAACGTGTAACTGGCGTCCATGTGGTTTAATTAGCGCTGTCTGCCAGTCAATCTGAGTGGACAAATACGCACAATTGGTTGGACCGACCGACCGCTGACCATTTAGCCGTGCGGTAATCGGATTGATTAACTTTCAAGGTGTATAATTTTCTAATACCACATTTTCGGTAAATGATTGGATTAAAAGGAGAGATATTCCTCTTTAAAGAAGTGTTCTGGAATATTTTTTCTTTAGACAGTCGTAACAAATGTTATCTAAATTTGTTAAGGACTCTAAAAATAAGCTATGAACACTTTCTAACAAACACACACA
The DNA here is from genome assembly GCA_018150745.1 of Drosophila sucinea. Taxonomy (NCBI): domain Eukaryota; kingdom Metazoa; phylum Arthropoda; class Insecta; order Diptera; family Drosophilidae; genus Drosophila; species Drosophila sucinea. The sequence continues at coordinate 420,406 of JAECWP010000133.1, read as the reverse complement.
CAGCCAGACCGAAATGAATGAAAAGCTTTGAAAAGCTCTCGTCCTTCTCTTAATTTTGCTGAATGTGTATTGCAAGCTCACAGCTTAGACTCTCTTAAGGTCCTTACTCACTTACTCTTAAGTGGAAAGCTTTCAACTGAGAAAAGCTCTCGCAGGGATGCTGTAATAACACAAAGAGGCACTCTAACGCTTCGCGGCAGCATCCTTGCCGTCGTACAAGGCATTGTCGTCGTCGTCCTTGCCAATCCTCGGGCCTAGCCACCGTGTATTTTGTAGTAGGGTCTGGCCGAATATCATGCTGGTCTAGGTACACGGCAACTCAGTCAAGCTCCAGCATCCGTTCAGACAGGGAGCATACTTCAGTACGCGTTCCCGGGCTAAACTTTTGACGAGCACATCGAGCGTCCTCATCGGTCCTGTCCCTAAGATATCACACAGCCTGTGTGTAATCGTGTGCGTGTGTGTGTGTGTGCGAGTGTGCACACAAATATGTGTAAATATGTGTGAGCGCGTGTGAAATTTCTTGGGCAAAAGCAGAAAGCAAACAGAAACATAGCCCAGTGACAGGTTTAGGTTACAAGGCGAACTAAAAATAAAACCGGTTCACGTTCTTAAGCCAACATCGTCGGGACTCTAGACAGTTTCGTTAGCAGTTCGAAACCCCAAAAGTTCAAGCCAAAAACAAAGTGAAACATTCTAAAACTTACCCACATGAATGTAAGTTGTAAATTGGATGAAGCAAATTGCAGGCTTCTTGAAGCCAACATAAAGCAAATATTTCCCAATTCATTCCAAATAATTTTTTATTTGTACCTGTATCTATATAATAAACAAATTGTGAATATCTCTGGCAAAACAAAAGACCTCAAGGCAATAAATTTTCCAGAGGAAATAAACAAACAAACAACGAGGCAGAGCAGACAGTTTGCTGTCCTTTTCAAGTGCTCGAATAATATTTGGCATAGTTTTTGCTGTTTCAAACTTGGAGCAGAAAAAACATATTGGCAAAATTTCAAACTGCAAACAAGTTCTTTTACCTTTGGCCTAGTGGCAAAACAAAACTATTTTAGACAAATAAATCATCGATAAGAGTGGGTCGAGGAGCAAAAGAATTGTAAGAAAAATGAAAAACTTCAACAGCAGCAGAAGCCCTCAAAAGTTAGAACAGAATTTCGTTTCCCCTTCGTTTTTCACTTCATTGGTATGTGGTCGGCACATGTTCACTAAGTTCCTAAATTCTGCAGTTTAGAAATAGAAAATAAATAAAAAAGAAAAATTGCAATTGAAACAAAATAACTGGCATGAAATTCACTACAAAAATGTGCACTCTAAAGATTTGGTTCAATATATTTTATGGCCAAATCAGAGATGAGTTCAAAATATTTCGATTTTTCGTATATGGGGAATAAAATTGTTGAATAAATTGAATTTTAATTCCTGTCTTCAGTTGTGGCAAAACCAATCGATGAATTCAGAAATCAGATGAAATGTAATTTCCTTTAAACAGTTTTGTTTTTGAGTGTCCAGTGATTTTTCAAGCGAAATAAATATTATTAAAGTAGTTTTTCCTCGCAAGTGACTAATCTTTCAAGATGATTTTCATCAGTGGAAGTTGAAAATTTATTGGGCTTAAGTGCATTTTCCAAAAAAAATAATATGTGGAAAAGAAAAAATATTATTGGAGAAAAGAAAGATTTACCTTTTCTTGTTAGGGAAATATTAAGGAGTTTTCCTAGGAAATTTTAGCTACAAAAAATCTTTCATCTATGGTTAAATTGCTTTGAACAACTCTTTCGACTTAGTTCTAATCACAACACATTGGCAAAGCAATTTGAAGACAAATGCCTTGGCATTTTACTTGGCCAACTTGAAATATCAAATGCAATGAAGAAAGCAGAGAAAGTGAAATCAAAACTTGCTTCTTTCGGCCCCATTGTTAAGTTGAGGATTTTTTTGGCGCTCATCAACTTAAATTGTGGAAAATTAATCAAGTTGAAAAGGTTGCCATTTCCTGCAGATGGAAAAGGTAGTGAAGGAAAGGACGAAATGCCTATCCACAAAAGATATCGCACATGGATCTCTCTCTGTCTCTGTCTTCCTCTCTGTCTCGCTCTGTGTGTGTGTTGGTTGTTTTCTGTGTTGTCGGTTGGTCAGTGGCAGTCACAAGGCAAGTCAACATGCGAGTTGAAGAGGGAAAAACCTTTTCAAGCAAAAAGGCATAAGGAAAACCTTTGCTTTGCATTCAAGCGGAAATTAAAGCAAGACTAAAAAGTGTTTCTCTATGTCAGTGTCAGTGTGTGTGTGTGTGTTTGTGTGTGCCAAAGTCCGATAGGCGTTTCCCACGCGCGCAAATTGAAATTGTGTCCTTAGGCCTGAGGGGACTAACCAAGAATAATACCAACAACTTGAACAAAAAGGCCAACACGTGCATCAATTTCAAGAGTCCTGGCCTTAAAGTGTCCTTTAAATGTTTCCCTTAGATTTTCTCTCTTTTTTGTTCCTTTGATTCGCTCCATTTTTTCCGTTCGCGTTGTAGCCTTTCTGGGTCATCGCCTGGCTGACATTTTCATCGAGGCGAATCGCGTCACATCGCATCGCACAGCGTTCAAAATGTCGCCGAGAAACCCTTTTTAATTAATACAGTTTGTAGTCCGCGCTGTAAAACCTCATTAAAATGCGTTCGAAAATGATGCCAAGCATCAGTTCCTCCAAAAGGGTTTCCTGCTAAAATTTACTTCTAAATGAGAAATCATAAAGCGTGAATTTATGATTTTTTATAATCATTGTTCCTCGACGTCTGGGCCACAGAATTTTGCACCTTCACCTGACGACGGATTCACTTATTTAATTAGCACTTGAAACAGAAACTCAGACCCAATGGGATACCAATATACTTATGTAGCTCTGAATTTAACAAATTAATCGGCAAAGTATTCACAAAAGAAGACGACTTAAAACGCGTTGAATAGATATTTTGTTTCTTCCCTTTCCAGTTCTATCTCTAACCCAATTACATTTAAATTTTGAGTTGATTAAGGGAAAATAAGAATGTTAGATGGGTATTAATATATTAAGTTTTATCGAAATAAACTATTGCATTTAATTCCGGAATTTATAGTGCAAATATTACAATTATTATCATATAATTCATAGTTAAATAACAAATTTGCGGTTTGATTTAACTAAAATTGTAGGTGTGGATTGTCATCGTTAAAATACGAACACATCAAACCAGAGACGTAAAGTAATTTTAAATTGATTTATGCATTAATTTCGCATTTTGGCCTGATATTTGCATTTTAATTATATTTAAAAAGGGGGAAGAGGAAGAGACAGTAGCATAGGGGCAATTAACAAATTGAGAATATTCTGTTATGCCAGCAATTGATCAACTTAAAAGTGTTTCATTAAAGCAAATCAAACAATAAGATAAATACATTAATATAATACATATTAAATCAATTGAAGCATTTAAGCTGTACGTTGTTTTATAGTTAATAAATAATAGAGCAAATCAGTTGAATGCTTGAATTGACACAATCAAAATAATGGAGATGTTTGAAGGGAAAAGAGCGTCAGTTTCCCAAATCGAATTCCTTTTTGAACTATTGTCTACTGTTCGCAAAATGGTTTTCTTTGTGTAATTAATATGCACGTGATTTTGAACCAAAATGATTTTCGCTCGTAAATTGCAATTGCAAATCCGTTGGAACAATGTAAAATTTGAAAGAGTTCTATAGATACCTCTGATTCTCTACTAAAATGGTTATTTTGTACACTGTCATCTGTCAGTAAAAAGCGAAAAACGCATAAATTTCAATTTGTATATCTAAGTTTTATAAACTATATTTTTTCTTTACTTCACAAAATCTCTATCCCAAGTAATTATATAGTAGATATATAGTCCTACTTTAGCTATTACTTCATATTATTTTAATTGGACAGTTTTCAAAAAAGGAGATCAAAATCAATGTGAAAAATGTAGCATACTTTCCTGCTGATAACTGATCGTTCCCATTTTGACGTGTTCACTAAATTTCACTCCTTTATTGTTGTTTAATAAAATAATAAAACGCAATCCACACTACTTGGTAGAAAAAGGAACAAGTTGTTCATTAAAGCAACCGATTTTATTCAAGTTTAAAGTGATATAATTATTTTATTATTCATTATTTTTCATTCTGTGTCTTCCCTAATTACTCTTTCTTTTCATTAGTCAGCCTTCTTCTGATTAAGACAAAATAAGTTTTGTTCATCATGTGATTTTATGTATATATGTAAATGTATTTATTTTATTGTTCGGCATTTGTTTGAGAAACATTTAAATTGAGCAATTGATAACAGAATATTTTCAACTCCTTTATTGTAATTAAAATGCAATATCAGACCGAAAATTCCAAATAATTGTATAATCCATTTAACTTGCTTTACCACAATTCAAATAATTTGACATTTATTTTTGCCACATTTCGACCTTTGATTCTTTCTTCTTTGGAATTTAAAGTTTACTTTTGTTTGAAAGAGGAGAGAAAGTGAGACCTCAAAGGAACGCACTGCCAACTCGCTTTTGAGAGTAATAACAAAATGTCATGTTGTCTCATTGAATTGCTCGAGCTTTTCGCGTTGAAATCAAATTGAAAATTTTATAAACCATAAAGAAAAATCACAAAGATATAATTTAGGCAAACTTTACAATAAACCATTAAACGTTTTGGTAAACAACATTGGCCAAAAGACAAGAAGCAGAGTAAGCGAAAAGAACCATCAAAATTAAATGAAGCATAAATGGCAGAAAGCACACCCATACACACACACACGTATACTAACAGTAATTGTATATATGTATGTATGTATACATAAGGAGGACGAAGAAATTTTTTAAATGGCAAAGAGCAGAGGGGAGAAGTGATTTCCTTTTATTTTTCTGTGTTCGCTTTTTCGCTTCTTTATTTTTTTTTTTTTGTTGTTTGGACTAAATAGGTTTTTGAGGAATTAGAAACACGCCGTGCACCATTTGGCGGCAAAAATAACCGGAAGGAATTATATCCTCTGCCTCCCATTTTCCCCTCACTCCCACCTTCGTAGGAAAAAGAGGAAATTAAATATTTTGCAATCTGCGGTGAGATGAGAACACAATTATAATTTGACAAGGAGAGTGAGAGAAGCAGCAAAATACTTTTTGAATGAAATCAGTGAAAATGGCGTAAAAATGTCCATGTATATGTTTGTGTGTGGGAGTTTGTGTGTGCGTTTATATATGTGTGTGTTAATGCTGCGGCGTTGCATTTCGGTTTTTATGGAACTCACACACACACACACAGACATGCTAAGAGGATCAGCGAGAGGGAATTGGTGGGAGAAGTAGATTGTCAGAGAGAGAAAAGAGGAAGCGAAGAGAAACATAAAAAACAGTAACAGGATATATACTAATATACATATATACACACCCATACACATACATATATACCGAGGCAAAAGTATAAAACTGAAGTAACCAACGAAACGAGACATGCTAAAAGCGAGGAATTAAATTAAAAACAAAACGGAAATGAAATTGTCATAAGCCGGCAAAGGAAAACTCTTGATGCTTAAAAGAAAAACTCATCTCAGTGGTTATATTCAGAGAGAGCTGCTTCTGAGGCGGTTGGCCAAAAAAGCTTATATTTTAAATCAATTTCGTTAACTATTTTATGCAGATAAATGAACGATGACACTGTAATTGCAATTGATTGAGAAACGAATCGAAAAGAACTTTGTGAAAAGATGAAAAATCTTATAATTTATAACTTAATAAGTTGAGATTCAGCAATAGAATTGATTGGCTAACATATTTATTTGTTGAGGCAACTAAAAAGCATTGAGAACATTAATTTTTACTTTTTGAGATAAACTCAGACTAACTCAAATTTAAATTATAAGTATGGACAACTATAATCCTTGGAATTTCTAAAAAAAGAAAATTTCTTTACAATTTCAAAGTATCGTTACTCAAAATGAATAGTTTATTAATATATTTAAAATTTTTATTTCTATGACGAAAACTGAAAAATACATTAAAATATTATTGTATTTATTTATTGAAAAATCTTGTAAAGGATTAATTAAACTCAATAAGGATTTATTCATTGAAACACATTGTAAAGGATTAAATAAACTCAAAATGATTTATTCATTGGAAAACATTGTAAAGGATTAATTAAACTCAAAAAAGATTGATCACTGTTATTTTTAAAGAGGGTTTAAACAGGCAAGAGGTAGAACCTAATAATCTTTTCTAACAATCTCAGAAATGTCCAATATTTTTGGCATCTTTGTAGTTAATAAAAATTTTCTTCCTATGCTGATATATTGAAGTGTTTGTTTTAGCCGACCATATATAAAGAGAGAGAAAGAGGTAACCGATTGGTTGCTTTTAGAGACTGAAGTTCTATTAGACAGAAAATAATCTTAGCAAATTTATAATATAGAACAAAGAATTGCCTAAGGATTGATTTCGAATCAATAAAATAAAATGGTTATCGAATATCTTCTTTATTAAATTTCAATTTTACTTTATGTCAAATGGTCACCATATTATTTTTAAATTTTCAGAATTCTGAAATCTGGTTTGACCTCATTTTTAGCCAGAGAACTAATAAATTTTCGAAATAAAATAGCACCTCTGATAGTGAAATATTTGGCAAAACTCAAACTTTATCCTTAGAAATAAACTAATATTTTAACGAACATTTAAATCGCCTAAAATAACTTTAAATTGAAAACTTAAACGAATTGGCCAAACTTTTTTTGAACATTGAAACCTAAATTTCTAGCCAAAACGTTTATAATTTTCAAAGAAAATACTTCAATGTGAGAGAGCATTCCCCACTAATAGTTTCTCTTTCAATTCTCTATCGATCTCTTTCATTTGCCACATAACAATTCGCCTGGGCCGAAATTCGTCATCGCAGGAACTGAAACGGGAGCAGCATCAACAGGAAATCAACTAAATTGTCGTCACTCCAATCAAGTGGAAATTTGATTAAAAAAGGAGAGAACAAAAAAGGAAGAAAATTTGATAAATTTTGTAAACGGCAGAAAAAAGTCTGCGTGTGTGTGTGCAAGTGTATCTATGTGAATGTGTATATCAAAAAGGTAACAGAAAAAGAAAAAAAAGAAAATCAACACGCGCACGCACATGAGAACGAGAACATAGCAAACATTAAAAATCGTCGAAGCGTAAAACTTCAATAAACCTTAAAAAAAGAACAAGTAAAGGCCGATAAAAACGAAATATTATAATTTACAGAAAAAGAAACCAAACCAAACTGAACCAATCAAATATAAAAAGTCTAACGAAGTGAAAGATAAACGCGAAAGTGCAAGAAAAACTAGTGGAAAATTAAAAGATATTATTTAGTATCTGGTTAAAGCAAAAAAAAAAAAAAACTACACACAATAAAAGGAGCATGGGGAAGGACACCATCTAACGACCCAGCTGACGACTTGCTTGTAGCAAGGACATTTCATATACCGACCAAACAAGTTTCCGTTTTTTTTTTGTTGGTCTCTTTCTTTTTTGGACCAAAGCACGAAATTAAGTGCAGATTATCAGCAGATTATATTTTAATAGCATTTCAAGCTGTTGCCTTTCACAAGGAAGAACGAAAAAGAAACCGAAAGAAACGCAGTAAGAAAAACTACCACAACAACAAACATTGTGTGTGTGTGTGTGTGCTTTCGTGTGTGCCATCGTGTGTGTACTCTGGAGTGCGGCTTATTACATGATTACCGCTAAGAATATTTCGGCTCTTTCCCTTTTTATGTAATGGAATATCTAAAGCAAACATAAGCGTGCAAGAAAATTGAAATTAAAACCGAAATTAAGTGTCGAGTGACGTCTATCCTCTAGTAAAAACGAGTGTACTTGTGTGTGTGTGTGTAAGAGAGTTTTTATGTCAAGCATACGCCGCGTGGGCCAGCTGGAAGGAAAATAATCTTAATATAAGCAACAGGTGAGTTCCACATTATCTGCGATAACATGTAGAATCTAGCATAATGTAGATTTATGTTGCTTTAATAAATAAATTATTATTTACGTAAGGGACTTCACATTGGTGGGTGTAAACGAAACAAGAGTCTACTTTCGGGAGCAACCTTTTTCGTGGAAACCAACATAATGAACTACTAAACTATGCTTGTCTGGAATTAGGTTAAAAAAGTTAGATTCAAGAAGAGATCAGTGTTGAATAATATTCTCTAAATGAGCTTTAAAATGGCCATTTCGCTTGTCAATTCAATTTGGTTCGCTAAATTTAATTGCAAGTGGAAAAATACACAAATGAAAATTTTTCATTCGATTTCACGTTCAGCACCTGATAATTGAAATAAATTTTTGAAGCTAATATATTATTTTTAATGACTCAATACTGTATGCCTACTGCAAATAACTTGAAATATTTAGCTAAAATTGTGAATTTGTGATAGCTTTATTCAAATAACTGATTTCCGATAAAATATTGATAGAGATATATGATTTAATTTGACATTTCAAAGAGTTATGAGTGGAATGCTTTTAGACGGGTATTAAATGCGCATTTGGTAAATCCACCGCAATCTGCAAAAACACATTTAGCCGCACATTTCCTTCAGTCGAGTCGCATAAACCACACAAAAGCTTTTGGGAGGCGCTCCGCTTGGTTGTTAATTAATGCTAACCAACTTTCCGCTGCAGCATATTTAAAAACGCATTAGCTCCTCTTTTGGCTTGAATGCCGCCGCAGCCGACACAGATACATATGTATAGAGATACTCATACATATACAAATACACATACATAAGCAGCAGATACTGACATAATTCTAACCGAGCTAAAAAACATTAGCGAGCAGAAAAAAAATAAAAATGGAGAATCAGACAAAAGATAAATTAAGCAAACACTTTTCGGGTGTGTGTGCGTGTGTGTCTGTCTGTGTGCGTGTGTCTGTCTGTGTGTGTGTGTAATTACTTTAAATGCAGACGCAATGCGAATGTTGAATTTTTGTAGCAGCCTTTTGGGCGCTGCCTGCTGCCTTCGGCATGTGTTGCTAACTAATTTTATATTGTGGCAAAAAGTCGGGGACAACAACAAATGACAATGGCAAAGCCAGCACTTACTTTTTGTTGTTGGTGGCGGCATGTAATGTAAGACGGGGCCGAAACCGGGGGGCGTGGTGTGTGCAAAATTGCTGCTTGCCATTAAGTCGAAACGAAACTTTGGGCCAACCATCCACCCACACAGACAACCTCACTCACACCTGAAGCAAGAGAGACCACATTGGCCATAATGGTGATGATGCTGCCTCTTCTCCTCCGCCCACTGCTGTTGCTACAGTTGTTTGTTGTTTTAATGTTATTTGCCTGGCTAAGGCCGGCCTGGTCTTGGTGCTGCTTCTGCTTCTGTTTCATCTTGTGCTCTCTTGTTCTGCTGCTAGAATCTGTCACCATTTTACGTGACAATACAGCTGCAACTTTGTTGCCATCTCTTTCTATGCCTCTCTCTCTCTCGCCTTTCGGTTGCGAAGTGTGACTGCGGTCGACCGCTGCTAGGTGACCCTAAGCCGCATCGCCTCCCCTACCCGCCGCTACTCACTGGTTGTGTTACCTGACAAAACTTTAACACAAAAATTTCATTTAAAAGTTTCGCTACCTCTGGACCCGAGTCGTTGTTGCCAGCTCTCGCTCACCTCACCTACGCCAGATGCTTAAAACTTTCTTTTATGACAACTTTGGAGCAAATGGACATTGATGTTCCCTATTCCTCAGCTCAGCTCGCCTCATAAATATATCTCGGCAATTCCTTATCCTTGGTGATTGGAGGCTCCGACACTCTATTAGCATGGCCAAAGTTATCCCGTAATAACTTCAAGCTGTGCATATTAAGAGTAAAGCTTTTTCGCTCCATCCAAAAGTTGTGAGCAAATGAATTTCATTTGATTATTTTTTTTGTTTGTTTGTTTTTTCGCAAATTCTTAATCGCTCTGAAGTTTGGTGACCTAGTTTATTGTAAGCCTGAACTACTCCTAACACAAACAAACTAACTTTTTTGTTCGAATTTAAAATTCAGTTTTTCGCATGATGAAATATACATTTATTTATGAAATGTATTATTTTCTGGACAGCCTGAAATGTGTCAATTTTTCCATATTTTTCAATATGTGCAAGATAATTATTATTGCAAACACTAAAATAATGAGAATTATAAAACGAATTCAACCATTTCTAAATTGATAACTAATATTTATTTGGCCGTGAATAATTTCGAAAATTTTTATTTTTATGAGAGATGCCTCTCTGGGTTAATGGCTTTTTAGAATTTTAAAACTCATGTAGAGAATGCAAATTTCAAATAAACGAAAACAAACAAAGACTCCATTGGGGGTCCTCGAATATCGTATGATGCATTTCTAAGTGAGCTCCGACTGTTTAATACGGCTGTAATACGATAATATTCTTCTAATTTGAACACCTCAATTCAATTCAATTCAATTTTGTTTTAGTTTCTTCATATTATAGTTTTTTAAGCTCATTTTTATTTAGAGTTCAGGCTAAATTTTGCCTTTTCAAGTATATCATGGCCTTTTTCATTAGTGTTAGTTGCATTGTCGGAGGTCTGAGAATCTTCGGGATGAATTTTTCAAATTTGGTTTCTCGTGTCTGTGCAAAATTGGTTCCATATGCTGCCATAATGGGGAGAAGATCTCGCCTGCGAGCGTTCACGTCTTCACCTTGGCAAATAGATTTCAATGTAGTTTTCAATTACCTTTTAATTATCTTTGAAATGACTTTTTCTCCCACTCCGAGTGACAGCCACGCTTCCAGCCACACTCCCACCTTGGCAAGGCCAAGTGCAAAGTTTTCTTATTTTTATTAATTCTGTGAGCATAGGACAACAAAATATTTATTGAAAATGCCTCCTGGTAGGACACGTAGCAAAAAAAAAAAGAAAAAAAAAATAGAATGAAGAAAAGTTTCTTCGCATCGTATTACTCCCCCTTCCCCCTCTTTTCTCCTACTGTCTTTTTTGCTTTTTGATTCGTACGTGAGGTAACTGAAAAACTGCGTAATTAAAAGTCAAACCGTTGAACAATTTAATATGGGAGTTTTCTATGTATGTGGGGATATTTTTAGACAACTTTTGCCATTTGATATGATAAATCTACTTAATCCAATAAACAAACAGCGCTTGAAACGATGCGTGCGTTGTACCAAAAACGAAAGCGACGAAAATACCAAGTTTTAATTGTGAAAGTTTTCGGCAATGCTAGAAAGAGAGAGAGCGAGAGCTGGGGGACTGCAGTGGGGTAAAGAAAGTGATGCCCTCGGAGCGAGTGTATTTCGTTTCCTTCTACGCACAGCAGGTGTGGCAAATTGTTGCCCACATTGGTGCCCGCATTTCACGTAGTATAAGCTTTCAGTTTGAATTCCTTTTTGGCGCCCAAAATCCTCTCCAATCCAGCCTCCTCCCCCCTCCCCCTCCTTTTCGCTGGAATAGTCGGTCTTTCTGCCTGCTGGCTCTGCTGTCATTTTCCTTTACTTGTCGTCAACTTCATGCGTTTTGACATTTTTATTAGTTGAATACTCCTTAACAGCACGCTCCATTGCCGCCTGCCTGGCTGATGATGATGATGGTGGTGCCAGAGAGCTAGATTTTGTCCCCAGCTCTGCTTCTGCTGCTGCTGCTTCCACTAGCAGATCCTGTGACATCTAATAAGTGTTTACTGCGCCATGAAGCTCTTTCTCTAGCAGTGCCCCCAGTGCTTTAAAGTATCAATTGGGGGGAGTGTGTAAAAGCATTTAGATGCGTGTCTTTTCTCAATTTGTTGCCCTGCTGGAAGTGTGCTCCGAGTGTGTTCCGCAGTCGATAAATATTGAACAAATTGTAAGCGATTTGTTTTTTTTCCTCCTGCTCCTCCTCCTCTTCTCCCTTTTTTTTAAGTTTAAGAATAAACTTCATAATGAATGTGGGAATGGCTCCAAATGCTTGCCAATCGACTTTTCAAGTAGAAACTTAAGTCTAGAAAAATGTTGAAAAATTTAATTGAAAATCGAGTTAGAATTCGGTTCTATATCGAGAGAATTCTTAATTATTATATGCCAAATTTAATAAATTCTGAAGTAGAACATGGTATCTAATTAAGTACCATCTAATCCCAGCCAAATAAGTCGTCCGCTTGTATAATATCGTTTGATTATCAAAGGATTTTGTTGCATTTTATATACTATAGTTTAATTTGTATTCGTTTTTTAAATTTATTGTTCAAATATTATTTGCTTATTGATATGGATAAGTCTACAGAGACCAAGTTTGCTCAATTATTTAATTTTCTATCAAAAACAAAAACTTGAGATTGTCAAAATAATTATTTGTTTGTTATTTAATTTAATTGGAAAGAAGAGACAATTGTCTTATGGAAAAATATTGCTAAACTCAATTGAAACAACAATATGCTCACCTCGCATTGAACCCAGTTTAAAGTTCCCTTAAGTAAAATCTTCACATTTCCCATGGTACCCCAAACGACCTTTTCCCTCAATTAAAGTACATTCAATAGCTAAACCTCAAATGGAAACACCTCAATTGAATAGAACTAAATGGGCCTGACCACTTTAGTGGCTAGCCCTTCAAATGACAGGTATAAATTGCTGAAACTTTAATAAAAACAAACCCTTTAATTTTGCTTCTTTTTTTTGGCAAGTGAAATACCAAAATGCCTCTTTTTGGGATGAAATTTTTGTTTAATATTTTTCTTTTAGGCTGGACTACATTGAAATTTGTGTTGTATCATGTTATTGGCATACAGAAACAGTCAAACAATTTACATTCTTTTTTTCCAAAACGTAGATGTAGTTTTTGTGTTTTTGGGTGGGCTTTCTTTTTTTTTTTTTGGTCGGTTTGGTTGAAATGTGCAAATTAAATTGGTTTTCAGTTATATTTATTTTTTCGTGTTGTGTTTTGGGCCAAATAAACAGAAAGAGCATATATAGTAAAATGGTTAAATTGTGTTTTTACAACTGCATCTCGATCTCGGTTGCATTTAATTCGCATATTTATTTAACATCTGCTGTTGCTGCTGCTGCTTACCTAATTAAATCGATTTAATTGTATAAATTAAAGTTGAATCGAGAGAAATGTTGCAAATAAGCAAATAAAATTCATGTTTTTGCTTAACATGCCCAGAGAGTCAATATCAGAAAGGAAAATATAATCGGTCTACAAAAAATAATCTATCTACATATTGTAATTGCAACTTAATTTTTATTAAATTTACGTTTAAGAACTGTAACCAATAATTTAATGGGAATTCAGTGGTTAGAAAAACACTTGAGGCGAACTTTTGCGGCATTTAGGCTTTTTAATTATTAATTTCTTATTAATTATAACTTAGTTAAATCAAAAATTGGGTTAGAGTAATTAAAGCGAATCTGTTGTAAATTAACTGAGATATCTATTAAGGAAGGAGACACTTCCTGGAACATTTAGAGTTCTTTTCTCTAAGTGCCAGTTGTCTATTCTGAGAGTATTAGTATTTAGTCGTATATCTAAGCTAAATAAGTGTTTCGGAGGTTCTCGTCTAAGAAAACTCACATACTAAAATGTTCACTTGTGTGCAGAAAGCGAACATCAGACGTAATTTCTGAGTTTTATTTGATTTCTTTTATAACTTTGCTATAATTGGCCGAGTTATTGGAAAATTTAAGGCCATTAAGTTTATTATATTGGCCATTCGGGCCAATTCTATCAAAAAGGAATTATTATTTTCTTTATGTTCAAGTGGCACAAGAAAGCATACAAAAGGCAGCAGGAAAATTTCAGTGAACTATTTTGCTTTCATCTGGTTTGGTCAGACGACAACAAACATGCCCACATACACGGAGGAGAGGGAACAGGCAGAAGCAGGTCAACAGAAACTCACAGAAAAACGAGACACGCAGCGTATGCGCGATATTAAGTATACGCCTACAAGACACGCGCTCTGTCTGTTTGGACCACTTGCCGCCGCCGCTCTCTCCCCTGCTCCTTTTCTCCAATTCATGCTTTTGCTCCCGCTCTTGTGAGTCCTTATGTATGTCTGTATGCTGCTTGTTTCTCGTCTCTTATTTAAACAGAACAATTAAAATGATTTTCCAAGCGCACTCGCTCAGTCAAAAAACACACACACTCAGCAGCAGTTGTTGTTTTTGTTTATTTAGACGCAGGCATGTAGACATAACATCCAACAGCAACAACAAATTGAATGAACACGCGCCCCGAAAACGTTTAATAAACACAAAAGCAGCCCCCTCCACCCTCCACCCTCCACCCTCCCCACCTTCTTCTCGACTCATCTTATTTTCCCGTCTTCTTCTTCTGTGGCTGCCTCTTTGAAGAGGCCATATACCATGCAGATCTGCTAAACATATCTATATATATATATATACATATATCTGTGTAATTTGGGCGGGAAACTTCGACAAATTGTATTGAGAACTTCCCAGAGACAAAAGGTGAGGTGAGGTTTAACATATAAGATGAGATAAAATCAAGTGACAGGAGCGGTTTGCTACGAAATGGAGGTCATATGTCCACAGCAGGGATCCAAATGATAGTTTGGTATGAGAAATAGTTTCTTATTATCATGTTTCCTCCTTTGGAATCCTAGAAAATCATTGGCTATAGCAGAACAGAGTCCTCTAAATATCCTTCTGTCCTTTTGTCTGTGAGGGTCACAAATCAAAATCCTTTTTCAATTTCGATTAATCGATTGGAGGGGTTTTGAGATGCATGTTTTATTCTTATAAAACGAGCTAAATTCAGCTAGAATAACCCAAACATTTCTTCTTTTTTTAATGGAAGTTTCCCTCCTCAATCACTCATTCCGCTCCTGGTTATGTCTCTGTGTGCATTCAACTTTGGTTAAGCAATTAATTCTCTGCCGCGTGGCTGCTCAAAATCTTAGACTAATTTCACACACACTTTTTGTCCAAGGGAAAAACTTTAAAATTCCGCCACAAGCTGAATAACTTGGGAACACGGGAACAAGGAGTCGCGGTTCGAGGAGTGGAAACTTTTTAGTTAAGCAATTTAATGTGCGCACAATTAAGTCAACTACAACAACAACAACAAGGACCCCACTTTGGAGGGGGAGACGACTTTTTTTCCCACATCTCCCTCACTCTCCTCCGCCTCTGCTAGTTTCGGTCTCTCTCTCATCTTTCTCGTTAACTTTTTTTTTGCACTAATTTGCATATGAAGTATTCGTCCTTACCGACCGCCAACCGCTGCTACCGCAACAACAACAACTTAAAGCAACATTTTGTGTATATGTTTGTGTGTGTGTGTGTGTGTGTGTGTGTGTGTGTGTAGTACAGTAAATGTCAAATGCATTCACTTTGCTATTCTAGTGGCTACGTGCAGTCAATTGCCAACAAAAGTTTTTCCCCCAACAACGGACGTGCATTACATTAATCCTAGAGTACATCTCCCCCCCCTGACTCCCTCCATCAAGCCCTAACTCCATTCTTATGGGCAGCAGGAGTAGCTACCCAGTCCATGCCCATCCCGTGGCAAATCATTTTAAATGCTATATCAGCGAAAAAAAAGAATCTCGTAATTAACGTTAAGTGCAGATTTGTCGGCTACATCGAGGATTTATCCCTTCGAAGCTTCTCGCCCAATGCGGTCGACCGAAGTATATGTATTCATATATCTATTAACTGCATTTCTATGGCTTGTTTTCCATTTACACGCGATGCTTTTAATCACCATTTGCATTTTATTCAAGGACCTTTTGCAATGGCGAAGAGGCAGAAAATTGTAAAAATGTTGCGAAATGTGTCGGGATAAACTAGAGTGGGATGGCGAATTTAAAGCTGTAATCAGTCGCACTTAGCCGATACATTTAAAATCGTTTTCCCTTAACGCTGTAATTGTTATTGAAAATGGAAAACTTTGGCCATCTTAAGCAAAGTAGGATTTTGGGGCAGCTGAAAGAGCTCACCACGATTTAAAAGGATTCTGCCAAAAGTATTCACATTAAATCAACCGATTCAGCCAGAAATCAGTCATGGACTATCGCCTTTTGTCTGGCATAAATATAAACATAATTTCTCTTGAATCAGTTGGCTAGAACACATCATTTGGACACAGACTTTAGAGTCAGTGAAAGCGCTGTGGATCCAAATGAGCGTTTGTAGTAGTTAAGCTTTGTCTTTGTTTAATTATTATGTAATATGTGTAATAATAATTATTATGTATAGATTATCTCTTTATTTAATTTGCTTATCCACTATGTTACAGTTTCTCATGTTACACTTGTTTCTGCTTTAGTTGATGGTTGCTTTCAAAGAATCTCCGTTTATCTATCTGTCTGTGTTCTCTCAATTCCAGTGTTAATAAATGTGCTTATTGCTTTGTCACGACAGTGTTAGACAATGTGATCCGAAATCGTTATCGTTGATCTTTACATTTCAAACTAGTCATCCTACAGCGAAGAAAGTTGATTTCATGCTCGAAATTAATCCCACAGCTATTAAATAACGATATGTCAATGCTTATGAATTAAAAATGCCATCAAAAATAATTTATCTTTTCCTTGGGAACATTAATAAACAAATGGTTGATGGTTTCCCCACGTCTCTTATGGATCAAGATGGTTCTCTGAACAAAATCTTATTAATTTTTTTACGATTAAATGACACAGTTCCAACTGAAGTCATGAAATTTGTTTTACATATCCAGAATGTATATAGTTTGATCCGACATATATAAACCACTATTTTTACTATATCATAAGAAATTGACTTGGTTTTTCACTCTGAAGTTACTGAACTGTGTCTGCCACTGCTAGAACCTGCTTGCTTATTACCAAATTTGCGATTCATAAGGATGGAAAAAGAAGGTTATACAAAAACCAAAGAAGGCGACAGAATGACGCGAGTGAATTTCACAAAAACAAAACTTGGTTAGATAAACAAGAATATCCTTAAGAAGAGTGATGGAGACAATGATATTTTAGAGAAAAGAAAGAAATGTTATTGGTTCCCCAACAAGCTGTAATCATAGCTGGACTTTGGTGATTTTTGGTAAGCGATGCAAGTTCATCAAGAGATTTAGTTAATATAGAACACATGGCTTAGTTAGAATGAGCATAAACACAACTAAAGAACAAAAGCAACCTTAAGCTGTGAGCATATTAATAATAAACTTCAATTAATTAAATTAAAGCTTAGTCCTTGCTTCTAAACCTTTGCCATCAACTTTTAAATCAGTCATTCCTTGATATCCTTTGGAAATATGTCGTAAAAGTCATAGTTGGATAGCACAATTGGTTTAAATTGCTCTTACATAACTAAATACATAGTTAAAGATACTAACTAATTCAGATTAAACGCATTTGTTATAAGATAAGATGAAAAAAACTCCCTTGGCGAGAGGCCTCCTCGAAATTGTGTAGCTCTTTAATTTGTGTGTCGTAAATCAGGAAAAAGCTCGGAATATATGTCATTGGATTGAACAAAATCCTGGATAAAATATGCGCTTTGCCCTTTTGCCGCTTTAATGACACAATTCATTTATAATTAACTGGAGCTCTTTGGCTTAAATTATGGCAACTGCTGAGTAGTTCACTTGCAGCACCTTTCTGCAAACTATTTTTAAATGTCAACTGACACAGATTGCGCGCAGAGAAGATACATTTCAGATGTACTGTGTATATGTATCTTTCGGATGTCTTTCCCCCTTCCGCTTGATGCCCAAAATGTTGTACATACATTTAAGTTAAATGCCTGCCATATACAATCGTCTGTCTGGCGACGTCTTCTTACTTGCTCCCTTTCGCAGAGAGCACACTGGAAATTACGTGACACATTTAAAAGAAAGCAAAACTAATGTCAGGGAATGGAAGGGAAGGGAAGGGAAGAGGATGCTGCTTTTCGGTTGAGATGTGGATGGCTGGATGGATGGACGGATGGATGGGTATCATGGAAAAGAGCCAGCCCAAACACTTTAGATGTCATTGTACCGCATTTAGATTGAGTTGCTCTCGAGCAGAAGCCAAAACATAACAAGAAGGTAACTTGGGCCAGGAGCCGAGGGGGGAAGGTGGGGGGGTCTAGGGGGAATCGTTAGTGTCACTTAAGCTCGAGTCTTTGGCACTCACACATGCAGATTGTAAGGGTGGCAAAATGATGGTGGTAAGGGTTGCTTGCTGCGCACTTGTAAATAATTGTATATCTAAAGTTATACAACATCGTCATGATGATGATAATCATCATCATCATCATCATGATCCTCTCAGGCGTATGTGGGTAATTTGAGGGACACTTGCAACATTCAGCTGCTGCAACTGCTGCAACTGGGACCATAATCATGGTCAAATATTTAGTTGGCATTATGTCATGCCTCACATAAATTTAAGTAGATGAATAAATATTGATGTCATGTCAACAATATTATCAATTAAATTCATCAGCCCACTAGAAAAGCGCAAAAATATTTTGCAAAATTTAATTGCTTAAAAGCATTAACTGGGCCAACAGCCAACAATAACCAACCACAAATAACTAAATTTAAATTTCCTTTCATATTGATCTAACAAATAACGCACAAATTGTGCATTTCCGTAGTGGCAACATGCTGTGCATGCGTATGTGTGTGTGTGTGTGTGTGTGTGTGTGTGTGTGTGTGATATCCTGCGGATGTCTCTCCCATAACTGATTAACGTTCGAATTGTTATCAATTTGTAATTATGCAGCGCTGCTTGCCTCCTGCCTGGCTGCTGTCAGCCAAGGGCTTTTGGCCTGCCCAAAACTGTTGGTTCACGCCCCTCTCCTCCCTCTAGCCTGGCTTGCATCCTGTTTCCATCCTTCCACAATAAGCGTCTGCGGTTTTATGCGGCTCTTGCGGTTTTTCCGACACACACTTTCCCCTCCGTGTTCAGTACTTGGCTAAATTGTGCAAGGCAGGCCAAAATGCAGAAGGTTAGAGGATGACAAAAAGCATATTCGACTTGGCAAATTGTTTGTTAATTAGTGAAAGTAAAATTGAAACTTCAAAATTAAGGAGCAATCACTATTAAGCGAACTATTAAAGCAATTTATTTGTAAAGTTTCTATTATACTTAGATTTCTTAGCTTTTCATCAATTTGAAACTAGAATGAAACTGACTACTGAAATGGGAACAAAACTCCGATATTATATAAGTATTAAAATGGGCTTTATATTTAAAGGCTCACTGATTTGTTTTATTTTTCTGTTAAAAGCAGAGTCAATTTTATTTTTGGTCACAAAATTGTATAAATATCTATAACTTGTCAAAACGCGTTGACACATTAAATCTTCTTAAAAATAATAGATTTAATTGTGGTTTATGATTTATTTAAAGACATATAAGGTTTAATTTGACCTTAAGTTCTAAAACTGATCAAATGTGATCAACATTTTCACTATTAAATGCCACAAAAAAATAGGAGAAAATCATAACATTTTTTGCTAATTGTTAAGTCCTTCAATAATGTTTAATTGTTGATCAATTGTTATCAATGGAACTCATGTGATTATTGTTATTAATGTGTTATTTCTATATAAATTATTTTTTTTTTGGATGTGGATATGTAATGTGAAGATGTTGATTGATTTTGACATTTGTTATCTTTATAATAACATAAGTTTTACCTTTGATCAAAAGCAAAAAATAGAAAGTTCGCATAAAGTCTCAGGAAATACAAAACAAAGTAAATATTTCATCCTTTAAAATAATAGTTCTTAAAGGGAAAACTTTATAAATTCTATAAATTTAATCAGAATGGCTGTTGAAACGTGAAGTAAAATCCAGAAAGAAATCTTCTCTGAGGTATTCTACATCATAAAATAATTTTCAAAGGGTATTTTCTAGGCGACTTTCTCATCTCCTTTTTCTTGTGTTATTCTACTTATGTTCTTAAAGATCTGAAATTGTGTAACTTTAACATTTTTGGCACAATTGCCTATATTATAAAGTTAAACTCGCACAAAATCACCAAGAACTAAAGAGAGAGTTAAGTTCTGTGATATTCAACAACAAGAAAGTTGCCAGGCAACAACCAATATTCTGAGACAAATAAGCAAATCAAATTGATGGCACGCAGTGTGGCAGGAATGGCATGAAATCAAATTGAAATTGAAACTAGACAAAGTGAATTCAAGGAGCCGAAGGAGCAGAGAGCGAAAGAGAGAAGCGCCCTTTGTGAGTTCTGTTATACAATATTATCAAGCTTATATAATTTGCTCACACATATACATACATACACATATGTATATACATACGATAAAGCTCGAGTAACAAAGTTGAATGGCTGGCTCTATATCAGAGAGTCGGAGGACATCCTGCTTGATGTATCAAAAGTTATTGTGGCAGGGCATATTCGACTGGAGCCAAGGATTATCAAAGTATTAGAAGCGGCGTCGAGATGAGATTCAGTTTTCTGAGCCCCTCAGCTGAGCTTTTGACTGTAACTTTGCGCACTTTATGGGCAAATGTCGTGCTGTCGTGGTTCGGTTCCTATTCTTTTCCTTTCTTTCCGGGGGCCTCCCTTCTACATGATAGAAGGAGCGTCATAAAACTTCACAAGCAAGAAAACGAAGAAAAAAAGGAGCAGAGAAAACAGCAAAAAGAGAAGCAGCAACTCGCACATGCATACACATAAGTGAAAGACAAAAGATGACGCCAACAAAAACAAAAGGCAAAAGCAAAAAAAAAAAAAAAAAAAAAGAAGAAACTTCAGCCTCCCAACTAGAGAAGGAGGACATTTGATAACAAGGACAGGATGTGCCACAGGACCAAGTGAATGTACCAAGAATTGCAACAACTGCCACATATAAGAATTATTATCTGCTCTTGCACTTTCAAGTGGCCCCCAAAGACAGTAGTATGTAAGCCCCCCCCCCCTCCCCGAAATAGCCACGATGCGGAGAGTGCATGGGCGGAGACAATGAATAATGTCCTTGGCGCGCAATGCGGAAATGCAGGCAGCCAGTCAGCCAGTGAGCCAGCCAGCGAGTAGGTAAATAAAATAAAGCCATAAAGGAAATATGCTTTCGTGAACGTTTCAATCGACATAAAATTTTATAACCAGCATTTTATTTTCACTCAGCCAAAAACAACAAAAACAAACGAATTGGCAAAAACTTTCGCCCACAAAAAATGAGAGAAAATGTTGCTAAAGTTATGCTTTCTCTCTCACTTACTCTTATTTTATTTTTGGCAATTTGCCTGAGTTGCCCAAAAAAAAATGAATTCCATAAATGTCCATGAAGCCCGTTTCAAAATCATGGTGTTAGCAGAGGTGAATGAGCGGTATTTCACGGGGAGAGGCGTGAGGGGAGGGGTTGTTTGTGGTGCTTAACTAATTTGAAAATTGTTTGCTTTAGTTCAAATATGTTTTGCGTTTGGCGTTTTGGCATTTTTGGCCTGCAGCCAAATTACTAGATCGCTGACTGCTGCCTGCTGCCGACTCCCGGCTGACATGGCGTATGCGTAACGCCATGCGTGGGTCGGCGCGGCCGGGCTGAAGCGCTTTGAAGTGCCATGGAAGTGAAGTGAAGAGAATACGCCAACGGGCATTCCCATGTTCGCTATTTGGCCATGCTGTGTACTATTTGGCCATGGCATTGTGGATTCCACTCTGCGGCAATTCAAACATGAAACATAATAATGGTCTGCTAATTAAATCTCGACAAAGGTGTGATTGCAATTGATTCGACCGAAAAAGGGTGGCCCCCCCATGAATGTACATATTTTCATTTGAATGATTGAAAAATCATTGTCTATGGATTGCAAAAACACATTTGCAATGCAGTGACAAATTGCGGCACTCTTAACAGATAATTTATCGCATTAGATTAGATAATTTTTAGCCTGAATGAGCAACGTGCAATAATAATTCGAAATAGTATTTTGATTCCATTGCAGAAGAAATGTTTTAGGTGAGTGAATGAAAATAACAAACTGCAATCTGGTATTGAGAGCAAAGAATAGTCTTAGTAACTAAGTATATTGCATTGTCTATAAAATTAAGTGATAAATTCTATTAAATATTAGTAAAGAAAAATTTTATTACATCCTGCCATCATATTTTTCTGCAAGAATTCTACAAGCGGTTAATAATATTTATTAAAATTGTATATGTAATATTTTTAACAGTTTTGGTATAAAAGAATAGAAATCATAACAATATGCTAACAAATTTTTGCTTGCCAAAAATGTTCCAAGTTTTTTGAAATTTGATATTTAAAAAATAAATATATTTGACGGGGAATCATTTGTACGAGAAAATATAGAAAATTCGATTTAATATTTTCAACGTATTCACACATATTGGCTCTAAAAAATTTATTATGTTAAAATATATTATTATTCTTAAATTTTTCTTCACCTATAATTTATGCTGGGTCCTAACAAATGTATCTGCAATTTTACAAATTTTGGCGTACTGTGTTATTGATTTGTGCTTATTTTGCGTTTTAATTTTATTTGGTAAATTAGATTTCATGCCAATATCGATTAGAAAAATTGCCAAATGTTTGGAATTTCAATTTCTACAGCAATTACCTTCGGCATATTAAAATGTTGACACATTCACATTGCGTTTGCTCAATGCATATTCAAATTATGTGAATGGCTGGCTTTGGCATTTTGGTTTATTTGCCTTTTGTGTTAAGTATTTTTGCAATTAAATTTCATTTAGTTGAAAGACAAAAGCCAAAGGCGTTCAAAGAGAAACCAAGCAGCAGGGAGCACCAGGAGACCACCAAGAGGAAAATGGGTTCCATCTCGAAAGCAAACGCCACAAAGGAGAAGCAAACCAGTCACAAATAATAATGGCGTTGATTTCATTTCATTTCTCAATCTCCACCCGCAGCATCCGTAATTTTTTGTAATTTTTTTTCCTCTCCTTTTATTTGTCTACTTGTTAGCTGCCGCCGCCGCCGCCTTGGTATTAACACATTAAAAAACTCGCTGTCCGCCTTTCAGTTTGTCTTTCCTTTTTCGTACCCTGTAATCAAGGGTCGGGAGGGCATATCAAATAGAAGTCAGGAAGTTCAGCATATGAAGCGAAAACTTTAATATTTCGGATCATTAATTTGACTAGGCTTTTTATAAATTTGGAAGCCGTTTTCGAGTAAATGGAGGTCCACATAAGATAACGACTCCAGTTACTTTATTAACAAATATAAATCTATATCTATCTAAACTAACTTTTGACTTTGCGACTAACAAAAAATTTCACATCTGATAGGCCGTATTTTAGAATCAATATTATTTACTTAATTACAACAAAATCGATATAACAGTCGAATAAATGTCCTTTAAAATGGCCTACTCAATCAGGCATCATAATCCTTAGGTTGCTAGATGGCTCCAGTGAGTTTATAATAAGCAGAGGAATCGGATTTAATCTTCAAATTTTTTAATCCAGGGTATTTAAAAAGTCGTTGCTTCTATTAAGAAAATGCTTTTTTCATCCTGTTGGTGGCGCTTTTCTTTGACTATTTTCCGTTTTACTTTAAGTGAGCCATAAAATGAAAAATCAACGAGGTTTTTGTCGCCATTCACTTTGGCTTTTACTTTCCGTTGTTCTTCTGCCTTTTTATTCCATCTTTTTGCTTGTTTTTCTTTTTTTTCCTTTTTTTTGGCTACTTTGCTTCATTATTTGTTTGGCAATGTTTACGGAAATCATTAGCATTTTCTTTTCAAGTTCTCCTCAAGCTCCAATGAATGAATGGCAGATCCCCAGAGCTGAACTTTGCAGTGCAGTGCTGTGTAGTGTTGTGTAATGGCAGTCAGCGATCTATAAATCAGAGTGAATATTGATTGAAACGTAAGCAATTGAACTGTGGCCCTAATTTAATTGGTTTGCTCTCTATTGGCCAGTTTTTCATGCCTCATAACGCAACCCCAATGAGGCTTAGCCTCTACCTCTCCTCCCTTCGGACGTACCACGTCAAAGCCCCCTCTTTCATTCACTTTCCACTCATTTCAACTTTTCACTTTCAATTTGCAAGACTCTGCAGACCATAAAGCGGAGCGTTTATGGCCAACACGCGTGGCTAACACACACACACACTCTCGACCAAAATGGGAAAAGAGAAAAAACAAACTTTTATAATTCATAAGCTCGGGGCATAAACTACTTAACAAGAGGAATTCAGCTAAACACACAGCAACACTTGGATTTGCACTTTACAAAATTTGGGTTTGAGTGAGCAAACGGATGGCAGGAGGCCAGGGGGGCATGAGGGCTCAGAGGGGAGTGGTCTGGATTGGACTGAGAGGAAGGAGAAAAGGAGAGGGAAAAGCAAATCATGTTTTAACAACTTAATAAGTGGGCCATTGGCTAGGGCAACAATATTTGAATATTGGTCCAGAATTGTTTAGTGAGCCAGGGGGGTCCGCAGGGGGGGGGGCCTGATGGACAGATGAATGGAAGGACATGACTGACTGTAGAGTGAAGCTTGTGTTTATCTACTCAAGCGAATGACGTGCACATTTGTTTGCCACAAACACAACACTGACCAAAACTCAATGTTGCTTTTCCGTGTACCCTGTAAGTATTATGCGTATAAAGATGATGGGTATATTGAGTTCAAGAATAACAGAAGAAATCATTACATTTACTGATTAATTACTTATATGATGCAAATGCTTTATTTTGTTATTTGTTATTGAAAGTACTCTTGTGGCTTAAGCAACCTTGGCTAAGAACAATTGGCGCATGAAGCAATTAACTATATTTTAAGCAGTTTTCTTATCAAAGTAGAAAACCAATCTATATACCGACATATTCCTAAATTAAAGACTTAAACTTTTACAGATTATGATGACATTTCTACAATTTTCTCCACATAATTGTTAAGAAAGAACTTGTTGTTCCCTTTTCAATCCATTTCAACTTAATGCTTTTGTGATGAGTAATTCCATGTATTGAACAAATCTTTAAAAATATTTAAATAGATTTAAATATTTAATGGATTTATTTGAACTAAAATCTTATACAATCTGTTAGAAACCTACCAAATTTTATTTATGCCTATTTAAAAAGATTTCTTCTGTTTGTTGAACTGAAATGTGAAAGATCTGAGTTAATTCAGTTGCAGACAAATAGATACTTAACACACATTTGCAGGGTAACTCGAATTCGTCTCGACAACAACTGCATACAATGGGATATTCTTTTATTTGACTTGGTTTTTTATGACATTTCAAGGGAAAATTTATATAATAATCATAAAAGCGGGAGAGCATGACCGTTGCGGAAATGCTGCGATTTATTTGTATTTGTAGAGTGTTTCCTCTCGGCGTGTGTGTGTATAAGGAGTGTGTGTGTATGTGAGTGTGGGGGTGTGTGTTTGTTTTTTATTTTCAGCCAATTGATTTGACTGCCAGGCATGTAGGGAGTAGTTGGCAGGATGGCATTGCAGGCGGGGTCCTGGCATAGCCTGGGGATTGTTTTTAGTACTCATGGCTTGGCCCATAAAACTGTAACATCATATATTGCCGTTGCACGACTCACGACCTGCGATGCCGCTGTGCCACATTTTATGTGGCATGGATTTTTTTTTTACGTTACCACACACACACACACTAGCTGAGGTTGTGTTGGGTGGGTGGGGCAAAAGGCATCAAATCAGGAAATTGTTGCAATTAAAGAGCAAATAATGACGAGCCTAATAATGAATTAGTCGAGTGTGGCAAAATGGAATACTCATAAGTTGAAGTTGCATGGCAATTTGTTTTAATGTTTAATGGTTTGGTTACACTGTATGTAGAGAAAAGTTTTCAAATAACTTTAACTTCATGTGGAACCTTAATGGAAACGGACTTATTTGCTAGCAAAACTTATTTTATTGGTTTCTAAGACGTTAAACTAGATATAGAAATAAATACATTTTTATTTTAAAAACTCTAAATAATATTAATCACTTTTTTTCCTTGTTAATTTTCAGGTAAATTTTGAAAAATCATACTTTAAGGTTCCACATATCGATATTTTGCTATTACTTGGTGAGTTGTTCAACGAAATATTTGATAATTTTCCCGCATTAAATTTGATGCGATTAAAATATTCACATAGTTATATCCGTTCACTTTTAAGTAAACTGTACATATCAGATGTTTGAGATTAGGAAACTTCATATTAAAAAACTTTTCTTTAAGAATTCATCATCATTAGGTATCTTCTATACCCTTCAGAAAGGGTATGTTCCAATGCAATGAAAATACAGCTAGTCAGAAGATGACGTGCGATGATGATGATATATTTGATCCACTCATGAAGCTTATGTGGGGACCACGTTGGGGATCATCTTTCTATAATGAAGGCGTCAAATTTATCACTCTATTTGATTGTGTGATGCGAACAAAAAAATAAAAAAGAGAGTAGTCCACTCTATTTTATGAAATATACATAGTAGTTGGGCAAGCACATTTTTTTTATGGCATTCACATCTCAATTATGGCTTGCCAGGACATCACACACACACACACATAGACACACCCAACACCCACCCACAAGGAACTGAGGCTTAGCCTTTTATTATGATGACGTTGCTCAGACAACGAATCAACCGCAAAAAATTCAAATATTTTACACAGAAGCAGCCAAGCTGAAACACATGGCCGAGCAGCGGATAGTCGATGGACTGCGAGAGCACAAAAAAGAAGGGAAAACAACAAAAAAAAAATTGGCATTAATTTTAATATACCATGACAACAACAATGACAAACAAGAAAATATGTAAAAAAAAAAAAAAACAACCCAGTCAAAGCGGAAAAGAGAAACCCAGATGAGTGCAAAAAATGTAATTTTTTTAATTAAAAATTGTTTTTTACGAATTTTTATTGGACTTTCGTTTTATTTGTGGGGGCAAAATCCTTTACCTTTCGCTTTATCCAATACTTTCCACAACCTCATGCCACTTGTCACTTGAACTGTCAATTACATTTCCAGGAGGTTCTTGCCCAACCACCTAACCACCCACCCAATAACCGAGGCCACCCAATCATCATCCCATATCAAACTCATTTTCATGTGCATGCATGCGAAATTTTCCTTCAATTCTTTTCCTTTTCGGTTATTTTTTCCCCTCTCCTTATGCCACACCCTTACCAAAAGTGTACGTTCACTTTGGTTTGGACTTTGGATCTGCAAAAGCAGCCGCTCAAAGGCCTTCTTATGCTTTTTATTGTTTCTAAATGTTGGCAGTAAAATAACGATCATAATGATCTATTACTCATACGTCCAGTGCTGCCTTTTAATATTTATCGATATCTCTGACGATATCTCTACGAAATTTGTTTATCATTGGTGAATAAAATAGACTAAAAATATTCGTTAAATATCGCAAATAATCGATAGAATATTTTGATTTTTGCACATGGCATTGTTTGCGATAACTAACGAATGTATTCAATCTATCGATATCCACATATAGAAGTTCTTATTTCGCCTTCTTTATATATAGAGACAATTGACTTGTAGTTGAGATGATTTATGATTCATTTCGAATTCAAACTCTTTTATCTAAAGACTTTTACAAAAGCCACAAAAATTTTGATAGATATCAAGTGAATATTCAGTGAATATTAAAAGATTTGAAGACACGTAAATATAATACGTTTTAGAAACGCTTAGAAAGTGTATTAGAAACTTCGTACGAGCCTAAACAAGTCCGACTTTTTGGTTTCTCGAATATTTTTTTATACTTTTTGATTTGATTAACATTTAAATTTGCTTTTGGCGTATCCAGCAAATACAGGGACCTAGAGTGGAATGCATTTGACAGTTGTTTGTTTGGGCTAAAAATTTTGATGGTGAATTTCTTTCTTATTTCCACAAAAGTCTCTCCTCGTCTGCGATTGTTCCTTGCCATCGCCCGTTGTCCCTTCTCATCTCTCTCTCTCTCTCTCTCTCTCTCTCTCTGAATCTATTTCCTATTCTGGCAATAGAATTGTGTGCTTATGACATATAATAATCAATTGTTTTTAGCCTTGGCTTGCCTTCCGCCTATCGAAGCGGCAATAGAGAGGAGCACATGTCCTAAGCAGTCAAGCGTTTTGTGTTATTGATGAGTCCGATGTGTTCTGGCATTATTATACAATATTATTTGCTGCAGCAAATTGTTTATTGTTTTATTGAAATGAATTATTATTGTTGGCAGAGCTGGCAGGCTTCATCATTTCAATGCAATTTGCATGCGTTGATTGCTGAAATGAAGTGGATGCTTCAACAAATCAAATTCTGTCCCAGTTCTAGCTCCGAGTCCATGTCCTCCGCTCTCTCCCTCTTTCTGTCGTCTTTGTCTTGCTTTCTCCAATTTCAATTCGTCGATTTTGGTCATTTTATCTTAATTGAAGTGCAAAAACATCATAATAGTAAAATATCAAGATCAATATAGACTTATGGAATTTCAATTAAGTCATCTTGAAGGCTTCAACTGAATGAATTTTCTCAATAATTTGCTTTATAAATACTAAATCAACAGATAATATTGTTATTAAATTAATATCCTTTAAAATTGTGATTCCATCTAACAATTTAATTGTTAAAAACAAAATGAATCTAAGTCGTTTCAGGATCTTCAATTGCATTTTGTTTTTGTATACATGAATAAAGTTATTAAGAGGTGAATTTTCACATAATATATACACAATTCTAATCAATAGAAATTTCTAAATTGTTTTTCAATTGCTGAAAACTTTCAATGCGCTGTACCTTTGGCATGAAATTCCTCGTTCTACAATGGAAGCCTAATTGTATAATTGTATATTTCTTGTTTAGATTTGGTCTCTTTCGACCTTCTTAATCTTATTACTAAAATGTTGTTAGTATTGGTAAAAAAAACACTTAATGGTTTTTGACTTTTATTTTTAGACATAATAAGTGAAGTTGTATATATAAATAAATGTTCATATCTGGAACACTCGATGTCCTCGGATTCGAACACATTTTTGACATTTAATTATAGCTTCAGCTTAAAAACTAATTTGGATTATTATTGATTATAGTTCGAAAGGTTGAAGCATAACGAATCTTTGTTTAGAAGTTAATAAATTAAAAACTAGCAAAGTTTTAAGGGTTGGAACCAGGACCAGGAAGCCGCTTAACGATAACCTTTTGTACGACATGTTCTCAAGCCGAATTTCGTCACCTTTCTTGGAGGTTCTTTAAAACTTTTTCTTAGAACTTTGACTGCACTGTATAAAAAATAAATTTGGCGTGTTATGAAAAGTTTGCCGTCATAGAAAGATGGCGCTAGTAGTTTAATATGAAATACGAAATCGATTGACTGATTTAAGAGCGTTTTATTATCGGTTATGAAGTAAATTTTTCGATAGCTTCTCGATTTCGTAACTTCCAAAGATATTTGTTATGAACTGAAAAAGTTCAAATGAATTTTCAGAACCAACTGAAGTTCGGCCTTTGCATTAAAAAAATATTTAAATTTTCGATTCTTTTCATTTGCTGAAATTTTATTTTATTTTTAAACGCAATTTGCATCTGTAATTCAAAGCTTCGCTTTTAAATGCAATCTCTGCGCAATATTCGGGAGGAAGCAACAGCTGCACTCAAATCTCAGTTAGTTTTCAAAGCAAATCCCCAAAGGGGCTGGATTTAAGTACGTGTTGATTACGGAACGTGTTTCTTCTTGTTCTTTCACTTGGTGTTGGTGTTGCTGTTGCTGTTGTGGTTAATGGCGACAGAAACTACAACTGAAGATGGAGAATAAAGCGCAGACATGAAGGCGAACTTCTAGACCATTTACCATATTCCACAATATAAGCAAAACGTAGTTTTTTATGCAAATATTTAAGAGCATCATCGAAGCACGGCGAGTGCAAGACTGAGTCCATGTGTAGTGCGCTGTGTGGCTTTTCCATGTGTGTGTGTATGTGTATGAGCTGAGAGTTCTGTAAGCCATATGTAGATATATGTTTATGTCTGTGCACTACACTTGACGATAAAATCGTCATGTAGTCGTAATGTCTGCATCAAATTGCATTTGCGAAACGCCTTCGCCTTCATCCCACACACACACACACACACACACACACACACACACACACCCGCACACACACACATTCGCGCGAGTGCCTTTGGGGGCCATATGTGTCGACATCCTCAACGCAATGTGTATTTATGCATAGTTTAATGCGGTTCAATGTCTGGTAACGACATCAAAACACAACCAGGACGATGAGAGGACGTCGTCGCCCTCGCCGTCGTCGTCGTCGTCGTCATCGACTGTGTTGTTGGCTAAAGTCATAATCATAATCAGGAATCATAATCAACAGGCGCATTGGATGTCAAGGGGTTGCATTCAGTATCTTGAATAGATATTTTTATTATTTTCAAATTGAATTGGCATATCGTTTGTGTGTAAGATGTGTGTGTGTCGATGTGTGTGTGTGTGTCGGTGTGTGTGTGTGTGAGTCAACGCAGGGCGTTAGCTAAATCGGATTTGTTTAAAATATGATGTGGAATTTGCATTTGATTGCTAAGTGCATTTGATAGAGAAAAATGTTATGATAAGAACTGAGCATGGGATTAAGTGTCAAGTACAGCAAAAGAATCTGCATTGAACAGAGATCAAAGTATTTGGAATTTGCATAGAAAGTATCGTCTAGAATACGCTGGTTCGATTCGATTATCATATTCTTTAGTGTCAGATAAGATAGGATAATGGTTTAGTTGGATAATTGCAGGGATAATTATGTTTTAATAGATATGATGTGGCAAAATGTGCTCAGGCATTTTAATAAAAGAGTTTCAGCTTTTTTTTTTCCAGAATAGAGCTTTATCTTTATTTTATTCACTGTTTTATATTGCAGAGAGTATTTAAAAAATAATGAAAAGCTGAATGGAAGATTGTGCTCGATATGCAAATAGTTTATCGATCAACGCCGCTATTGTCGATAGATGCGATATCGATATAAGATTTCAAAGCTCTTAGTTTAGTTTAAGCGACAAGCTTTTAAGAAGTTAAGCTGTAAAAGGTGATCAGCAGGGATTAAAATTAGTTTTTTCAACTATTTTGCTATTTTCTTCCATTGCAAACTAAGTGAACTTTATATACTTAATCGATAGAGCTCACATAACCGATAACCGATGATTAGAAATATACACTTAAGATTTACGATTGATGCTATCAACTTTCGGCTTAGAGTCGGAATAAATTTTTATTAACTAATATATAACGCAGTCTATTTTCATCTGATGCCATTTTCGGTATGTGGGAGAAATGTGTCATATGATTTAAAGGCTTAGCTTCTTCTATTGGTTGGACCGTATTTGAATTGGTAAACTAAACAGATGGATACTTAAGCCTGTCAGCTTCTGACACCAGTTCTGCCATATAATTTCATGACTAATATGAATGGGGCATCTAATATCGGTTTCGGTACAAATGAGGAAAAATAAACAGATATACTGCATACGTTTGACCTGTCAGCATGTCGTCCGTCCGACGACCTTGGCCGGTTGGGCCGGAGTCTCATTTCTCCTCCAGTTCATTTGTCTTGAACGTATCTCGCATGTCTGTGGGGCATTTTGTCATTTTGCTGTTTTGTTTCAAGTGCCATCAGATCTATGTGTTTGTTCTTTCTGTTCCAGCTAGCAGGCTGTCGACAATTGGAAGATGCAAAAATGTCCATTTAACCAAGATTTATGGCAGGCAGCAGAGTTATTTATTGCAATTTATTTTATTTACACGCTATCTGGCAGTGGCCAGAAGGTTCAACCATCCTCCTCCTCCCGCTCGTTTTGTTTGTCCCCGCACTAAGCACTGGCAAATAAATTTGCACAAATTATTATAGGTCAGCGAAAGGGAGGAGGATTAAAGCCATGCCGTGTCCTGCCTATGGCCATGGTTAAATGGATAAAAAGTAAAGCTACATGCAGTTTGATAGTAGTTGGCCTGACCGCGGGTCAGTTTATCGCATTTATTGGTCCTCGTTCTCTATATATTTTATACATAAATTCTGAATTCTGAATCTCACCGGGCAGGTGCAGCAGCAGCTGCACACAGACACACCACTTACACCCGCACAGTACACACACAGAGGGTTGTATAGAGCCAGCAAAAAAAAAAAAAAAACGGTTCGTGCAAATGGCTTAATAAAAATTTTTGGCTAGCAAAACAAATTTCGCACTATAATGAATGCCATATAAATCCGTTGGCTTCGTGCGCTAGATTTCATGGCTATGATTTCGTAATAAAAATGCATTTTTATTACGCAAAATAAATTGCATTGCATTCACCTTTCCCTCTTCTCCTCCTCCTCTTTTGCCCCTATTCTTCTACTTCTTTATCTCAGTTTTTTTGCCCCATGTTCCGGCATATAATACTCTGTACAAATGTTAAACTTCCAACCATTTTTTATTTAAAATAATAATTTGTCAAACTAGATTGCTCAGATTTTTCAGATATATCAGATAATTCTAAGAAACGAGAGTCTAAAAAGAAAATTTAAGAATCTTGTTTATTTATATTATTTATATCCATTGTATAGTTGTCTTTGGTTTAAAATAATAATATTTAAATCAAATTGACATCGTCTTCTCCAATGTTCATTTAATACTAACTGTTAGATAGAGTATCACGACTTCGACTCAATATAGTTTGCAGTGTCCCGGTTTTTAGTTGCCATTGTTGGATTGTTTGCATAACTAGTCAGATGCCACTTTTGTTGGAAAAATTCAACAAATTGGCATTTTAAATTCCTCGGCAAAAAAAATTGAAGAAAAACAACAATTGCAAAAGTGAAATTCACTTGAACTGGTTATTTAAATTGACAGTTCTTCTCTCTAGAGATGAGTTTTCGATGCGAAAGTGTATTAATATTAATAAGATAAATTAGATTCAATGGCCTAGAAAACAAATCATTGCTTATTTAACTGAGATTGCTTGATGGTTAATGTGCTGGAACTACATACAAATATAGACAAATGGTTGTCAAATATTTAGTATGTGTAATTAGTTATTGCTAGTGAAAGAAATTAAACCGAATTAAAGTGCAGCATAGTGAAAATTGAAACTAATTGATCAGTTAATGCCTAGGATATTAAAGCTAGCAAATTAAATTCAAATTAGCAATAAAAATAATATCTAGATACGCATTCACAAGAATGATTTAAAAAAATGATTTCCATTTGACGATACATCTAAGTATATTAATAAATAATGCAATTTATGGTGTAAAATGTAAAAAATTGTGTTGCGTGTGTGTGTGTGTGTGTGTGTGTGTTGTGTGAAGGGTATTTAAGTGGCTCTCTTTTTTAATCCCTACAATTTGTTTGAGTTTTGCCCATATTGTGTATACGTCATGTTAGCCGGTGTTAGTTAACAGAAACAAATGAAAAAACTGTTGCATACTTTTTTGCAGCAATTCAGATTTTATTTGTAACGTTTTTTCAATCGTAAAGAGAAAATCCAAACAACAACAGCAACAATAAAAATAATAGCAATGCAAATCCAAAATGGCGTCAACTACAAGTGGGGAAAAACAACAACAACAACAGCAGCAACTACTCTCACCAGAAAACAACAACAACTACAACAACAGATTCAATCCTTTAAAACTTTTATTGTGCATTCGAGTGTGAACCAAAAATTGGCCCAGAATCAGCAGACATAACAATGGCACACCAAAAGCAAGCGAGAAAGAGACAGGATGAAATAGAGGGAGAGAGAAAACTAATATGCTTTAATGGCTTAGGACCTTTAGCAGTTTGAATGGCTTGCCTGTAGGACAATGTTATCCTTTCTCGTCTTTTCCCCCGCCCCCTCTGGCGCAGTAAACAAGTCAAACGGATAAAAAGGCATGACACACAGAGCCTCTCGCCCACCCCTCCCCCCCACTTCTCTCCACTTCTCTTGCATATGTTTGGCTTGACTGGCGTCTGCTTAATGCGCAAAATATTGCGATGATCAATAACAATCGTTGTCCCCACCACAAAGCACCCCCCACCCCCCAGTCCACCCGGATTTGTTGTTATCATGTTTGGCGTCATTATTGTTGTAATTTATTTACGCTCCGAACATTTTCGCTTACGCCTTCGTTCGCTTTTGGCGGCATTGTGTGTTGTATATTTTTATCATCATCCTCCCACCACATGCGGACCGAAAGTAGCGACAAATGCGAGTCCAAGATATACCCAACCAAACACGCACATTAAGATACATTTTGTGTATATATAGTCGTGTGTGGAGAGCTGCATGTGGCAGCTTGGTTTGTTTGATCTTTCAATTATGGTTTATAATTGAATGTCTAATGCGGAACAAGCAAGGGAAAGCGCAAAGCCCAAAGCCACAATCGTTGATGCGGCAGAAATTTTCTTAATCAAACTAACATTAGCAGGATTGAAACCAGAATATTGAGTCACAAATTCGAAATAAATGCAGACATGCATAAATTGAGTGTAACTTATGATACTTGATCTAAAAATATGAGAAGAAAATGAAACCCGTACAAAGCAGACTATTTGATGCTTTAACGAAAAAGCGACAAATGAAAGGGAGATTTGCGTGAAAGAAACTTTAAATAAAAGTGCAAGTAACTGGAGATTGGCGAAATTCAGTCTCAATCATCTGAAGTTCCATCCCTCCATTTACCTCGAAGAAAAAATCCGAAGTAAAAAATCCCATCGATAAATTGTAGATAATGATAAGAAGTCTAGTTAATTTTCAATATTTGGGAACAAGTTATTAACAATTTAATATATATTTTTTTTAACAGATAAATTGTAGATAATGATACGGAAGTTTAATAAATTTTCAATATTTGGGAACAAGTTATTAACAATTTAATACCTATTTTTTTTAACAGAGTTGTCTCTATTAAACAGATTTTCCAATAGTCAATACCAAGTAATACCTATTCACTATTATGTAAGGTTTTAGTACATTATCTTAGTTTTTTTTATTAACCTGTCCAATTGCAAATGGAAACTTTTATTAGTTGTTGAGATATTGGTAGAATATTCATTAGATTTATTCATTTAATTCATTTAAATTTATATGTTTACTTAATTATCATTAGCCGCCTCACTATTTGAGCAAGAACTTAGATTCCAAAGGACACATATGATTCATATTAGAAATTTGATCGCGAACTCGCTAATAGAGTTACAGTCATAGAAGAACATTTGATATTTATACTAGTCATTTTATTATATCATTTTTTATTTGTCCAAATTTAGACCATTTTTATTGTCCTCATTTCCGGTGGAAAGAAATGTATCAAATTGCTTTACAAATTGCCGGAGTACCTTAATAAAATTTAATTAAGATGAGCAGCAGCTGCCGCTATTTCCGTTGATTCTATGAAAGGAAGTAGAGAACAGGCTCCACCTCCCCCTCACACTTCTCTCAGCCCTTCCCACGTGCTGACTGCCTGGCATGCATTAATTTAGTCAAATGACAAAAGCATGTTTGCTAATGGAAAACCTGTCTGTCAAATTTGCTTAAGTGAGTTAAATTTATTTTCACCTTGTCGCTTTTTTCCCGAGCTCTTGTTGACTCGACATTGAGGTTAATAATGACCAGGCATAATTAGTGAGTGCAGCGAATAGAAGCCAAGGAATGCAAATAAAAAAGAAAAACAGCAACCAGGAGAGGGGAAAAACCAGTGGTTGGGCATGTAACATTCGCTCGTTTATCATGCGATTGTTGAAATCGTCTGCACTTGACACTTTCAAGTCCAACAACAATAAATTTTAAAGCCAGACCAAAGTGAGAGCAACAATTTATCCACACACACACACACACACACACACACACATACAAACACAATTAGTTAGCTACAACCCAAAAAAAGAAGAGAAACGAACCTATAGTTCAGTGATTTATATGCTCTAAAAGTTTACCAACAACAAAGAAAGTATAAAGAAAACCAAAACCAAAAACTACAAAACCGAAATACTATGCAAAACTTCCGTTCCCAACTAACCAGAACCAGAGTCTCTGCCTCTGGTCCGGAGTCGAGTTGAGTCGAGTCGAATCGGGGAGAAGCCGCAGCAATAAAAATTGCCATCGAGGCCAAGGCGAAAAGATATAGGAACTGCCTATATCAAAAGGGCCTGAAAGCCACATGTGTCGCGCACCAATCGAAAGTGTCGTAAATTAGGTCAGGCATAGTCAAGAACAAATAAAGGAACAAAAATACCGAGTCGATGGTTTTATTTCCACCAAACCGAAGAATCGTTACCCTAGCGAGTTCCCTACATAGCCTTTTGGTTTGAAAATGGTTTAATTAAATGCAAAATACACTTTTGATTGCAAATCACCAGCCTCGTTATTAATCGCTGATTAAATAGAGAATTGGGAGAGAATAAGAAGAGCATGAGCCAAGTAGAGCGATCAGAAGGATCACTTAGATCTTCTCTCAACCCACGTTTATTGTTTTAAATGTGGCTAAGTAGAGTGCTTTAGTCGGTTTCAAGATTGTGTAGTAGACTTGACACGATCGAGTAATTAAATTCTATTAACCAAAAAAATGCACTTATTTTTTAATCGTTAGCTACATATATGTGTAAATAATAACATCGTCTCTGGACTTTTCGTTCAAAACCAGAGACTAGTGTGTCAGGATGATTAGTTTAAAATGCAATGAACGATGTGGCAAGCCATTTAACAGACGACTTACAGACCTTCGAAAATTACCAGAGAAACAGATTCATTCTAAGAAAAAGAATTAAAAAAATAATGAGAGTATAAAAAAGCTGTTTACCATAGAATACCACTAATATTCGTACACACATGTATAAATAAATTAAAATGATATATAATAGGTTGTTCTTAATATTCTTATAACTACACTAGAAGTGCTCGTTTATTTTAAACCAATTTTAAAAATCTTAATATCAAATTTAAGGCAAACTATCGATCTTTTAGTCTATAACTGGATTCGGACTATAAATGCTTGAACTGAATGACATTTTTGTTGTAGCCGAACGATTATAAAAAAAACAAATGGCAAAAACAAATATATATACACTATTTTGACTGTAATTATTTTAAAGGAACAAATGTCTGCTACCCTGCTTTACGAACTTCTTAACAAAAGAATTATACCCTTTCACAAGGACATGGCAAATATAGAATGGGAAGAAAAATGAGCAGAAACTAGTCAGACTAAACTAAAACACAGTCAGTGTGGGCGTAGTAAATCGCTGAAGCGTGGCGAAATTGTGTTAAAGCCAGAAATGGAAACGTGCCACAAGGATTCCCATATAGAGAACACATATATACATAAATAAAATATCTATATGTTTATATGTAATACATTCTATTTTGCCGCAAGGCGTTGCAAATCTATTTATCAATTTGCAATTGTAAGTTTGTAGCAGACAAAAGAAAAATCACAAGAAATTACATTTTATTGCCATGCGGCATTTGAAAGTGAATGCAACTAAAGGCTGCCTGACTGGAAAATGGATAAAGATTCTCTTCTCTGCCCTGCCCCGCCCCGCCCTGTTGCGCCCCTTCCTGGATGGCCGGATCCCTTTTTGAGGTGGCGTAAAAAAACTGCACTAAATAAGTAACTGTGCCACCTTGAGAGTTGGCCAGAGTTCGGTTGGTTGGTCCAAAAACTTCACATTTTACGTTGAAAAGTTTCCGCTGCCACGAATTACTTGGTTTATTTTCGAACGTTTCTTTTTTTTCTCCTCTTTTTTTGCAGTCGTCGTTGCATTGCGTTGCCAAGCAGTTTAAACTTAAGCAAAGTCGTTGAAAAGTTGGCTTTTGCGGCAATGGCAGAAAGGGCTTCAAAATAAATGTGCTGTGAAAGTCAATCAAGTGTTGCACTTTTGGCCAAGAGAATGTTGGGTTTGGCTATGACCCGACTCGGTGAAGGCATGTGGAAGAGGGTAACTAGATGCATTTACATGTGATTGCAATTGATAGGTGCCAGTTGATTGAGTGAAGTCTGAAAGCTAGCACCACCGGAGAGAGGTCCCAAACTTGATTAAACTGAGCTTATCCTCGAGCACCATAAATGCCTGAGAGAGAGTCTAGATGATTTTTCAAAGGGTTTTTCTGATTTTGAAATTTCCTTCACATTATAAAGTGAAGTTTTGATGTTCTTATAGTGTGCTTTCATTTTGGAATATGATTCTTTACATCGGATGCGAGGATTGCAAATTGAACTCTAATTCTCTTTGAAAACACGCTTAAAAGCCATTTTATGGAGATAATTCATTTAGTTACTATTTACTATTAACACCATGAATTGGCAACCATCCATTTCGATACAAACATTTAGCCATTTGTATTCTCAATTTCAATATATGTAAATCTAATTATATATGAAATGTCTCATTTACTTATAGTGGACCAAGAAAATAATAATTTATATCTTTGTTTTTGCGCAATATTTCTGTTTTAGCGAAGATTTTCAAATTTCCGATTTTTTTCTTTCCCTTCAATGATAATCATTTTTTTTTTCCAGCAATATTATTGCTCATCCTTATAAAGGAACCACAAAATCACACCCAATACTAATTTTGTATTTTTACTATATATCTACTTGTTTATATTTTGAAGAACCCATTTATTCGTTCAAACTGTGCCTTTGCCCATATAAAAACATACGGGTCCGTTATTTTTTACAGTTCAATATATCTTCCATGTTTTATTTAAATCGAAAAACATTACTTGCTGGTATTAGATGTGTTTAGTTTTACTTTCTTTTATTTGTTATTGATACATAACAGCAATTACCAATCAGAATTTGTTAAAACTTAGATCCAACTTTTTAATTGTGATTAAAATAAATTGAATTTATCAATTAAATTACTATTTTTTAAGGTAATTTATTGCTTAAAATTGATATATTATAATTATTACTCAATTTTTAAAATAAAACTTATAATGACTACGGTCCCTGCTCTGTAGCAAACTCAAAATTCATGGGCTTAAAGTTTATTGGTAAAATTCAATGAGAGCAAAAAAATATCTGCAACTTTAAGTCTTTGTCCTTGCCGCACCTTTTTTATTTGCATGTTTTAAGTTTGTTTTTATCTGTGTCTCTCATTCCACCCATTTCTCTCTCTCTCTCTCTCTCTCTCTCTTTTTTGTTTGCTGTTTAACTTTTATACTACAATCTGTGATAAGGTTTACAATTTGTTTACCATTTGCTATAGGCCGTTTCCTTCCAACAAAGTCTCAAGCAAGTCTCGACCGCACGCGATTTCATTTTCATGCTTCGAACACTGCCCAGAATATCTGCAGTTGAATTGACTCGGGTTTCCGTTTTCCGCTTCGCTCTATCTTTTTCTTTTTTTGTCTTTTTTATTTACTTTCGTTCGTTTCGCTTTTATAGTTCGTTCATAGTCTCTGGGTTTCGGTTTTCGCCCATTTTCATGGGGCTGACATAAATCTGTGATATATTGCTGAGCATTGGACGAAGCGATAAATATTTCGCCCGTCTGCCGGTGCTTAGGTTTATTCTTTGCCTTTTCCCTTTAAAAAAAAAAAAAGAAAGAAGAAAACTGAAAAAAAAAACAAATCTCCAACAAAACAAAAATAAAGAAAAAAAAACGTAGAGCAACCTTAATTTAAAAATCAAATGAAAAACTTGAATGAGATACGCCCCCCATTTGGCAAAGTGAGGGAGGGAGAGGCAGAGGCAGCAGCCCCTTCTCAAAAGTCATTACATAACAAGTGTTGGCCGCATTCCCAACGGACACTTGAGCATAATTAATGTGACGCCCACTCAAAAATGTGGGCGCGAGAGCAAACAGGAAACAGGAACAGATCGTGGACCCCAAATGAGACTTGGCGCAATTGTCGCTCCCAAATTAATTTGTATAATTTTACTGTCCAAAGCAAAAAAGAAGAAAAAATACGGAAAAACGACAGAAAAACCAAGTAGCTGTGGCAACGCCAACTGAAACTTATTCCCACTGGGGAAAACCTCTGCATTCAAATGAAGTTCGTCGACGCCAAAAAGTAGGCAATTATTTTGCAGGCCAGATAAATGTGTGTGTCGGTGTGTTAGTGTGTGTAGGTTAGGCGCGGGAGAAAAGGGAAACAGAGTTTGAAAGTAGATAATTAACTCAGCGTTTGACAGGTGAAGAAAATGTGTTTCAAAATAGTTCACAAATTGTTAAATGAAATGCATGAACAAATAAAGTTTAAAGAGTGAAAAAGTTAAGAAAAACCACACATACTTGTATACATATATTTCATAAGACAAGTGAATTTACATTCAAAATTATTTATGTATATTTTCATGCAGCTTTTACATTTATTTTGTCGCTATTAACTCATTTCTTCTACAACGTAGTTCTTTGCTTTGGCTTTTCCTTAAGTGACCTAAATATTACGACTAATAAAATCAATTAAGAGAAATTAATTTGAAATTTAAAGACAAAAAGATGATAAAATAGTATCATTCGATGGTAAATTTACTTTGTAGCTCACGTCTTACGTCTCAATTTTATAGACATTTAATTTGAAATAAAATGCTCTCCATAAGCAGAACATTGTCTCTAAAAAGCCTTTTAATACTCCTATTGATATTTTGAATCAAAGATTAGTTCAATTAGACAGCTTTATTTCCAAATTTGTTAGTTCTTTTCAAAGTTCCTATAAAGCTAAGCAAGTTTGACCATAAAAAACTTGCGAAACTTCAAAAAGAAACTTTATTTTCCTTTTGGGAGTTTGCAAATCCCTTGTAAAGACTTGTTGCTTGAGGTTGCCTTCAATAGATTTGAGT
The DNA here is from genome assembly GCA_018150745.1 of Drosophila sucinea. Taxonomy (NCBI): domain Eukaryota; kingdom Metazoa; phylum Arthropoda; class Insecta; order Diptera; family Drosophilidae; genus Drosophila; species Drosophila sucinea. The sequence goes on along the minus strand of JAECWP010000133.1, from coordinate 379,652 downwards.
CAAGTCTTGGAAAATAAAACCTCAAAACTCTCTGAACAAATGAATAAATCAAACAAATTTCTTGCTTTCATCTCAGTTTACCAATATAAAGTTCATTTTCGAAGATCAAATATTTTTAAATCGTAATTTGCTTTTTTAAAAATCGTAACATTTTTAATAAATTAGTGTATATATTAATTAGTTTCTAGTCGAGGCCAATTTGTCATATCTAGAAAATCTGCAGGAATTTTAAAGCTTTATAAATTTTCCTAACACCCGTGGGACTCATTTTTGGTCGAAGCTGCAAAAAAGGAAAAATCGTTGCTTTTATTACAATTTTTGTGGTTTGTTTCTCTTACCTATTTTCCATTTTACCATTCGGTCATTGTTGTTCTATGCTCTCGCACTGCAACATTTTTAGATTTTTCACAGAAAAATGAAGAAGAAAAGCAGAACAGCAGTGTGAAGGGCGACGGGGTGGTGAGGGGGACTGAGTGGAGGAGGGCAACAAAAAAATGTGGCCAGCAAAAAAGTTAAAGTTTATTTATTTCTGGCCGACCAAAACCACCTGCACTTTTTCTTTCACGTGCCAACGACCACGAGCCACTTGCCGGGAAAGTGGGTGAGCAGCAGCAAGACAGAGACAGAAACATAGAGAGAGTGAGAGGGAAAGCGAGAAAGAGGTAGAGTGAGATGGAGAGTGAAATGCCTGGGCTCTTTCATTACATGGTCAGAGACGCAGAAAACTTTTCACTTGCTTTTTATTTTCTTTCTCCTTTTTGCTTTTTTTTTTTGGCCAACAGCGGTTTTTCTGGCCGAGCTGCAGGTATTTATATTTAAATGCTGTTTGTGGTACGCCATTGCGCCTATTGTTATGCAATGAAACTTTGTTCTCGCATTGTTTCCAGCACCAGACCCAAAAGCCCAGCCCAGCCCATCCCAGCCCCTGGCCAGGGACCAGCCAACGTAATAGCGGCGACGTCGTCGCTGTTGTCCTTGTCTGAAATGGAAAAAATAATAACGCTTCCCTATCCTTCTTCTCCCCGGCATAGACAATTTTCATAAATTTTCCCTTAGCAATCTCTCGCTCTGGCACACATGTCTGTCCTCAGCGACCTTCAGAGCCCAGCATCAACGTTTTTATTATGTTATTGACTTCTAACCACATTTTCACACCAAATAAATAAGCCCCTCGAAGAGAGGATACCAGAGCCCCGCTCCCCCCCACCCTTTCGCTTTGTCTTTCTCGCTTTCTGGTGTCCTTGACAGACACCAAAAGTTAAGGAGGATACCGACAAAAAGTATGAAGAAAAACCGTTTATAAAATCAGTGAACCATAATTTGTTGTTGTTTCTCTCTTTCACTTGGCCCGGTTGCTGTTCTCTTGGCTCTTCTCTTTGTTTTCTCTTTTTTGCTTATATAGTTTTTGGCCTATCAGTTCTGGCTATATAAACTGCATATCCATATATCCATATATATATATATATATATATTGCTAAAGCATAAATATAAATTTTTATATTTTCTTGTCTGGCAAGTACGAAAAAAAAGAAGAAACAACAATGAAAAGAAAATGTTTGCTCGTCCCTTTTGTTGTATTTTCCATACCCTATATTCAGAAGGGTATATGTAGTGCAGTTTGTAGATTATATTGAGTAATCATTTCTTCTTATGAACAAAAAGCTTTCAGTTTTAGCAATGTCGCAAATCAACATACATCCAAAGACTCTTTTAACATTCTTTATCCTTCGGAGGATTCTATATATTAGTTTATAAATAAATAGATAAATAGATGGCGTCAAATGTCAATTAAGTGTACGTAATTAATTGAATTTCACATGCCATCTTTATAAATATTGACACTCAACCTTCTTGTAGGGTATATAAAAATCGGTTCTACACCCAAATGTTTAACTGCTTTTTTTTGGTAGTTTTTTTTGCTGCTTGCAAAGTGAAATTTATTAGAAACGCAAAATCTGTTTGCAGATTGTGTATAAGATTTGATTATTTATGGTCAGTTGTTTGTTGTGGCCAGCATGGAAAATTGCTTTCCACAATAGTGAAAAAGGACTAACGCACAGAGAGAGAGAGGAAAAACAGACTAAAAGAGAGTTATAGATAAAAACTTATATAGAGTAGAAAGAGGAAGAGCTAATGTATCAAGGGAATTCACAAAGATTCATTTAAATTTAAAGAAGTAATTTCAAGGCACTTTCACATTCTAATTCAAGAACAAAATTCCTCAAAATTCCTTTAAGTTTGAGTGTGGTAAAACGAAGAAATTGTTTCGATAGCTCAAGGATCAGAAATAATTCTTTAGTAGTATTAGATGCTCAACCATATAAAATTTCAATGTCACACATTAAAGTTTTCATGGCTTTCGGGTGTCGACATTTAAATATTTGCCCTTATTCATTTTCTTAAGGCAACTGATGTTGATATTAACATAGTGCTATAATTTGGCTATATCCCGCTTTCCTCCTCGCGCCAACCAATGCACACACAAGCAAACTTTGGCATCCACTAAATTAAACTAGAAAATTCCCTTAGTAGAAGAGGGCAAAAAGACGAAAAGAGCCAGCAAACTTATCCGCAGCAATTCAACTAATTAGTTTAAGACTCTCTTCCGAGGAGCATCCAAACAATCAACCAACCGAAACCAAGCAACAGCAAAGGCAAATAATTTTCAACGAATTTAACTAAAGCCGAAATAAAACTTTTCTTTTTTTTCTACTCTTTTTGCTTTCAGGCTTTTCCTGGAAAATACGAGGGAACGCAAAGAATTGGAGCGTGAGGCCAAACTAAACAGCAGGTAAGTTGGATAAACAACTCGACTCTTGGCAATTAATGCGGTTAAAAGGAGTGGGAGGGAGGGCACGGCAGAGTACACAGGATGGCCAAATGAAATCTATTCTTTATTTCCGCCTCAAACATATAATCATACGTGTATGTATCTGGATTTTAGTTTGGTTAATGAAATACGCCGTAAATGAATTTGCGTACTCGATGAATATTTCATGAGCCAGGTGGAAAGCCTGATGACAAGTGTAACTGTTGAATCTGTGTATATACATACATATATATAGATAGATATCGGTTGGCGAAGCTTTAACCAACTGTCAATAACTTTGCCTTTGCATTGGGTCGAAATAAAACAAACTAAAGGCCAACAACAATGATGGGAACAAACTTTAAACCAACTGCCATTAAGGGGTTAAATAGATTTTTCCTTCGTTCCGTTTCGTTCGTTGTTTTTCATTATATTTATTTTACTTTAGTGCTGTGTGAAAAGTTTTTATGCTGAGTTTTCATTTTTATTTCGTGCGTCCGCAAATATTGACCGAATTAACAAAGCTGCGAGAAAAAACTTTTACCGCAAACAAAGGCGAGCAAATGGCGGCCTTTGCCACTTTTCCCACCACACTTTCGACTCCCCCCCTCCCCAACTACTCTTCACCCAGTTGTTGGCTGAGTGTAGCTGGCTTAGTGGGTTACTTGGCTTAAATCGTTGTCAGTGGCACAGTGTCAACATGGCTCGGGTCTAAGCTTTCAAGCAAGTTATGGCATCTGTCATACATACATAGACATAGGGATAGACATCCTCCTATGAAAAGGGTTCATACTCCTCTAATAAATAGTTTCAAATCTTCTGCAATAATCTATGGCCAAAACAAATTGTAACAAATCACAAGAGTTTATACAAATATTTGTTGTACAGATCGCTCACTTAGCACAAAAAATCTGCCACAAAAAGCGCAACTAAAACACAATTTATCGAAACTAAAACTAGAAACAGAGTATGGATTGATGTAGGAGGAAAAATAATGCGGATAGTCGGTTGGGAGGGAGGGAGCGAGGAGGAGGCTACTAAAAAATGCGACCATGTATTTGTATTTGGAAATGCCGCGCACGTTTGGCCATGTGGGTACGTGTCTGGTGCAGAAACCAGGATCTAAGCTCGGGCCAGGCCAGCCAGAACCCCCCGGGCAGTCAGAGTCCAGCATGGCGTGGGGCAGAGGATTGTGTGTGTGTGGGAGCCGGAGGATGCACAGTAGCTGGTGTAGATGGCTGCTGTCCAGGCTTGACGTTTTGCCAGCAAAATGCTAAAAGCAAAAAGTCATGCAACTAAATCCTGTCGAAAACGTTTTAAACTACAAAAAAGGATTTGTGCTAAAAACCAGTAAAAGATACGAAACAGCGAAAAGCAGTTTGTGGGGCGTTTGGGAGGGGTAGTAGTTTGTGGCTGTTTGAAGCTAGCTTCAGGGCTAATGCGTGTGCCATGCTTAACCAAATACTACAGCATTTTAGTTGAGCCAGGACGAACCCTGAAGACGCTGACCATAAAATTAACAAATGATTTAGGAAAAATAAACATAGTAAATAAAGAAAACAAACTAAGACAGTTTAAGCTTGGTGAATTTCATTTAGAAAAACAAAAGTAAAACACATGGCAAGAAAAATATATTTATGGCCCATAAATGTAGGCAATACATTTTAAAGTTTTATTAAGATGCCCTAATAAGTAGGCCAGACAATTGAAATTTAACTTTTTCAATTTTAAAGTGCGAAGCTTTACTTTCTAGCTTAGAAAACTTAAAGTTTTACCTTGAAATATAACTTAGTTGCCCTTAAATGTAGGCAAGATAATTGAAGTTGCCCTCAGAAGTAGGCAACAAAAATAAATTCCGGTTCTAGTCGGATATGGCCGATGTAGCGCACGGTTTAAGGCCAAGCCACATAAAATTGACACAAAACATGGCCAAAGTCTGGCCAAGTCGACGGGCAAATAAGAACTTATATCGAGTTGAGTCAGCATTAAGTGCAGTTCCGCATGCAACATTGGTTGCATGCAATGCAGCGGCCGTGTCCCGCCCAGCACCGCCCAGCCCCTCCCCCCTCCCCGCCATATCCCAGTGCCTGTCGCCGTTCGGCGCTGTCAATGACTGTCAACGGCAGACAAGCAGAAAAGCGACGGCACGACATGGCATGGAAGCGAAAGCAAAGAGGATAACAACCAAACACTGCACTCCACTCTGAGCTGGTGACATTTCAATTTTCACACACGCTTTGCGGTTGGCAAAGGAAAAGCCACAGAAAATAAAACCGGGGAAAACCCAAAAAAAAACCAGGAGCAAAAAAACAGAAAACCAGCAGAAAAATACTGCGAAAGAATTGAATTGTGTGCGGCACCTTAAGGCGAGGCGGGTCCAATGACCGCAACGAACCGCAGAACGGAAATTAAAATCGCATAAGATCTCAAGGACCACGTCGTTGCCATTTGACTTTCATTAGCAAACTAGCAAATGAAATTAATTTAGAAGGGCAATTCTCATTTTCAATTCAATTCCCACGACTCTCATTGACTTTCCTCCGCAAATTAGCCACGGGGTGTGAGATTTTAAATGGATTAGCTGTCGCTTCAAATAGTTCAAGGTCCAACATTTTTCCTCTTCGACAAGGTCAACCAACCAATCATTGTGCTCTCTTTCCTTTCTTCCCCTCTCTTCCTTCTATTTTGAATGCATAAGTGGGCTGTCTCTCTCTCTCTCTCTCTGTCCTCTCTTCTATGCCTTTGTTCTGTAGAAATTGCATGCAAATTTCATAGCCTGACCATGTCCTGACCATTAGCAACAGCTATCCCAACAATAATGCGCTCCCCTACTAGGCCGTGGGCTCTCAAAGTGTTTCATTTTTTTTTTTGCTCCTGCTGCTGTTGTGTCCTCCATTTCTCGTTGACATTGTAAATAAATGGGCGTGGCTGAAAACTGTGTCAAGCAGCAAGTGCAACACAATAGCAGCAACCACAACAACAGGAAATGTGTAAAATTTGTTTAAATTTTCAATAGCAAGCGGGGGTCAGTGAAGGGGAACATTTTCCCCATACATACATACATATGTATATGGCCTTCTCCTTCCCCCTTTGCTTTTGCTAGATTTTTTAAATGGTTTTCGCGCGTTCTCACATCGTTTTTATTGTAGTTACATATATGGCGAGAAATGCCTGAGAACAATGGCTGCATACACAAGTGGCGAAAGAAAACTAGGGGAAACCCAAGGGACACAAGGGTGGTTCATATTTTCAACTTGCCCCTGAAAACGAAATTTCGTCTGCTTTCGAATCGGTAATGCATTATTTGTTGTAGAAATTATTTGTTTATTTAATAATACTTTCTTTGAGATTTATAAAATAAACATCTTAAATTGAGTTCCAAATATAAGCTGCTTAAATTTATAGTTACTTCATTAAAACTAAAGAAACTTTTAGCAATTGATTGTGTCTTAAATAAAACCCTTTTTATTTCTTTGGGGAAATAATACTCCGGAAAAGTTATCGCTAAAAATTTAGTGACCTTGTTTTTAGTTGCTCTTCTTTTTAGGGTTCAACATGTAACACAAAAATAAATATTCTAAACGATTGTTTAATCTCTAAAAATAGCAAATTATATTTTTGTAGTGGTTTGTTTTACACATGTTTCGAAATTCGATCTAAAAATAATAGAATTTGATTTTTATAGAAGTTTGTTTTACAAATGTTTCGCAGTTCGATAAAAAAAAATATATATTTTATTTCTATAAAAAAAAAACAAAAATAAAAAACATAATATTTTTATTTTTATAGAAGTTTGTTTTAGACATGATTCGCAATACTAACAAAATGTGGAAGAATTTTGAATATAAAAATTCTAACAATAAATGATTCTCCATTATGAAAAAGAACAATTAATTGTCTCATATTTGTATTTAATTAATTATTGTATCATGCGTTTTAACATTTTTTCAACAACTTTCGGCACAATTGACACTCGTTTTTCTCCCCACAATTTAATACAAAATACTAGTTTGAGCCACCTTCTTATACATAGTACATCTACTAATTGAGTGTTTCTGAATTAAAATTTTATGGTCGCAACTTCAGTGGAATCATAATATATTTAAACTTGTTTTTTGAATACTTTAACTATTTAACATGTTTGCCTTGGCTTAACGGAATCAACCTTTCCCCTTTGTCAGCATTTTTTCACATTTTCTCCTTTTCATATAGTTGAGGACCAAATCCACCTTTTGCCCATGCTTTGCGACGGAAATTTGCATATTTCTACTAACCGAACAACAACTAATAAAAACATTGCACGTGGCAGTGAAACAAATGCATAAATCAAGCCAAAAAACAAAAGAAAAAAAAAAAACCAGGCAACCTATGCCCCCAAGCAACAACAGAATATTCAAATAAAAAATCGTAGTGCCATGTAAAATCCCACAAGTGTATAAATTTTGGTGCATTTTTGTATGGTTATGATGACTCCAAGCTTCTGGAACATGCTTTGTGGGTGGCTGCACCGAGTTGTAGGCCAATGGAATTGCCTTGCCCTTGGTGTGTGTGGGTGTGTGTGTGTTTTTTTGCACCTGCAGAGATTTTTGGATTTTTGGACTCGGAGCATTCCTTAACGCCAACTTATGGCCACATTTTTTTCTGCTCTTGTTTTCATGCGCGTCTTTGCACTTTATATGCTGCTTTTGCCCGAGCACGTCGAGATTTCTAGGAAAGCAAGAAAAAAAGAAAAATATCATCCCGGACAACGATGAAACTCTGCTTAAGCAAATAAAAATTGTTAAGTTGAGTGAGTTCTGGGCGAGTGTGACTCCAAGCTATTAGCCTGGTTCTCGCGTGTCAACTGAAGTGGCAATAAGCGCCATGCACATTGTCGCCCGCCAGCTAGACAGGTGTTGCACGAACAGTACCAGCCAGCAGAAAATGTTGAACTGGCGGAAAGAACCTTTAATATGTTGAAGAAGAATCTTTGGGTAATGTTTCCCCCTTCTGAAAGCTGTGCGAAATAAAGTTTATACGCATAAATTTCAATGTAAATGAGTGCAGTATCGATTAAATATGTTATTTGTTTAACAATAAACTTTTGACAGCTGCATTAATTAAAAACAAGACTTTCCAAATGCCGTTCATTTCTGCTGGGGCGAGAGAATAGCTTTGGATTTCGTTGAAGTCTTCTTTTAAACAGAAACTTTTTCCTCAAGTGAAATGTTCCCAATACAAAAGCAAGGAAAAATGTTTTAATTTTGTTGATTGTTTTGCCGAGAAAACAAATTAAAGCATTTTCTACTATTCGATCTTTTTGATTGTCTTTTTGATTGTACATGTTTCTGGCAAATAAAGAATTTCTTGAATTTACACGAACAAATGCATAACATGAAAATCTTTCAAATGATTTTCAATATCTGCCAATATTTTGAGCTTTTTCAAAACAGGCGAAACTAGACCTACAAGAACTTTTTTTTATTTCTCATTAGTTCTTTTCAAATTTGTCGACTTTGATGTCATTTTACAACACTAATTTCAATGGATGACCCATTTTATTCTTACAATATAACAAAGTATATTTCGTTACCCGTCAAATGCGATAATTTATGTAAATTTTGGATATAAATTGGCTGAGCTACACTCATGGCCAGAATAATAGGTGTACATTTTTTTTTTTTTCTTTTAAAGATAATGATGACTGTGCTTTTTCACGTAACATAAAAAACAACTTTTATTTAAAATTAGAAAAGGAAAAAAAAGAGGTTTAAAAACTAAAAATCTTTTACATAATTTTGACATAGTTACACAAAATAGGTTTTTTAGTTAAAGAAATTTCATAATTTTTCATTTTTCGATACATTAAAATCTGTTGCATATTTTCAGGGTTTAAAAAAATAGCTATGGTTCTTGTAATCGAATGGGCTGATTACCGATTACTGGTGTAAATTGAAGAAATTAGCTTTATCCCACTAAATAGAGCTGTTACAAGAAATCTGAGGGAAGATTCGAAATCATAACACTGAAATTAGTAAAGAAAAAGTTGGATTTTATTTTCCTGTGTAATCAATGTGTCTACATTATCAAGTTTGTCATTAACAATTTATTATATTATATCATGCTTTCTCAGTTCTTTGGCTAAACTATTCGGAATAATTATCGGGGTAAATAAAACTTAAGGATTGCTGGTTTATTCCAATTACTTGTTCAAGAAAAATTAGAAAAATCAATCGATGTTTTACACAATTAAGTTGGATGCTTTAACTAGAACAATATTATAATTTCTAGAATAAATCTCAACTTAAAATTATATGGAATAATACGATTCCTTGGCAAAGTCTTTGGAGTGCCTAATTTAAATGTGTGTTTCTAACTTTTTGTAAGCATTTGCAATTTGCGAGTTTTCGAACTTTTTGTAGACATTTTGCAATTGAAAATGGATTTTGTGTGCGGCTTTTGAAGTGGATGGAAGGTTTTTTCGGGGGGTTTCGCTCTGCGGTGCACTTGACTGAAGGTGGTTTATCCATGTCAACGGTTGTTGACTCTCCGCCTAACTGCTCCGTGGTTTGGGTCGATGTCGCATGCAAAGTCGAGACGCGTTCAAGGACCAACATTTGCGGTGGGCTGTTGTGCGCTGCGAAGGTGAGGTGGGGCGCGGGCGGGCGAACAAAAAGGTCAAGCAATTAATGTCGAGGCCTGTCTGTCTGGCGGTTTGTCTGACGCTCTGTCTGTCTGTCTGTCAGTCAGTCGGACACCCCGAACAGACAGTTGTTGATGTTTATTCAGGAATCATTCGGTTGATAAGATAAGAGATAAGGGTATTGTTACATTTGACATTGCTTTTTGGTTTTCATTGTTATAACGTCTCTTTATGCAAATACGATGTGTGTGTGTGAGAGCGTATTTGTCTGAACTTTGACCTATTGCAGACGTAGAACATCTGTCAGCTATAACAATAGAAATAGCATTCGAGGGACAGGGAAGCCATCTCAGACAAGTTGATTTTCCAATCACTTAACTTTTCACAGCCTGTGGCGAAAGTTACTTAAATCACACACATAACTTGAATTAATGCAAATGCAAATGTTGTCTCACCTCAGCTTCCCAGCTTCTCTCAGGTAGGTAGACACAACCTGGTTTCATTTGTGACGCTTTTTTACATATGAAATTTAATTACGCATACGCTTAGTATGCCCGACATTTGAGGCGTGTCCCCAAATCCCCTTCTTCCCGCTGCTGTTAGGTGTAGCATAAAAAATGAAACTTCAGCACTATCCTAATGAGCGATGAGCGTCGCCAGAGTAACATCCAGCCAGTCCAGCACACAGATGTATATCTCTATACGTACACAGACACTGTGCTACAAAAGGAGTCTCAAAGTGTTTGCCACATGCTGTAGCACAGTTTTACCCTGCTCATAAATGATACAAAAAGGCATATTAGCTTAGTAAATAGAGTAAAGTAGGGAAAAAGTGTTACTAAACGAAAGTTGGGGGAGTTTTTTTTTTGGGAGTTGTGAGACAGGACGATTTCGGCCATATTTTACATTTTTGAAGCACAATTTCAAGAATCAACAAACTAAACTACTTTTTAGTGACTTTGGAGGAGTTTCAGCTAAAAAAAAAAACAATATCTCAACTTTGGAGGAGTTTCAGCTAAAAAAAAAAACAATTTCTCAAGTCTCCCTTATATATTTAACAATATTGTCAGTTCAAATTGAAATCCATATATAATATAATAGATTCAATTTAAAACTATTTTCTCATTTCAACTACATATAGAGCGTAGTTGGCAGTCGAGCACTCTTGACTCCTTGCACACACAATCTCTCTAAGGTTATTTTTGTATTTTTTTTTGTGCCCTCTTTACATATTCATTGCGTTATATTCTGAGCTCCCCTTTTTTAGGCTACATTTTTATTTTCATTTTATTTTTGGCACACGGAGCACTATTAGTTGTTGTTGTTGCTTTTGCTGCTGCTGCTGCTGACTCTGCCTGCAGTTAATGTAATATAACCATCATCAGAGAACGAGCGAGAGATCCTCAGACCTTCGTTGGCTGCTGCCTTTAATGGTTTGGCGCCATAAGATATGCTACACTTTTGCGCCGTCGTGACTTGCACGAAAATGAAATGATTTGTATTCGCGCGAAAATAAATTATGTGCAAGTATTTTAAATACGCGCACTGTGAACATTTTTTTACTTCCCACTCCCTCAAAAATGAGCGAGCAATTTTTCACGAGCACTGCGAAGAGGTGAGCGAGACGAACACGGAGACGGAGACAGAGATGGAGAATGGAAAATGGAAGATGGAAAGTGAGGGAAATGGAAAAGAAAAGACTCTCTAGCCTCGACATAATGAAAACGTCGAAGTGAAAGTAGTAAAATTTACATAATCTATGCGCACGAAAATAAATGAGAAAAAATCACAAGACCCTTCAGATGGTTGGGGGGGAGGGGGGTAGCGAATAAGGAAAGTGGAGAGGGTGTTTGCTGGGGGGTGGGCTAGAAAAAGATAAACATTTGATTAAGCGTATTAGGTGGAGAGAATGTGAGTAGAAGCAGCGCTGGGGCACTGCAGGTAATGGGTAATGGCAACTGAAACGTGGAACAGAGCGTAGAACTTTTGATGGCTGAGCAGAAAACAAAGTTTATTAGATGTGAGAAATAAGGAAATATTAACATAGTGGCTGAGTGTGTGTGTGTGTGTATGCAGGTGATTGTCTGTTGCGTATTCTCTTGGGTAAATTGCTGCCAACAACAAAAGCAACTATGTAAATTGACAAGAATTGCATGCAGAAGTAAGCAGTCAAATGGCAAAAGTTGTTGATGCTAAATTAAAATGCATTTTAAATGCAACGACAACAATGAAACTTGCAGACTTCTTCACTTTCCAGGACCCAGCCAAGAAATATGTTGGCATGAAACGCGAAGCGAACGAGAAGCGAACGAGAAGCGAAAAGGACACAGAACTCCATGCAAAATGTAAATGCAAATAAGTGTCGCGAGGAGAGATACATTTACGTACATATATCCATGGAAATGCATTGTCGTGATAAGAATTATCAAATGAAATGAAAGCACAGCCAAACGATGTTGCAAAACTTATATTAATTATACATATGTCAAAAGAATGAGACATATTCATGGGAAAATTATGTTCGCAGGAGTTCTTCCATTTTAGATTTACTCACTGTTTGTTCGAGTATTCCTTTATAAGAGCTCTTCTGCGAACTCTTAATATAACCCACACTCTTGTTTTTCTGGAGACTGAAAACCGTGTTTCTATAAACAAAATAATCAAAACAAAATTCCAGAACTGAACCTAAACTATGCCTTAAGTGGGCCTAAAACTTTGCTGGTTCAAAAGCTATCAATCAAAATTGATTTATTTTTACATCTAATATTTATACAAAGTTAGAATGTTATATAATGTAAACGTTTTCTATATGTGCAATGTAAACGTTCACACTATTTCCAAATGTGCCCGCTCAATGCACTTACAAGTGGGGGGTTTTGGCAATCAAATGCACCTGGGAAAAAAACGGCTAAAGCCATCTTAACAAAATTTAAGGTGCATCATCTCAATATATTGGTAAACACATTGCAAAAAAATTGTTTCAAAAAATTGTTTAACATTTGAGAAAATCTGAATTGAATAACGAAAAACAATATGTGCCAAATAATTGGCCACCACTGTATATGTTGTCGGCTGGCCTCTCTTGTCTTTGTGATATATGGGCACACAGCCCGTTCTTCTAAAGAGAACGTGTTCAAGCAATAAGAAATTAAATCTAAGAATAAATGAACAATACTTTGGGTAAGATATAAAATCAAAGATGAGCAGGTTGAGACTCCAGAGTTGCAATGATCATACCATATCTTCAACGCTAAAACTAGTTGGGAATTGCAACTAAATGAATATCACTTTTTTGACTTAGTTAAATTACTTACATAGATAGCAGGAAACAATTGGGTTGAATTCTGAAAGTTAAATGAATGTTGTTCTCTGTCTTGCAATAATATTTATATCTCAACAAAGAGTTTTTCTATTTTACATTTACTTGGAAAACATTTCCAAAAATAATTGAAGATTAACTTATTTATTTATAATGTGATTGGGCAGTGATTGTAAATTACTGTCAATCTTCTTACCTTCTTAATTATAAGATTAACTTAGTTTTGTTTATTTGATATAAAAGGAGAAAATCATTCTGATGATTTATGAATACCATCGCGTTAAAAGTCTTAAATTTTGGCGAAAGTTAAACAGAAAATATTAATTCGAATCAGTTAAAAAATTGTTGTAGAATTTAAGCCTTTAATTTACACAATTTTTTAATTGCTTTCCATTGTGCTATCTATTGAAGCTAATTTCTCATATGATAGACCAAAACTGTCATTGTGTCGCCAGTCCAGGATAACTTTCCAATTGGCTATGGAGCAGCGCTGAAATCTTTCTTAATTTTTCCGAGTCGGAGAGAAGACAGCGAGTGTCAGTCTTTGTGAGCTCTCAACAATATAGCTGAAGCCAAGATAAGCTCAATAAAACTGTCGCCTTGGCACTTAGCAAATACATTTGCATATTTCTTCCCGCAGTCCCCTTTAGTGTTTCCAAAACCAAAAGCCATCTCTCCATCTCCACCTCCGTCTGCATCTCCCCTTCGGCCACTCGCCGCATTTTTGTTCACATACAAAGCAAAAACTGCAACATCAGCGCAAATAAAGTGTTTGCCAGACTTTGCTCTTTGCTCCACATATTCAAATGTGCAAAATATTCATTTATGTATTTGAGTTCTTGTTTTATACCCCCCAAAACCCACCAAACACTCCATCCCACCATGGCCCCTCCGCTTTTCTGTCTCTTGAAATTTGAAAAGAAAATGCAAACGTCATCGACAACAAAAGCAACAGCAACTACAAGTAGAAATGAACTCTGGCCCTGGCAGGAGTCCTGTCTTTGAGCCTGGCCCTGTCCCTGCTCCTGTCCCTGCCCCTGTCCTGGTTAGGGTTTTAAATTGGTTTAACCTTTCAACAATTTTCTCTCAAAAACTTGTTTGTTTTTGTCACTATGTGTGACACAGAGTCTTGAGATTCAGATACCCTTGAAGTAAGGGTATGTACCTTTAGTTTTATTCTTGAGTGTGTGAATATCGATCGGAATATTTAATATTATCAGAAGGGTCGACAACCAATTAATTCAATTAAATGCATTAGCCTTTGCTTATACTTGATGGAACTGTTGTGAAAATTCATATGAAAGAATTAAAAAGTTTAGACATAAGTTAACGTTGCTATAAAATTTAATAACAAACTTTAAGAAATCTATATTTGAAATTGGAAAATCTATTACCTAAAGAGCAAATCAATTATTTATTTGATGACTTTTACGTTTCATTGCTGAGATATCAACATTTTAAAGGGTATTAAAACTTCGTTGGCATTTATTTCATTGCTATGTTACTTCTTATGACGAATAAAAAATTAGTCGAAAGCGGAATTTAGTCCTGGATCCTGGATTTCTTCATATCGTATCAAGGAGCGGCATTTAATATTCTCTTTTTTGTAGCATTTATTTAAAATTTATGCTGATGTCTTTGGCCTGCCAAAGACTGTCTCTGTATTAGTGGGCACACACAAACACAAACACACACACACACACACATGTATGTATGTTTTTACATGTGTGCTTATGTAAATGTATTTACTCCGGCTGCCATTTTGACGCAGTCGCCTCACAATATGCTCCATTTTCATAAATATTTTAGAAAATTTACATAAAATGTTAAAGCGCCTTCAAGAAGGCTCCGACCCGCAGATGAGTGAAGCAGCATGACAACAACAAAAAAAAAAAATAAAGAAAAATTAATTCATGACGACAAAAGTCAATTTTGTAAATCCACAAAACATATGGTGCAAAAAAAACGAAAAGAATGACTGAATGAAAGCATACAAAACCAACGACAAATGTTAAGAACAATCCGCATACATGAAATGAAAATGTAATGCAAACGATGTGCGAGCGATGCTCCCCAGTCTCAGCATAGGCTGAGAGCGAGAGAGGGGGTGATAGAGAGGGGGGGTGGAGTGAGGGTAGGTAGGCTAGTGGAGCGTGGAAAAAATTTAAACGCGTTGGTCCGCATGAAATTGCATTAAAAGCTAATGAGCTTGAAATAAAAGACAATTTGCGGGCTTTTTCGAATTGAAAATTTTTGTCTTTTGCCTTTTTTGTTTTTTGAGGGACAGCGAAAAAAAGCCATTAAAATATATTTTCGAAACAACAAAATTTTGTGGTTAATGGAAAGGGATTTGTTAAATGTAGATGCCAAAAAGAAAAGTTGAAAATGTGACAGGAATGCTAACAAAGATGCGGAAACTCCACCGCTTTGACATTTCTATGCCCTTGAAGCTCATTGTTTATCTTCGTGATGGTATTCAAAGCCTTTTCACATCTGGCACAATCAAATTGGAGTCGGATTTCCCTTAAAAAGGAACCCTCAAATCCATAGAAAAACCACTAGAAACTAAGCCCAGCTGCATTTTTTTCAGGCTTTTATTTTACGTATTGCTTCAAAAAGCATGTACACAAATTTGCTTCACCTTGCTGAAGGAAATGTGTCAGATAATGCGTAAATTAACCTTTATGTGGTTAATTTGTCCTTTGCCTTGAACCAGAAGGCACAAAAAATGCTGGAAATGCAGTTTAAATGAACCAAAGAGCAACATGACAGTGTGTATTTGTGGGTGGGTGTGTGGGTGTGTGTGGGTGTGGCATTGTATTGAAGTGTTGTTCAGTTTTCTAACCTCATCAATCGTCTAGTTTATGGTCGAAAGGCTTGGCATTTATTGAAGCTGCCCGCCCTCATCTACATTGACATGGACTATGCTTCCTCCTCTGCTCTACGTGTATGCTGTGAGTCCTGTTTATCCTGCAGCAGCACCAGCTATGCGATGGGAAAATCTCATCAGCATGGCGTCTCACTTCTCTCTGTGTGCGTCGTCCTTTGCATGAGGCCCATAAAGTCTGCTCCTTTTTCTGCTCTTTTCTAACCGTAGAAAGTAATCTTAATGGCTTTTTTGTTGCAGCAAAAGGATCTGCCAAGTGAGTTGCAGAAAGGAACAGCAAAAGAGAAAAAAACAGAATGCAGAAAAAGGGATAAGGGCAAGCCCATGAAAATTGCAAAATGCATTCAACGACGTTACGGGGGCCAAACGCATAAATTGTGCCTCCTCCTCCTCCTGCTCCTCCCACTTCTTCGTCGCCTCCGCAACGCCACAAACCACCAGATTCCCCTCCATTCGTCCTCTGCTCTCTGGTTTCAGCTTGTGTGGAGACTTCAGGCGGCGTCTGCGGATTTGAATAGCCAATTTGTTTGGCATTGTTTGGCTCCCCACCCACCGGTGGGGGGAGGGAGGGGCACAAACATTTGCATTTCTAAGATAAAATGCAAATATTTCAATTTGTAACTTAAGCAAATTGCCTCAATGAGTGCAGCTGTCAGTCAGCCATTACATATCCTTCGCCCTCAATTTTTGCCTGCTCCTCGTTTGGTTTGTCTCTCTCTCTCTCTCTGTCTCACTCTTAACTCCATTCAGGCATAAACCTTATAGACAAGTAACTAAGCCTAAAAACATTTCAAGCTGATTGGTTTTTGTAATTGGCCGTAACCTTTTTTGTTAAATACATATATTCATTCCCACATAGACAATACTCACACACTCGAAGTCGTATATCAAATTGCTGGACATTGGATTTTTGCTTTTATTTTTCTAAATTTTATTGATGCAGCAATTATCCGAAGAGGCGGACACAAGGGATTTTTGCTTTTATATGTTCTTGAAGTTCATGTGAAACGCCCGAGGATTGCATGGACTGACTGCATGCTGCTGATGACTTCGAGATACTCTTTATCAGCCGAAGATATATCACTTGCAATTCAGCTCTGACCCGACACTTTGTGCCCTCTGGCAGTCATCAATCCTTCAAACTATCTAGGCTACTGTCACTGACACTCTATTCGTTGGGAAACGATTCATCTTTGGATATGGCAAATACCTTATCTCCTCTGCAACTTGGCTTGATTTGGTATGCTCACAATTCTGGTGGCTGGCAACCTCCATTTGAAGGGGTTTTGCACGTCCTTCTGCACTATGCCTTCCCACTGAGGATACCCTTTATAAAATAATGTCCGAAAGTAGATTACAATAGAAATATTACATTGCTGACTCGTAATACGTAAGCCCTAATAATGAATGGGAATGGGAAAATCTTAAAGTTGATGCTAAAGCTTTCTTCTATATATTCTGAATATTATCTAAATTTAGGGGAACTTTTCATCACATTCTAGATCAAGGGATGCGGTTAATAAGAAAAATAATAATCAACAAAAATATGCATCGGTTTATTTTACAATGAAAAAAAAAAAAAACAGTTTTGCTACCAATGCTTAAAAAAAGCCAAAAATAAAATTTATTTATCCCTATAAGACGTAAGAGTCCTAATTACATTATGAATTTTAGCGCGAAAGCTGGAAAATATTTTAACATTTGAATATATTTGTCCTTTAGAAAGAAAACCAAATTATTTGAAAAAAAAGTAAAAGCTCCCAGGAGCTTCTAACGGTACTTTTTATTTAGATGTAATCAACATATGATTTGACTAGCTGCATATTGTGTTTATATATATATATAACCGATCGCGTTCATAATTATACCATGCATTCATAGAATGAAATGGTATATTAAAGTCGCCAAAATGTATGTAACAGGGAGAAGGAAGCTTCTCCGACCCTATAAAGTATATATATTCTTGATCAGTATCAATAGCCGAGTCGATTGAGACATGTCCGTCTGTCTGTCCGTCTGTCCGTCTGAAGAATCATCGAGATCTCAGAGACTATAAGAGCTAGAGCTACCAAACTTGGCATGTAGACCCGTTTGCTCTGCAGGCAGATCGAGTTTATTTTTTTTTCGCCCCGCCCCCTTCCGCCCCCGCTATTTAAAAAACAATATTTTGAGCCTCCATATCTCAGGAACTATAAAAGATAGAGCTATCGGATTTGGACATTAGATGCGTGAAATACGCACGCAGACCAAGTTTGTTTCAAATTTTGGCCACGCCCCTTCCGCCCCCAAAATCGAAAAAATTCGATTTTCAGCCGAAATATTTATCGTATCGAAATTAAATTTGTCACACTAATACATGTCACGTATATCTATCATCCCACCAAATATCACAAGAATCGGAATAAAAATAGCCGAGTTATACATAGAAACGTTTTTCACTCATAGCGGTGCAAGGCAGATGCACGCGAAAAAGAGCGAGATAGCATATGCTGCAAATCACCGATTTGGTCGGGGGGCGCTAAAGTGCTCGTTTCCACAAAAGAGAGATAGCATTTGAAAGAAATTTAATATATGTATATCTCTTCACCTAATGCATGGTATATCCAAGTCGGCCCGGCGACTTACTTACTTTATTTTTAATGTGAAAAGTGTGCTTATTTACCATTATAATATATAATAATTTAAAACATTTATTTTATTCCACTGAGAGTCCCAACAACCTTGGGGCATCCTTTCACTTTTTCTCACCTCACAGGTAAAGGAAAACTCCTACATTTTGTTAGACTACATATTTGAAGTCACTCTAGAAAATGATGTCAGAATTAGTTTGCATTATTTTAGAGGGTTATGTAGAAGTGACAGAACGAGAGTGAGGAGTGGCACCCAAATTGAGGTACAGTAAAATCGAATTTGTCGAGTAATAATGTATTCTCGAAATTGCAGAAATTGAAGTAGTAAATGGAATTGAAATTCACATCGTTTTACGATTATCCCACGACAATTATCAAATCCCTTTCGCATATGTTTCGAGTTTATAGCAAACGCTTTGCAGTTTCATCGCTCATCTTCTAGTCCCCCCTTCATTCGTTCGTTCATTCATTCATTCATTCGTTCACTCATTCGTTCGTTTGTTCGTTCTGGGTGCTTGGGCCAGTTTTTTTATTGCACTCTCTTTGGGGGTTTTGGTGTTTATTTTGATCTGGTTTTATAGCCTACAATGAACCTCCACCCCCACCCCTTGGTTGTCTTGCTTCCACCCACTTCTAGTCCACTCGTTTGGCGTCTTCTGACTTGGTGACTTTTGGCCCGCTCGCCATGTTGGCTTTTGTTCTCCCAATGCTTGGTAACGAGGTGCTAAATCAAGTTAACATTTAAGTGGCCGTTTAGTGCCTATGCCAGAACTGGGGAGACGCAGAGGCGGAGCTGGAGAGTTGGATTGCATCTCTATCTCTGGCTACCCATATACTCCTTCTTGTTGTCTTTATTATAATTTCGCCTTTTGTCATAAAGAGTTTGCCTTTCGCTTTGCCTTTTGGCGCTTTTTATTGACTGTAAACTTTATATTTTTTAATATTTTCTTTATGCTCTTGCGTATTTCTTTTTGCAGCTTGTAATTGTTTTTTAAACAAAGTTTATAACTTTTTCCTGCTTCGTCACGGTTTCATTGTTATTGCTGTTGTTGTTGTTCTTGTTGCTGTTGCTGCTCGTGGCATTGTTGTTGTTGTTGTGTTGTGTGCATTTTAATTTGCTTGTCTGCCTTTTAATGGCAGTTATTATGCAATTTTTCGCCCGTAGGACGAGCATAAAAGCCCAAATGCAATTGCCTTTTATTCAAGAGCAAAGAAAATAACTAATTAAAAAGCTGTCTATGCTTTTAATTTTTCTTTCTCTTTTTTTTTTTTTTTTTGTTTTGTTGTTGTTTGCTCTTTTCGCATTAAAGTTAAAAATAAATTTAATTGAATTGGCTAGAGGAAAAGCAAATATTTGAAGACGTAACTGAAAAATGCAGCTGTAATATATTTTTTACCTGTTAGTAATTCCTTAACATTACCTTAAAAAAACTATCCTAGATTTAATTTAGGATACGCTAAGCTATTTCTCTCGAGATTAAATACATCAATATTTCTTATATGGTAATACCATTCTTTATGCCCTCTTAATATGTGAAGAATTAAAAAAATACTCACAAACTATTTTATTAAGAGCGATCGTTTTGCAAGATATAATATAAAATATATACTAAACTCCCCTAGTGAGTGTCCATTAATTGCTTTCACCTCTCCCACCTAGAAAGGAATATAAATGTCCAATTTAAAGATACAAATTTTTAACTGTCATAATATTAGAGCATCCTGAACACTTTAAGTCTAGTCTTATCACACCCTGCGTATACGTAATTTTTATCTGATGAGGAAAATACAGGGGAAGGGAGCGGCCCATTAAGCATAACGTTTGTTTAGAGACCACTTGGCACTTTCAAAATATGATTCTGATCAGCTGAAGTTCATCTTTTACTTGGTTTTAGTATGTTTCTGATATACGAATTAACATTTAGTTGAAATTTTTCTGGCATGACGAATCAAAACCGTCAGTCTGTTGGTCGAAATAATTAAAGATAATCAAAGTCAAACGAAGAAATGGCTTTGTCACTTAATTAAATTTATGTAAATTTAGGAAAACAATATTCAATTGTTAAATGATAAACAAAAGCGGGGATAGTAGTAATTAGATACTTTTATTTGTGTGTAGGAGGTCAAAGTTAATACTATTTGAATTCGAATAGAACTTAATTGTATTTACATTTGCTTGATATTTCTTAATCAAAAATTTCTCTCATCAATTCTCGTAATTTCCTTTGTAAAGTAAACTAATTGCGAGTCGAGTGTCGAGAAGATTGCCATTTCGGATTGCTAGTTTATCCTTTGCTCAACTAGGACAATATGGTGAAAGAGACTCAAAGATATAATAACTATTATTTCATCTTCAAGGTCAGTGCAAGTTTTGTGTGAAGCTTTATTGGCACGCCTTTCGATACAAAGCCCTCGTTTTGCCAATTGCAATTTTCAATTTCAATTTCACTGCTCGTACATTTTCAATTTCATTTATGTAATCAACAAACAGAGTGCACTCCTGCTCACACACACACACACACTGGCACACCCACACACACACACATTGACATCAAGGAGAAATCCTTCTTAGTTGCTTTTGCATTATTGATGCTCTTGTCGTCGTCGTTCTTGTTGTTTTTTCTGTATTTTGAGTTGAATGAACATATTTCGCCTTGACATACATTGCATTGTTAGCAAACAAGAGTGTCAGGACCCAGTTACCACGCCCCCAATCTTTCAACAGGCCACCCCACCAACACACCCACCCATCACCATGTGTGTGTGTGAGTGTGTGCGAAAGATAGAAATGTGGTGCAAGCCACAGAAATTTCTCCTGTTTTTCAGCGTGTGTACGAGGCGAGAGAGTGTGTGTGTGTGTGGTTGGTGCAAGTGTGAGGATAGTTTTTGTTCAAACAACATGGAGCTTGTACAAGAAAACTAACGGCGCAACAGCACCAACAACGGCAACAACAACAAAAATGACGTTTTGACTGACAGAACGGCAACAGTAACAAGAACACAAGCCCCAAAGACAGTTGGACAAACATATGCACATGGGTGTAGACCAGGATCCAATCTAAAAGGAAAATACCAATAAGATTTTTCATAACTCTTTAAACATGACCAAAGGCAGAGATTTAGATCCAGACATGAGAATGTGTTGTGATAGCTAAAGCTGAGGCCATTAGCCAATTTTGAAAATTTCTTTAATACATTGTCATTGTTGTGTCCAGCAATAGTGCAACTCAATGATAGGATAAAATAAATAAAAATCCTTCCAAGTGCATCCGACTGAAGAGACTCAAGTACAATGTGAAATAGTCTGCATTGTGGGAGAAGCACATTCGAGTTATTATATTCTTTTTATGTAAGTGAAACTTGTTGAATTTATAGTAAAATCCAAAATGCTTTGTACGAATGTTTTCCAACTTAAGGAATCAATATGCGACTAGCCATGGTCGTTAATGTTATTATAATGCAACGATTAAACGATCTTCTCTAGAAGTATTTCTGAGAGTATTTAGGATCAAGGTTAATCAAAGTGAATTTTTGAAGAATGACCAGGATGACAGATAAATCTACACAACTAAATGCGTGATTAGTCTTTCATTCACATAGAACAAATCTTTAAGTACAACTTGCAAATGAAATCGAATTAAAATCAAACATTTTTACGCAAATTAATATACACTGTAAAACCAGTTTGCAAACCTCAGTTTGCCGTCGCATAACTTTTGTCATACTTAAGATACATTAATGCTTCTAATATCATTTTATTTGAGAACTATTCAACTCTCCTTTTCGCAATTTTCTAGTCATTTGATTACCTATTAGAAAAATGGTAAACCAAAATGCGGAAAAAGCCAAATTTTACAGTTTTCGCACTTTTATTTTCTAACCAAATATATTTTTATTTTATTTGTTGAGAGCATAATAATAGTTTTTAATTACATATGCAATTGGACATATTTTAGATGTGTCGGAACTTTAGCGGATTAATCTCCCAACTGTCCTTTGGTATTGCCTCAGCTGTGTCATGCCACATGAAGGACATTGACATTTGGCAACCCTTGATATTCAATAAATTTTTTCATTGGATTCATATATACAGGCCTTTTCTGTTTTTGAAACTTGCATTTTCATTCCAATTTTGATCAGAGGTAATAAATAGTTGACTCATTTTGTTACTAAAAATTCGGTATTTCAGTGCCAGGACTTATGTTTTTCCTACATTTTCCCGCTTTTTTTGCTTTGCATTATGTTCAAATATTATTCCATATGCATAATACCGCCAGGAAGGACCAAAAAACAGCTCTATTTTGTAATACAGTCCCAAACTATGACATAACCGCCTCTGCACCTGACATTTTATATGGATTGGGAACAGAGGTGTCCTTACTCCGATAGCAAAACCATCAACCCGATCGAAATTGATAATTTTATATCTCAAGATTGGTCATCCCCCTGGCCACACCCATGGCCAGATAGATAGATAGTTTTAAAGGCGTAGGAGTAACTATTTATGTATGTGTAGTGAGAGAAACTGCAAAAACTTGATTGTTAACAAAAGCAAAAACAAGGCGCACACACACAACAAGGCGGCTACAAACTGGAACAAGGCAAACGCAGGCATCCATCGTTGTTCAAAAACTAGTTGTATACCAGAGAGTCTTCTCCGTGTTTGCCTAGGCTCTTGTTGTTGCTGTTGCTGTTATTTGCTCGACATTGAAGTCTGGTTCGCAAATACTTAACATTACGCTCCTCCACTCTATATATTTACACACACAGAAACACACGCAAACACTCACACACATAGAACATCCATCGTACTTGTTGCAAATTGTTGTTATTGCAATTAGGATTAAAGGCAGGGCGAAAGGAGGCATCCGACCTCAAGTATCTGCTGTTTGGCTAATAAACTCAACAACGAAACGTCAGAGGTTGTGCTCAACCCTTCAATGGGAACTTTATTGGAACAGAAATTACATTGTAGCATGCTAGATGAATTGATAGATTGGATGGATGCTTTCGAAACTAATTGCTGGTGAAGATTACTTTTGAGCAAACTCACAATTGCCTCGCAAATAAATGCTATAATTGGCAACTGATTGGAATTGAAATCACATTTCAAGCAACAGAATTGAATGAAAACTAATTAAGTTACAACTCTTACAAACTAACCACAACCGAACCAAACCAAACCAAAGCTAAACTAAACTTAAACAAAACTAAACTGACTTAAGTGTATCTATCCATCTGGACTATAAGATTTGGAGAAAGGGAGTTTGCCTAATGCAATGCAAGTGCTTTCGCCTTTGAAGCAATTGGAGCAGCGATTAAAGTTTAAGACAACTTTTCTATAAACTTTGTTCGCCTTTGTCATTTGTAATTACTACACTGAGGGAAAAGTAATTAAGTATTTGGCAACTGTCAGTAGTTGGAATTGCATAGGAAAGATGCAATTTAATTCCAATAGATAATTGGAACATGGTCTCTGGTTATATACAGACTCTATTTGATCTCCCCATGTTCGATAGTTGTCTTTTGTCAGCATTCTTTTGATGCTATTCGCTATTGACTTGTGAGTGTCGTGAATCATCTGCAAAACTTACTCACTCAAAGCATAAATCACTCAAATTCAAGTGCCCACTATGAAACATTCAATGGATCGTTACCTTTGGTAATGGTTTTTTGATAGTTAGCTGTGAAATTTCACAACGATTCATTGCTCCATTCAACAGTTTTACTGATCAACTCAGCAGAGTTCGATTTAAGTACCCAACTTTTGACTTCTGAATACACAGTGAGACCCGATGATGAGAATTACTTTGCATGAGTAACGTTTATGAGCACAAGGAAGACTCATCTTTAATCTAATCAAAATAGCATCCCATGTTTCTTTGAGTGTAGCTTTATGCAACTAGATCCATCACAGTTTTCTTATGCAAGTAATTTGATGATTAAACTGAGTTATGACATAATCATATCCACCTTTAGATGAATATTAAAGGGAGACAGCGACAGATGGGGAGGTGTACAGAGGGGGACCTCCAGCGAAATCTGTCATAACTTTTATCACAACTTTATCTCTAACTTATGACAACTGCAACAAAAAGCATTTAAACAGAAAGCGAGTGAAATGGAATGGCATAGAGAGAGAGAGAGAGAGAGAGAGAAAGGAGAGCGATGCCCAAAAGAAATAAGCAAAAAGCAAAACTAGTGCACACACAGTGCCACACATAAAAACCCACACACACAGAAAGATGGAGACATATTCATGGCAAAGGCCTGACATGCTATGAGGTTTCAGAGGGGGCGGGGGTGGGGGAGACTACAAGGAATAATGCCCGGCGGCCGCTTTGGGGAAATGAAAACTTCTTTGTAATGCGAACTGGCTCGGCCTTTTGCTGGGCAAGTTCTCTTTACTGCTGTCGGTTTCTGCTCTTTTGGTGTGTTTTTGGTTTTTTTTGGTTTTTTTCGGCAAAAGTTACGCGAAATGCTCGCAGCTGATGAGTGGCGTGTCAGTCGGCAGTGGCAGAAAGTCAGGGGAGTAGAAACTACATGCGAATCCGAGTACGTAGTAACATGAAAGTAAACGCAAAAAGCGTTTTTCAACGGCACGAGGGGAGACGGGGGGGAGGGGTAAATTTATCGCCCTGCACAGAGAACGCAAACCGCATAAGGCAAAAGCCAAGGAATTCATCATCATTGCTCATCATCATGGGGCAATGGTAGGTGTCGGTGTTGTCTCCCAGCGGTGTGCTCGACTGTTGTTTGATGTGGCAACTTCCGCCATAGTCATCTTCTTCACTCTAGTTCTTACTCCCACACCAACAAAAAATATGTCCTTTATTATATTTCCCGAACTTTTCTCTCGTGCGTTTCTTGGGTTTTCTTTCACTTTTTTTTTTTTTTTGTTTCTTGTCTCTTGCAAAGTTAATCCTTGGGCATCAATTTCAAGAAATAATTTGGGCAACATCAAAAGTTTTAATATGCCCAATGATAATGGCGCAGGACCACCACGACGACGACGGCGACGGCGACGGCATCGAGGACGACTCCTTGCTGTGGTGAAGAAACTTTTTTATTGCCAACGCAGCGTAATTTCTTTGTCATGAGTTATTTTGAAGGGACCAAGGGAACTAAGGAAACGACGGGAACGAAGAAGGTATGCCACAACCGTCGGCTTACCACCAAATCGAGAGCTTTGACCCAAGCCTGCGGTCAGTTTTAGTCATTGTACTCTGTTTATTGAGTGCCACACCTGCCTGCGGGGCTTACAACGAGGGCCGAGCGACAAAGTGCCACACGGCGAATGAGAGTGCGGGAGGTCGTCACAAAGCACTTGACTGTTTTTGCTCGAGCCCTTTGGTATTTTGATTCCAGTTAGCAAATTACAATCTCACAGCGGGATCGAATTCAAGTTGACAATAATTTTGTGAAGCGAGAGAGTGCATTTCAAAGAAATTAAGGGAACAAGGCGAACAAAGGACAAATTTATGAGTTTGAAATAATCGGAATGCAAACTTCTTTGTTTAAACTTTTAATGACAAACTCTTGGAATCAATTTACCGATCAACAAGACTAACCACTGTGTGACCGACAATTGTTGAGCTCGAAGGATTCGATTGGACTCACATTCCAATCCAACAGCCATTAAACGATTTGTATTGTAAGTGGTTTAGGAACTTTATAAAATTTAACAAATCGACTTCATGAAGGAGGAAAATCGGGTACTGCACGAGGAGTACTCACTTTTAAATTCAAAAAATTAAACACGCGATGATCCACGTGCCCAAAAGTCTAGAGAGCAGTTAAAATTTTATAATGATTTTTCCAAGAACGAATTTCGGCTTGGCAGGAAAATTCGCAACAAATTTTCAGTGGGAAAAAACACATTTCCAGTCCCTGGAGACGCAATTCGGTAAATACACGTGCCAAACTTTGCTGAAACATAGATGACCACTAGCCCCACCTTCAGTGTTTCATCAGAATTTTTGTTGGACCAATGTTAGACCCGCTCTACCCTGCACCGAATTCCGTTCGTATTTGCAAGAGATAATAAAAATTACGACCCTTTCCAATAATCTTCATTCACACAAATCTTGTGTGATTTGCCTGTCGAATTAGTGGCTAAGCATAAAATTGGAGAATCCTTTTAATCAAAGAGGAAGGAAATCACCCTCAGGGATCCTCGGGAAACTTGCCCACATAGGCGTAAAGAAAACTCCACGGACATGAGAAAAAATGGCAAACTTCACTTGGAGAAAACTGAAGCACATGCAAACAGTGCTTGAGAAAAGTAAACCTACAGTGGAAAATTGTGATTAGACTTACTCATGAAGAATCGAGCCAAACATACAATTTTTAAACTACATTTATATGGGAAATGCTGGACCCCGTTGGTACGAATGTGCCAAACGGAGGGATAAGTACTCTAATTCCTGCATTTCACACACAATTTACACTCGATTATATTTTTACTGCACCTAAACGTATTGCCACAAATAGCTAAAATGAAAATGCCAAGAATTCTCCTACTAATTTCGTTTCTATTAACTGCATCAATGTAGTTTCAAATTCAAAATTCAATTATCAAATAACGATTCGAATGTGATAATCTAGTCTTTGTTTTTTTGGCTTTGCTAGCTTATTTGCCTTGCACTTCTATTTTGCCCCATCGCAGAAATTATTGAAATTGGCGAAGACCAATGAACGGATATTTCTCTCTTTCTCTTTCTCTCTCTCTCTATGATGCCGTTATTGCTCTAATTTCGCCGATTTCTAATCAACGCTCAGCTCACAATTCAGCAATCAGAGAAAAGGCAATAAGCAATCGGCAATAATGCGCATAAACAACAAAGCAATGCAATTAGGCGCAACGGAAAGCAAGCCAAACATGAGGTCGGACGGGGCAGGGGATCGGGAGGGGGTGGGGCAGGATGGTGGATGACTAGGTAACCAAAAATTATGCTACAAAAGCAGGCTGGCTGTATGCAACCTTTTTTGCCAATTAAACGCATTTGGCAACAAAAAAAACACACACACGAATTTATCCCCCACAACAAGGACGACAAGGACAACGATGCCAATGATGGGGCAGACAACAATAACCATGGTTGGTGGAGTGGGGGGGGGGGTAACTGGTTGCAGGTGCAGCGAAACAAGTTTATCAACGTGTGAAAATTGCAGAAAGAAGAGACGAAGACCAACAGTGGAACCAGCAGCTATAACAACAACAATAACAGCCATCATCCATGGTCTCCATGGTCTCGATGGAGCCCGGCCCACACATATTCAAATGCAAATCACGTCATCAATATGCAGAGAGGGAGAGTCGCTTCTTTTCCACATCCTGCATATCGAACGCATTCCATTTTGACGAAATTATCCATGAACCAAGTTAAATTTTGTGGCCAAGTGATGTGACGGAGTCGGAGCCTGCTCCTGACGATGATGATGATGATGGAGTCTACGTTAGAGTGCTGCACATGACGATGACATGGCAGTTTTTTGTATGCCCCACCGCTTACACGTGTCAGTTGATGTGGCATTATGAACTACTTGTGATAGCCAGTAAAAACTTGTAGGTTTTTAATTATAATTCAACGAAGACCCAAACTTCGACAAGTGCAAAAAACTGACTGAGAGCTAAAGAGAGTGGTTTAAAGAGTTTGCAACTGGTGGAGAGAATATCAAACTAAGAAAGGGCTTATCTCTAGTGCGAATGTAGAGAAGGATTTCCAAGGCAATCTAACACTTTGTTAGAATAGAGAATGAGAGAAAGAAACTGGATAATAAGGGCGATTTTTGATAATATTCTATTATTCGACTCCAATTTCTTATTACCCATGGCAAACTCTAGGGGCAACTCACCTGGCCAACACTTGGATGGCCATCTCAATTAAGTTGAGGCCCAGTGTTTGCGTTGTCAGAGGCAACGACTACACAACGTTGACACTTTGGCCGGGCATCGATTTAAACTTTGGGCGAGCATCTAACTAGCATCTGCAACCTACGCCTTGGCTCGCCCGTCGACGTCACGCTGTCTCGCAGCTCCGAGGATGGAAGCCATGAAAAAATAAGTCACTCACTTAAAAGTTGCTGCTGCTGCTGCTGCTGCTCGTCCTGCTCCTCCTGCAACGTTGCAAAGTTTGCTCAGTGTCCATGTTGCTGCTCCTTTTACTGCCGCTCCTGTTTGGTGCTGGTCAGTTAGTTTCAATTTTAGTTTTGCAGTTTTTAGTTTGCGTACATTTTTGGTTTTTTTTGTTTTTTGTGCTTGGGTTTTTTTTTTCTTTTTTCGGGTTGGACAAACTGGACACTGATTACATGTGACAACTTAATGAGTTTGCGGCCAAACATGGCTTGTTAAGCAAATAAATTAATTAGCCCGCTAATTGAGTTTTTCATACCCTCCTCTTGACGCTGTAGTAATTGATGAGGAAGAATTGCAGAGCTGCACTTAAATAAAACAATAAATCACATTTTAAATGATGATGAAATCATTGCACAATTTGAAGAATTTAATTTATACATTTCAATTTGCCACATTTCGCCAGATGCCCTGCGGCCTCAACATAAATAATGGCTCAGATGTACATATGCGCCGAAGTTCCCATAAGTCACGAACTTTGCATACTCTAAAGAGTCCCAGCATGAACACTGATCTTATGTCAAAGATATGTGTTGCTTATTATCGATATTGTTGTTAGTTTGCTTCAGTAAAGCTGGCAACGCTCTAGCTCAGCAATGTTAGGAACGATGAAACTTAGATATCGATTCTGTTATCGATAAATGGGGCTGTCGATCTTATCTCGAAAAAGGAAAGACTTATTAGGAACCTCTGAATTTTAAACAAATATGGATGGTTAGATAAAAATAGAAAGATTCGAATGGAAAATAAATCTTTTTGTTTAATAAATCGTTGTAACTATAACGAGTAACGAGTATAATTCTTATGATCCAATTGAAAATCTTGTTAAAGCTCTTTTTAAATTTCTCCCCAAATGAAAATCAGTAAATAACGAATGTTAACCAAATTATTATGTTGGTTCTAAGAGTAGCCCAAAATAATATTCTTAAGCGTATCTACATGACAAAATCTATGGGAATACCATAGAAACAACTTTATAATTTTAGAAAATACGATAGAGACAACTTTATAATTTTAGAAAATAATAATTCAATATTTTCACAAAAATACCTTTGATCTTTACAGCATTCCATACGTAATATAAATAGACCTAAAAGTGTTAGAAAGGATATTATTAAACCGGTTTATTTAATTTACAAAACAAACTAGTCGCTTAGTCGCAGTTCATTGAACTTTCTGCTTTCTTTTGTACAAGAAAGAAGAACAATTGTTTTTGCCATTGCCAAAAAATCTGAAATTTATTGCAAGTTTTGCTGTTGGCAGTCATTATACATCATTAAGCGATAATTATTTGAAAACTGTGGCATGCAGATAGCGAGAGAGAGAAAGAGAGAGAGAGAGAGCGAGAGAGAGAGAGAGAGTGGGAAATCCGACCCAAAATGATAAACTATTGTTATAAATGGCCAAACTTGCAGACGGAAAAGTTATTTACTAGCTCCAGAAGAAGCTTTTCTCAAAAAGGAAGGGAAAAGTGCGAGAAAAAACGTCAAGAGTAAGAAAATATTTTTAAGACTTGAGTAAATTCTTTAGAAGTTGTACAAAATATTATTTTAAATAATGATGGAAGTGTGACAAACTATTTGCTTTCGTTTTTGCGTTGTTTAGATTGAAAAGTAAACTGAAATAAAGTCAAAAAGGTGTCCTCAGAGTCAAATTGGTCCATCAAGTCTATCTGAAATCCTCATTTCTATGGAGGGGTGGACAAAAGAATTAATAGTAATTTTTTTCTAAATTAATTAAAGACTTTTCTATTTTGTATTTATTTTCCAGTTCGATTTTCTTAGCAAATTTTTGCAATAATCATCCAACAACAACAAAATACTCTTAACATTCGGAGAATTTATGGCACTCTCAATAAACTTAATTATTTTCACTAAAAGGCTTATACCTAGTTGCTCAATGAATTCTAAGATGATTTTTTTAAAGTTGCGATATTAATTTTAAGACAAATATTGTTTTTCCGTGAATACAAACATTTTTAAAGGTTTCATTTGTAGTCGGATCGACCAATCATAGTATTAAGAACCTAATTTAACCCGAAGTTGGAATAGT
Source organism: Drosophila sucinea (assembly GCA_018150745.1). Classification (NCBI taxonomy): domain Eukaryota; kingdom Metazoa; phylum Arthropoda; class Insecta; order Diptera; family Drosophilidae; genus Drosophila; species Drosophila sucinea. The sequence goes on along the minus strand of JAECWP010000133.1, from coordinate 349,198 downwards.
TGTTTATTCATGAAATAGTTCTCTGATTGATTCCCTTTCTTCTCATTGAAATGTTAAAGAGCTTCAATTTTAGACGACCCACAATTGCGCCTTGTATAATTCTACATCAGGCAAATTAATTTTCTCTTCTCTCTCAATCTATCACTCAAAGTTGAAATCTTGAATGCTTTGCACAAAACAGCAAACAAAATGTCAACCTTTCGGCCTCGGACTTAAGCTCTGTCCGGCATTCATACAATTGACTTTATTCAGACAGCCGACCAGAAAGGGGGGACGCTCCATTCAGTTGGGGCCAACCCACTGAAGCGGACGAAGTGACTGGACGGCCGGCTATTTATTTGTCAATTTGCAGAATAGAGAGAGAAAAAAACCCGACTTAGAAGCAAATAAATATCTTATTTCACAAAATACAATATAAAATGAAATCATTTTCTAAAGAAAAACCAAATGAAAAGCAGACAGGAGAGTGAGCGAGAGAGAAGAAAACATTTGCCGAACCCGAAAAAGTAACAAAATCCCATAAACACAACATGTCACAACCAAAACGAGAGTCCCCGACCACCCATCTCACATTGCATTTGCTAGGAAAATTCTAAAGAAGCTTTGAATTACGTTTTCAAGCTAAGCCAAAAACCCGAAAACAACTTTGAAATCAAAATGAAAATATTCAAACATTTTGCCATATATTCAAAGAGAACTCACTGTCCGGCACTGGATTTCCCCAATGACTTGAGGCTTCCTTTTACATTTTGTTTTTGTCCTTTACTTGTTGTTGAGGTTTGCTTCTTTTTTTTTTTTTTTTTTGTTTTTATCCATTTGCATTTTAAATTCTATTGGCAGATTTTCTTGTTGTTTTGCCTTTTTGATTTCCAGTTAATTGGAAATCAGGCAACAGACTGACCGGACCGGACCGACCAGACCAGCTAATCAGGCCACATTTGAATGCGAATCCTTTGAGCCCCTGAAACTAAAACATTTTTCCTAATTAATTGTTAATGCATATGCATGAAGGATCTCTAGCACTAAGGACGAAGGGGGCAAAGGCACAAAACATTCAAATTGAAATGCTGTTAATTGAGAGGGCTCTGGCAATCATCATCGTCATTAAGAGCATCATCATCATCTGACAGGACAACTTTTGTGCATGTTCTTGGGCATAATAAGTTCATTTATTTATTTTCGTTCCATTTTTCCTTTTATTTCTTCTTGTTGTTATTTCTCTTCAGTAGCCAAGGAAAGCAGAAACCACACAAAATATTCATACAATTAGACAACAACAATGGCAGCATATTTTTCCTAACTAAAATCGGAGCAATGAAAATCCGAAAGAACTTTTAATTATTTTTGTAATATGAATCATTGAATACTCTATATGCAGTGAAAAGAAATTCATAAAAAATTGGGCTCAATTAATTTACGAAAATTAGCCACCTTGAATCAATATTAACTAAAAATTTTAGCATTATTTTAGTATTCCGATTGAGAGCATACATGTATTACATTTAATATAAATTTCCTTTTTCACATTTATATTTACTATGAATAACAGCAGAGCAGAGTGAACACTTTAATCTCTTGAACATTAAAATGAAATGATTAAATTTTAAATGAGCAATTGGCTAACAAAATAAACATAAATGGACAAAAGATTTAAATTGGTTTAATTTGGTTCACTACAATTTATTTGGTAATATTCATTTGATTTGACGAAATAATTTGATTTGAATTTAAATTTGCTTCTGCGAATTTAATTCAATTTAATAAATATTCATCTGTTGGTCATTAATCGCATTTATATTGAAACAATGCAAGACTTTTCATCCTACTTGAAGAACTCTCATTTGTAAGGGTATACACATTACTGATATTACTGGTCATTGGTCTATGGGCGTGCCCTATACGAACCACATGGTCTGTTGGTTGCCACGTTGACAGAAATCTGAATGAGAATCGCGGCATAAAATATGCAAAACAAAAATATGTGACACACGCGGAACATTGAGGGCGATTTTATAAGCAACAAGGCACAACAACATACACACACACAAACACACTTACACACACACACACACAGAAAAGCTCACATAGTCATTTACATAATTATAAGATAAATAAAAATTTCTACAGCAATAACAAAGACGAGGTTTCTTCTACCATACCCCCAAACAGTTTCCAGTTCCTCATTTTTGTTTTATTTGATTTCTGGCTGCCACAGAACAGCAGCAACAACAACAACAAAATCCCAAAAATTATGCAAAAACAAGAGAACGCCAATTTTGTAGTTGTGGGCCGTAATAAACAAAAGGATCTAGAAAACCATAAGATTAACACCAAAGTTTAAACACTCTTACAGGTGGTTAAATCGCAGAACTGATTCCATTATATAGTAAATTAAACTGAACCATCTTAAGATTGGTCAATGATTCCAAAATGATTCGCATGGTTAAAAGATTTTAGGTAATTTCTTGCTCGTTTTTTGAGAATTACTTAAGTAAATTTCTGGTGCAAAATTCTCATTCTCCCAAGGAATTAACGTCTCACAATTTTTTACTTTATGCAACTATTGATTTATGAATCCATTTCTCTTCGAACTTTTGAGATATTTTGGTTTGATCTTGATTGAATTCAGTCAATGGTTAATTTAGTAACAATGATCGCGATTTTTCAACGACAAACAGACAAAAATATATAAAAACAAACTCCTAAACCACATTAGTGTAACTTTTTTGGAACATTTTGTATTAGAACTTTTGGTTTGCTTGTATCGCTTGTAATTATTTGAACTATATCAGCATTAATACGACGACAAGTTGATCGTTTATCTATAAAGTGGAACATAACTAATAATGATTCAGCTTTTATAATGACTTTGCATCATGCAGACATCTACATAAATTTATATGACCATCATCTGTGAGGGTATAAAACTGTTGAAAGATCTGTGTGTCGAGTGTGTGACAAGCGGATGCCAAGTGCGGCACACACATAATTCACAAAAAGTGCCAAACAGGATGTGGCAGAAGGAAGTCGAAGGAATGGTCATTTTCTGCAAAATTTATTACAAAATGGCCAACGTTAAAAGCAAAATGAAGTGGTCGGAAAATTTGTGTTTTTTCTCTCACTCTCTCTCTCTCTCTCTCGCTGTCTTTCACTCTGTCTTTAGTTTTTTGTATTATTTCGTCTGTCAGCTTAAGTGGCCACGTTATGCAGATCCGAGCTCGGCCAGCATTAACTTTTGACACATTGATTGGTTAGCAGAGGAGAGCTTGAGCGAAAGAGGGAGGAGAGAAAGAAAAGTGTTTTTATTTTTTTTCTGCTTTTAATTGAAAGAAGCAAATGCAAAATTGATTTTCCTTCAGTCGGCTGCCATGGAAATTGTCACGAGCAAACCAAACCAAACCAGAAAAAAGATGCATAATTGAGTTTATTAAAAATTTCAACCTACGTTAAATGTCTTTCTCTTGTTTCATTTACCTTATGAAATTTTAATATTTTAACTTATAAATATTTCATGATGCCAAATGCCTTACACAATTTTCATTGTTCGAACCAGGCAGGCAGGGCCGAGAGGGCAAGGGGCAGCAAGTGTGCCATAGGGCAAAGGGCAATATAAAGAAAGTTTATTTCGCCTCCCATCCAACCCTCTAAAAAATTTAGGTCAGTTATTTGGATGCTGGGATTTGTTAAATTAATTGAGCTAATTGAAATATAGAGGAATTTGTAAATTGATAAAACGATGGGTAGTTAGACAGCGATGGAGGGAGGGCCAGAGAGGGCACTTTAAACACGTATTTTTAGTCCACTAATTGCTGTGCCAATAGAAAATGTTGATGGAAAATATTGAAAAGTTATCTGACACATTTACCAATTTTCGTAGATTGATTTTTATTTATTTTTGCTTCGACACGCCGGATTCTTAGAATATTTAACAATGTTTTTCTTACCAAGTATCCTTAACTAATATTTACAAAGTGAAAACAAAATAAATTTAAATAAGAACTAGTTGTTCTTAAAATGTTATTGGTAATTAACTTTCTTATGGAAACAAAATTAATTAAAATCACAATTAAAATTGTAGTTTGAAGCTAAGTCATGCCAGAAACTTAGAAAACCTTACATATACCATTTCAAGGCGCCAAATAAAGTTAAATTGACATTTTCCTAAAATAAAAAAAGGTTTAATCAAATATTTCATCAAATGATTTTGAATGTTACACTTTTTTTTTTTTTTTTTTTGGTTTACCAGCTTGTAGTATTCCCACTTATTCCTTTTAAAGTAATTATTTCTGTGGCTGAAAATCTTGAAAAATTTTCATAGCATACTTATCAGGAGCTGATGAATTTATATTTCCATTTCGACTTTCAAATGCCTTGATTAGTCTTAGAAAGTTGAATGAAATTTCCAATTGATTACCAACTCTTCGCAACAGTTAACAATAAGGCAACCCCTTGCCACAACCTTCCCGCTATCATCAGGCTCTATTTAAACCCTTCTGAACTGGCATAAACTATATACATCAATTTCGACTTACCTCGCCCCTTAATTAAACATCCTCAACTCAACGAATGCTCGATTAAGCAGACAAGCAAACAAACAACTTAAGCTGATATGAAAATTATTTCGCTTCGAGTCGACAATTAAATGCCACGCCCTATACATGTTGGCCAACCAGGACACCCCTGCCCCCCTACACCACACTGAGGGGTGGGGCAAGTAACTTTTTGGAAAATATAATTAAAAACAGCAACAGCCAAGGCGAAGCGGTTGAAAAATCTGTGCATTTAATTGAAACTCTCTGCAAGAGTCAGCAGCAGAAAATCAGCAGCCGCAATCAGCTTTTGGCCAGGGGTTTGTTTCGGCCCGCTTCGTTCTCGCAGTTCTCATAAATAAAATATAACCGAAATGGCCGAGCGAAACGAGGGAATGATCTCCGATTTAAAGTCCTTTCATTGCCATGAGCCTCCGCATTCTGTTCGGTTCTGTTGTCAATCAAGCTCTCCTTCTGTTGGTCCTGTTGGTCCTGCTGCTGCTGTTGATTACAGGGCGCGGCCATTTAGTGGGGTCTGACATATTAATGAACCTCGAGTTGAGCGAATAAGTTGCCCTGGCAATAGAGACTGTTTAATCAATTTGCTAAAACAATTAAAAAACTGACTCGACACGACTTTCAATCATATAGAACAAATGGAAAGTGGATGAAAACTCGTTTGTGAATCAAAAATTGTTGCTGACAAAGTTTTTCGCTGTTCACAATGCACTCGAGAAAGTTTCTCTTCTGTCTGTTTGTCTCTTCTGTCGCTTTCGCTATGTCTGTCTGTGTTTTGCATAATTAATGTTTTAATGTCAATCATACGCACTGTGTGTCATGAAATATATGCAAACTGATTTTGCGCATTTCCAATTCTATGCAAAACAAAAAAACAAAAGGAAAAAACTTTTTCCATGTAATTAAATTTGTAATACTTATAATATTTGGGATATTTTTTTGTCATCTCGTTTCAGAGCGCATAATTTGCACAAATTGCTGATGGAGAGGGATAATTAAAATTCTGCGGTGAGTACAACAAATTACAAATTACAACTTTCAAAGTCATGCTAACACGAGTTACAACTTCGTTAAAATGTGCATCACTTTCTAGCAGAATATTTGGTTTAGAAATTATGCTAATCGATTCACGATTCAAGTGTTATTAATCGTTAAAACTATTGAAACTTTTGAGAAGTCTTTGAAAAAATAAGTGGCCAACTTTAACAAATTTATCTGCCAGACATGCATATTTATTTATTACCAACTTCTCAAAATTAATGCTAATTTTATATTGAAGTTATATAGAAACTTGTTCATTACCATAATTTATTCAGGCACATTTGCGGGAAAACGTGTGTCCTGTTGGATCAGCTATGACTATATGATAAAATACCTAAAGCTCGTTTTTTTCTCGAAAATGAAAATTATGATAAATTACTTTAGACCTAAAACAACTGCATATTAAACACTTTGACTGCTATATTTTATTTTATAAAAATTAATTGTAATTATCATCAAAGTTTGAATATTCTCACAGCATTAATAATTATAACTATTGCCATAAGCTTCTTAACCATATTGGTCTTTGCTGTTTATCGTTTATGATTAACAAAGTGAGAGATATTCAAAGCAGTTTGCAAACGGAGTCAATTGAAGTGAGCTCACAATCTGTAAAGGCGAATCAAGTACTTGGCCTTGTCGATTTTTCTATCTCTCTCCGAACTCTGTGGGACTGCAGGCAATCGCTGACAAATGTCTAGAATTCTAGCTCACAAACTGCATGAGTTTTTGCCTTGCCCCTAAAATGTCTGGCCCAGTCAATGGGCAAAAGCAGTTTGTCTAGTTTCTGCCATGTCGATGTCTGAAGCATATAACTTTGTCCGTCCACAGAGAGTGCTGGCATCTTTGATTTGTTTGATCTAATGTCTTGCTTTCTAAATGCATTTTTGTGATATTTTCCTATCAATCACTGCATTTGTTTACCTTTTTGAAAAATATGTTTAGTTTCTAGACTCAGTTACATCTATTTATCCAAAATGTTGCAATGAAATAAGTTTACGTTGGATGACTTGATTATATTTTGATTAAGCTCGGAAGGAAATGAGATTTAGAGTTGTCTTTCTTCATCGATATCAGCTTAAGCAGAAATGATATCGATATGATTTATTCGTTAAAGTATGAAGGGATTATTACGATTATTAAATGCATTGTATATACATTAGGAGTATTATATAGAGTAGAGTTGTTGTGTCCCACTAGATTTCACTCACCTAAATTTCATCCACACCTTGAAAAGCCATTTATCTGGCGTATAAATCATTAATTATAAATTTTCTCTTACTAATTCAGTTTCCTAAACAATAATTCTTACTGAAAACACTGCAGAAAGATGAACTTGTCGAAATTTTGGCATTTTTATGGCAGGTGACTTTAAAAAATAGAATCTTTAAGCTGAATGAATATAGAATTCCTTTCAGTAAGTGAACTCTTTGCACACACCTGCTACAATAAGCACACAAACAATCTATTCAAGGTGTTTGCCTCATACAAATGGCTTGAAAATTGATTACACTTGACACGCCCACGCACAACACTCACACAACAACAACAACAGCAAAAATTCACACTAATGTGCAAAAAGCAAACTACATCAGGAAAAAAGCAAAAGAAAAAAAAAATAACAAACTGAAGGGGAAAAACTTTCCTCAAGCAGCATGAGATGAAAAATTACAACAAATATTAACAACAACAATGACAATAGCAAATAGTAATGGTATTGCCAAACCAAGGGAACAACAGCAACAACAACAATAGCAATGTCAGAACTATTTGGAGAGCAACAACAACAACAAAAGGGGAAGAAAAGATTTTTGAAGCTTGCCAAAAAAGAGAAAGAAAACCAAAGAAAAGAAAACCTAGAAGAAATGAAGGAAATCCAAAGGAACAATGTGACAAACGATGTGTGAAAGAGTCGCTGATGCTGCCGCTGCTGCTGCTGCTGAAAGCGTGAAGTGCTCTGAAGTGAATGAGGAGATGGTGGGGGTGGAGAGCTAGTGGAGAAACAAATCTAACCACACGATTGTCACAGGGCCTTTAGCAAGATTCAGGGCATTACGTATACGCAACGTTAGACTTGGTCATTTTTCATGCCAAGCAACGACGACGACGACGACGATGACTACAAATCGTGACAAATTCTTGATGCGGGTTAAGTTACACAATTTTTTTTATATTTCCCTTATTCTTTTTTTGTCCGCTTTCATTTCTTGTAGAAGCGAAATCCCAATTCCAAGTTCTTTGCCAACTTTTTGGCATTTGACTTAAAATACATGCTAAAATATTTTTGCCGCCTTTCCGCATACATTTCCAAAAAGGACATTGCCTATGTGTGTGTGTGTATGAGTGTGCGTGTGTATGTGTCTGTGTGTATCTAACTTTTGGCCCTTTTCTAAAGGGATGACTTTGACTTGTGTGTCTCGGTTATCCTTTATTCAATTCGCCTGCATGCAAAACCCATTAGCATGGCCAGGCCATAAAAATTGGGCAGGGAAGACGAGAGGACATCGTCAGGCGACAATAAAATGGAACTTTACGAAATTCAAAACCCACTGGAAAATGAATTTTAAATATTTTTCGTATAAATTTACGCATTTTGTTGTCAACATCTTTGTCTATTTTTATTTGTTTTATACATACAACAATTTAATATATCTAAAAAAAGAAAAAAACGTGGCCATAAATTAAATGAATGAGCAACGACGAGTTTGGGGCAGAAAATAACAGGGAACACTGGCTATAATGGCTAGTTCTTGAAGTAAATTAAATATCTTTCTCTCAAATAGCTTAGATAGCGTTTCTATGGAAAATAAGTGCAATTAAAAGCTCGTTTGCCCACTTGGTCTACTATTAAAGTATTTGGATCTATTTGTTATTCTTGACCTCAATAAATCGTTGACATTTAGATTGTACAGTGAATAAAATTTAGAATTCCTTTTTTTTAATGTTATATTTCCACATACATTTCTTTATTTTGACATTGTTATTGTGTCTTAAAAGTTTCTTGTAAAAATTCACTAAAGTTCTAAGAATTTGTAGCCGAATCTCAAGGAAATGAAAAACAGCTCAAAATTTAAATTGAATAATATTCATTTTACCCTACTTCTGCTGTTTATTCAAAGCTAATTGCTTTATGTATAGCTAGCCAGAACCTGTTCGATGCTCTGAAATTTTGACCACATTTTTCACATGGTGAATGAATCCATTGAATCTGAATTCCATATTTCAGCTTTTTGCATTATTACATGCAAATTTCTCAACACGTCTGTCAATAGAGTTATAGTTCCGAGCTCTGAATAATCAACAACTCTTCCAACTATGATACAGAGAGAACTAGATAATTCAATATTTATTCCAATTATTGTTTAGCTCTACTGTAGGTAGAAATGTCGCTCAGGTCTTGGTGCCGCGTTCCATTATCTCATCGGAGGAGCATATTCAATGACAGCTTTTTTAATGCAATTTATGGTCGTTAAGGCGACAAAATATAATAAAAATGAATAATATGCCAACGAGAAACAAGCAAAAACCGCGACCCAACGATATACGTATACGTACGCATGCTTGCCTGTGTGCAACACGTGACAGAGTCCTGCCACAGGACTCGCACACACACGAGTCGAATTTATGGGACGTTGTAAATAAATCGACGCGCCAAATGTGCGAAACAATACATACATAACTCAAAAGGTTTTTGAACGCAAAAATATTGCCAATATATTTATGGAATGTTAGCCTTCATTAATAGAATTTAAACAGGAATTTCTGTTGATAGCCGCAACGACCATTGAGCGAAATATGTCAAACGGACCCAAATGGCGGTTGACCGAAAAAGTTGCGCCAATAATTGGCCAAAATGCATATTGGCCTGAAAATTAAATAATAAATTATGCATAGCGTGTGGATTTAAACACTTTAAAAATTACTTAATAGTTTGTGATGTAACTAGACTTAAGTCTTAACAGAGCGGATCTAAAACCTTTAACATTCGCAACAATCTATCAATCGAACGCCCTCAAAGCCAATCAATAATGCATTCGCTGTGAAAACACATAAGCTTTTAGCCAAACTTTATGAATATTTTATTAGTTACCCGTTCTTGAATGGCTACAACGGGTTGAGCTCAAATCGAATAATTTAAACTCGGACAAGTGTTGAATACGAGGCACAATAACTTAATTTATTATCATGGCAAAGGATGAACAGTTGAGTTTAATGGATTATACACTTCAGAAACGTATTGATTTGCGGAATTATTTGATGCAATTTTGTGACAGAATGATATAGTTATGTCTACTAGAATTTAATTTCAGCTTCGCCAACTATTTTGTCTTTGATTGAAACTAGGTGTTATATAAAGTTATCAATTGATTTTTTTTAAGAACTGATGTTTTTAAACCTTTTTTCTTAACAGCCTAAGTTTAGTTTATGCAATTATGAAATCAATCTTCTCAATAACCAATACAAGTCTTTTAAATTAATATGAAAACAAATGACTTAAGTTAATCAGTTACAATTTGTGAGATCCTAATGTTACTTTAAGTTTGAAGATAGAAACTAAATACACTTTTCACTTGGACGAGGGATTTTCTTTTGGAAATTAAGAATATAACATCAATCGATCGAATATAAATGTAAGGAAAATAGATGTACCTAAACCCTTTGAATTTTCTACTCTTTATATTTTAGCCTTTGCGTGTTTTCCATTATTTATACTTTAATTTCAAAATATTATAGCTTTAATGCTATGCAGATTTATGGGAATATATTAAAAGAAAAATTACAATCAATCGTCAAGTTAGGAACAGTGTCACGATGATTTTCTAAAGGACTTATCCATAACCAGCAAACTCAGCTTATCTGAGAATGTCGCTAACCAACTGACCGATGGTATTTTATCTACGTTACCTTGCCTCTACCTACTAACACCTTTTCTCTTTTTCTTCTACTTTCACTTTACCCTTCTCTCTCGCTCATTCCACATAACAACGGGAAAAAGCTTATGCTCATTTGCCTGAGGCTTTAAAAAAAAAGGTTCGCCAGGTCCCTGGGTGTTGTGTCGAATTGTTGTTGCCTTTTTTTTTTGTTTCTGTCTGACTTTGGGGTCTGTGCGACTGTCTGTCTGTCTGTCTCTTTCGGAGAACGGCAGCCATTTTGGGCAAACTCCACTTACTTGCTTTTCGCAGGCTCATAAAATTTTATGATTTCGATCAACTCGAGTGCGGAAATTATTAAGAGTCGAATCTGTTTCGACATCCTGCCGACTCTCCTGTCGCCTTGTTACTGTAGTGTAGGCTCTACTCTACATACACACACACATACATACACACAGAGCTATCTATGTATATGTGTGTGGTAATATCGTATGGCAGCTGCCAGAAGCCAAAGTGCAGGCAAAAGGCAGCCACAAAAAGAGGAAGAGCCAAAGAGACGCGTAAAGTGCGCAACATATAAACTTCATTGCCTTCCCCCCACCACACTCCGTCGCCCTTCCACTCACCTGGAGTGCCTGCCATTTTAATTTATATTGTAGCCATGTTAAAGTTCAACAATAATAATAAAAAAAAAGAAAGAAAAAATATAAGAAAATAAAACCATGTGCATGTGTTTTCCCAGTTGTTTCCTTTTTTTTTCGTTTTCTGAAGGCTGCCTGCCACCTGTAAAGTGCGTTTTTATCTTTTGGCAGCTGGAATGGAATGGAAAACTGAACAACGGAAGAAACTTTTGCCAATTTCTTAGGGCCCGCACATTTTATGGGCGGTTGCAATTTCCGACATTTCCACATCGGACAACACAAAGTTTTTATTATGAAGAGAAGTGTGTAGTAGAGCGTTATACAACCGAAACTAATCACCATTACAATGCACAATTTCTGCTAACTGTAGGTAAACTAGCATAAACGTTAAAGAGAATTTTTTTTTCGGCAAATGCGTGCTGCGTATTAATCCAGATATTATGGATAAATCGGTTGTTCAGATCTTAATTTCTAAAAACCGAAATTCGCTTACACTAAGCTCACGTTTATGATCCATTCTCGGACTTCATTTAGAGACTATTTTGTGGGTGCCTCAGTTTCTCCACACGACCTTTTCTCCATCTTAAATAATACTGCAATTAATCGGGTTTTTATAAATAGAGATTTATTCTTAAAGCATTCACATTCATTATTCTAACTAAAACGGAAACTCAACTTCCGGATGTAACCACCGAAGCAGCTACTCGAACTTCCATTTTAGGTTTCGGTTATGCAACTTTAATTTCGGTTATGTAACTTTAATATATACAAGAGCAAGACCCGTGAAAATGAAATTAGCGCTGCTATTTTAAAATGTCGCTGGGATTTACACACTCGGCAAACAAAAACCACAATAAATAACTTTGAGGGCAATTCATGGCCCCTTCCCCCGTGCTGCCCCCCATCAAAAAATAAAACCAAAATTGGACCCAAAACCGAAAAAACAGTTGAAGCAGAAAATGTAACAACAAGTCCTTGCCACCCAGTCCAGTCTCCCATCTCATCTCTTTTTTTTTGGGGGGCCGGATGTTCCCGATAGGCACTCGCTGCTGCTAAGCTGACCTATAAATTTCACACGGCCGAAGTTCACATTTGTATAACCCTTATCCTCACTCTATCCATCTCTTTCTCGGCTCAATGCCCCTTGTCTGAAGTTCCTTTGCCCCTTTGTACCTTCCCGCAGCATTTAGTGAAATGACCGCAAAAGTTATTTTTAAAATCATTTTCAAAACACACAAAGTTTCGGTGAGAGATAAGCGAGGAGCAGCTGTAAAAAGCACATAAACATGCGTGTCGGGTCAGTTCAAACAAGCAGTCGACCCTCCCCACTCCTTCTTCTTCGACTTCTCCTGCCATCGAGTTTCTCTAATGCCACTCCTCATCCTGCTCCTCTAACTTCTTCCAACATTTTGGCCATGTGTACTTTTCACTTTCGTTTTTGTGCTTTTTCTTGTGTTACTTTGAAGCTACTTAAGCCGTTTTGAATTTTTTATGAGCGCTTCCTTTTGGTCATAATGTTCTCTCTTGTATATTGATATAAATGTTTATACACATAAAGGTGGGTGCAGGTGTGGGTGTATGTGTGTACAGAGAGTCATGTACTTATATTTACATACTCACATGTGTTACTTTCGAGAGAAAGTTAACTTGGTTATGGGAAAGAGGCAACAATCGGAATTTGATTAGATTTAAGTTAATTCTCCAATTTCATCTTCTCTTTGTTCTAAAGTTTCTGCTGTCGCTTTCTTTATATAGTATATAGAGATTCCATCTGAATACCAAACCAGTTTCTTGATTTTCTCTTTTCTGTCAGAAGTAAAGCAGTTTTTCCTCTGACTTCTGTCCTGGAATCCCGATTTGTGTTTATAAAAAATGAAAAAAGTGCGAAGAATGATAAAAAGGCATTCCGGGGAAAAGGAAATAATTTAATCCAAACTTTATTTAGTGTATTAAAAATGTGAATGTGATTTTATTTACAAAAGTATTAGTCTTACGCTCTATGGGAACACATATTTGGAGTTGGCGAATCTTATTTTCGTATTAGAAATGAAAGCGGCGAGTTCATGATCCAAAGATATTGGGATTGACTCTATTTTTGATCAGAATCCGCGTTGGCCAAATTCTTTTCGTGTGTTTTAGGCGCCATAAGTAATTATTTTGGCAAATTTGTATTCTATGTTCCCACTTAAATGACGCCGCCTCAGATAAATACCGTGTTAAGACTTAAAGAAATTATAGCATGTATACAATCTCTCGATCAAATGGGAAAACAAATTAAGGAGAAAGTGAATACTAGATCTAATATCCCAGTCATGAGTAGATTCAACGACCTCGTATTACTTTGATTTTATCGCTATTTAAATAACCTCGATATTCTGAGTATTTGATAAATTTATTATAAATTACTATCAAAGAGTTTTAACAAATACAAGTCTTGTTGGAACACAGAAGTTCTTTCTACTCAGGATTTTAACTTCAATTTCACGTCCCTAAAAATTGCTTAAGCAAACATTTAACTCAAGCTTTCATCACCATTTTTTATGTGATTTTAAATCATATCTTATTGTAAGGCTCTCATTTTTGTGCTATTCGACAGCTGTTGCCTTTTGATTTGTCTTTTGTTGACCATAAAAGAAAGCCTACACTCTCTTGGCCCTTGACTGAATTCATTCATTTATTTGGTGCTTGGCTTCTTTTTCTTTTTGTTTGGCTACAAATTTTTTGCCATTACGTCGATTTATGCTCTGCTGGGAGGCAACTGAAACCGAAGGAGGGCAGATCCCTTGCAAATAATGCACTTGGGAAATTAATTTTCCGGCATCAACTTAAGTTACGAGAAAAAGAAATGCTAGCATGAATGAGAGAGGAGCGACGTCGATTCTTTGCCATTTGTAAATCATAAAGTTATTATTTTTGGGTAAAATGCTTAAAGTGGCTTACGGAAATGTTTAATATAATTGTTCATGTGCAGATAGATGGCTCTTACCGCTCTCTCCCCACACACGCCACTCAATTAGACAGGAACCTACACCTACTCGAACTCCTCGGGTAACTAATTATGTTGTTTGTGCATTGCTTTCGATTCCGTTTTCGAGTTCCCAAGATGAAGGACTACAAGTTTTTGCCATTTTCTTGTGCCGCTCCAGGCGATCCCAAAGCAAAAGTCAAAGCCAAAACATGTTAACCCGACTAGTGGTAGATGCAAGCAAGATGGAGGGAGGGGAGAAGAGTGGCAGGGAGGGAAGGCGGTGTGGATACAGCTAAAAAGCATATACAAAAGTCAGTTCCAAGAAGCAACGTTATGTTTATTATGCCAGGCATGTGAGTTAATTCTTTGTATTGTTCTTGTTCTTGTTCTTGTTGTTGTTGCCGCTGTTCTTTCTCCTTTTGACAGGCAACAGGAAAAGCCACGAATACCTCAACTTCTCCCTCATCTTTCTCTCTTTTATCTATCTTTCTCCCTGTTCGCCCCTTTGTGTTGGTTCACGCTCATTATTTTTATTTCAGTCGCGTGCTTGTAACACGAAAAATGTTTGATAAAGATGTTAAGGCCAAAAGTTGCGCATAGATAGAGGGATAGGGATAGGTAATGCAAAACCAGATCCTTCAATGCCTTTTGGGAGTTGAAACAACTACTTTAAGATGTTCATCATCATCATCTTGAGTACATTTCACAAGAAATGCGATAAACTTGAAATAAAACAGTCCGCAGTCTTGATATGCTCGTAAATTTCTGCTTACCTATTGCCTAAATTTTATTCAGTTGTGATAATAAATTATTTTAATCAGTTTAAATAATCAAGTTTCCTTTTTGGAGTTGGTAAAGACGACTTGGACAATACTCTCTATGACCTACTCACAATTTTGGTTACCTTCCTTGCATTTCAAAATATTTAACTGAAGTATTTATATAGATTCAAAACACCTTAAATTCATATTTTGTGGGACTCGTCTTTAATTCTTATGTTTTGATAGTTAGATATTGATGTGAAACAAACTGTGGCACAATTTCCAGGAACATAAAATTATTTTATATTATTAGTCCAAAATTTATATCACATAAAGTTAGTTAGCCAGATTTGTTGAGAAATTTAAAATGTTGTAGATTTTATTCATGTCATTTTAAAGTTTCACAATCTAAATGGACAAGAAAGATATCGATAGCATATAAATATATCGAAATGTTCTATCGATATACAGAGTAACCCCGATAACTCTTTATAACACCTTGGCGTTTTGATTTTTTTCTACGAAAAAGCTGAAAAACATTCAAATCAACTAAATTATTCTAATGTAATTTTAAATATTATATTGTCTTAAACTAGTTTGGTGAATATTTTCCTAGAATTTCTCATCCACATGGAATGAAAAAAAAACAAAACTAAAGAGCTAGATGGAGTGAATTATCTATGATCTCTAAGTGATTATAATGTGCGATTAAATTTATAGATAAACGATTAAGGACTATGACTCCTTTATATGAATGAACCTTGTAAAAATAAACGATATGGCATATCGTTAGATAATCCCATTTCAGAATCTAATTAAAAAGGTCGAGTCTACCACAAGTACTCGCATTGTACGTACACCATAAGCGGTAGCTCATCAGTTTTACTTTCCCAGAAAGTGCTTCCGACCTCAGCATCACTTTAAAGAACCAAGTCAATTTCTACGCTAACGACCGCATCGTTAACCCTCCCCACCGAAGAGAACAACCCTAACTGGGGAATCTCATTATCTCAACCAAAAACCAAGTCGAATTATCGACACGGCGACTCCGCCTACTTAGCCTACTCCGCCTGTATCTGTATCTCTGTTTGTGTCTGTGTTAGCGCTGGCCTAAAAGAAAATTCAACTTAACTGATACATTTAATTTTATTTATAACGCACGCATGGACTACTAGCTGGCAGTCCCGGAGTCTTTCCCGGCTACAATCAACCGTAATACGCATATAAATATTAATGCACTCTCTCTCGCTTTGCCAGCTCCCGTTATGGCCAGGAATAGGAATGATGACGAGCAGGGGATGCGAATGCGGAGCAGGTCCTTGGGCATACCTGCGAGAGCAAACTTATTGGCTTATTAAAATCTAATGCCATTTTTTCCGCTATATGTGTATGTGTGTGTGTGACGATGATAATGGCAGGCAACAACACCTTAGACAGGAGGACATGGCCTCCATCTAGCACAGTTATCTCACCTTTGAGCCATCTTCAGACAAGTTCAACACTGCATATTAATGCCCCAAAATTTTTTCTCTCTTCGGCTATTTACTATCAATGCGGATTATTACATGGCCCCATGTCCAAGGAGCTTATAAATATAGCAAACTTTTTCCTCGTTTCGTTCATTTTTATACCCTGTTTTCTAAAACCTAAAGGGTATATTAGGTAGAAAGAAATGTATTAACTATAAAGGATTAATAACAGATTTCTTTAGTTAGTGTTAAGATTTTATAAAATTTCATGATTTGAAGGAGCAACTACTAATTTAACTATCGTTTTCTAGTTAAAGTTATCGCCAAGCAGATCCGATTAATTTACTAATCGATAAATAAATTGCTTATATACTTGACTTTTGCTCACTAGTAAAATTAAGATTGAGATACAAAGATTCAATAAGTTCAAATACTTTCGAATAATTTCTGATAATCTGTGATATTATTTAAATATCACTGGAAGTCTATAAACTCCACTTGTTAGAGGGTATCGCAAAGGTCATTAACTCTCTTATGTCCTAACATACGCAACTTTGTGTCCGAAAAAATGGAAAACACTGGGGAAACAAAGAAAAAAGCAGCAGAAACTCTCGAGCAGCTCCCAAAATGGTCAAAACTGTTTAAGCCGAGGCCAATATTGAGCATTAAGTAGGCTTTGATAGGCATTCATGAATAAGCAAGCAACTGCCAACTTCCACTCTCCTCTCTCGTCCCTCTCTCCCTCTCTCGTGCCGCCTTTTATGATGCTCAAAAATCAAGCCAATAAAGTTTTCCGAACACATGCTGGCAGCAGACGGGCAAAACTTTTCAACTCAATTTTCCTTCTCTCTTGAATATCATGCTTAGTTATAGTCACTTCTTTTTTGGTTTTTTGTTTTTCTTTTAAATATTTATGTTATTATGATGTGCTTAAATTTATGAATTTGCCAAAGTATTTAGTCAATGTGTAGCTTAAAACAGAATGCAACAAAAAGTAAGAAGGAAAATATCGAAAAGTTCCACTGCATATTTTATGTCCGGGCCCTTCTCCAATCGACAATATACTATACATAAGTGGAGCCCCATATTTATGAGTACGGGGTCTTGAATTTATGTTGAAAGTTTTTTGCTTAATGTTCGTCGAGTTCTTCAGAGTTTTGCTTTTGGGGTCATGAAATGTTAATGGTTAGGAATGGTCATAGCAAAAAAAAGTATGTAGTTTGTTTAAAAAATGAGTTGAAAATTTGTATTTAATATTAAAATTGATACATTCATCTCTCTCTCTCTCTCTCTCGTTAGCGAAAATAAGATTAAGAAACATCAAAAAGTAAATATCAAAAGCTGTCAATAATTTTGCCCAAAGTATATACACATTAAGAAACTGGCAAAAAAATAAGACAAAATTCTAATACATACATCGCAAACTCTCAAACGAGAACAAAAATCGAACAAAATGGAAATCAACTCAAAAATGAAATTCAATTAAATTAACGATGGCTTTGATGTTGTCACAGCCCAACCAAAAGCGAAAGCAAACAAATGGAAGTACTAATGGTGTTTTAAGGGGGCAGCGACTCTCGAGATACCCTGTAAAGGTCTGAAAAAGAAATTCGAATAAACTAATTAATGTTTGTTTTGAAATCTAGTGGAGTTTAGTGGAAATATTCTTTTGTTTAAGACTGGATTAAAATATATTAAATGTCACTTTTATATCTAATATATGCCAGGGAATTACATTTACTGTATGGGTATTTTATTCGACTGTCAAGACTGGAACTTTGGTGGTAAAACTAAACTAATTTAACACTAAATCTATTTTTTACGACGACAAATGCATTTCAATTTTGCAGGTAAAGAAGAATTCAACAAAATTTCAGTTATTTTGGAGAGATATTTTTTTTAAATACTTTTAAAGACTAAATGTATTCATTCCAGGGACCGTAAATAATGATTATTTTTTTTTTTTTAAATAAAAAAATCATTTACTTATAGACGACTTAGAAAAGAATAGCTTACACTAATATATGTAATTCGATACCATCTATCCATTTTTGGAAAGATTTTTAAAAATTCATTTTTTTCCAATTTTTCTCAAAAAAGATCTTTAATTTTGAGTAATTTAATAAGAATTATCCATAAAAATCTTTTATGATCAAAAAAAATAAAAATCAAAAATATTGATCAAAAATGATTTTTATTTTTTCGCTCAAAATAAAACTCACTTTTAAAAAACGGCTTCAAACGGTTCAAAAACGGTTCAATATTTTCAAAATGTTTTTACACTTCCTTAAAAAGGAGTTCAAGGACTACCCCTCTATAAAATTTTTTTTTTGATATTAGTATATTCAAAATATTTTTACATTTTGGTTGGTTGAAATTTTATTATTTTTTTATTATTTGCTGTTTAATTTGACAAAAAGCAGTTGTTCCAGTGACTTTTCGGCAATTGCAATTGCATTGGGCCTACGCCGCTAAGGTAAGCAACTGTACTATTTATTGCCCAGCTTAACAGCGATACCCCTTAGTATCGTATATAACATTGGGTATCTTCAATCTGTCCATCTGTATTGCTCTGTTGTACTATCTGTTTTCAAAAATATATTAATAATCTTTTAAAAACACACAATATTATTTAAAAAAGATCCGGCTTTCCACCGAATTTCATAAAAATCATACAGAAAATAGCAGGGTATAGCGCATTCGAATCCACTACTTTATTGAAAATGTCTTAAGCCGCGAGTGTTACTGAATGAAACATATTTTTCTTACTTCTAATTATGATCATTCTTTATCGTGTTCCGAGATGGGTCGCAAGCGTAACTTTATTTTGCGAAATTTGTTTGCATTTGACGTGGAAAAAAATATTTCGGAGTGTAAACTTTGCAAAACGTGTTTCAGTGGCAACTATGTTTGCAATTTAAAAAGACACCTAGAAGTGAAGCACAAAAAGGAGTATAAGGAATTGGCCGAAACTCAAACTACTGAAACGCCTGAAAAAAGAAATAAATTTTCTGTTGTTTTGGGTCAAGAGGAAGTTAAGAATGCCTGTATCGACCTTGTCACCACAGCGAAAGTACCGCTGGCTGTATTGGACTCGGACGGTTTTAAGACTCTAACAGCTCAAATATTTCAACCAAAATGTAAAAATATTTTGAATATACTAATATCAAAAAAAAAATTTTATAGAGGGGTAGTCCTTGAACTCCTTTTTAAGGAAGTGCAAAAACATTTTGAAAATATTGAACACAGAAGCCGTTTTTTAAAAGTGAGTTTTATTTTGAGCGAAAAAATAAAAATCATTTTTGATCAATATTTTTGATTTTTATTTTTTTGATCATAAAAGATTTTTATGGATAATTCTTATTAAATTACTCAAAATTAATGATCTTTTTTGAGGAAAATTGGAAAAAATCGAAATGTTATTATTATCAAATAAGTTTTTTAATATAACTTATAATGATTACGGTCCCTGATTCATTCAAAACTATTTAATATAAGATAACAGAATAACTCCACATCTAAAATTCCATTTGACGTTGAAAAAATTTAAATTTTTAGATTGGTTTAGTTTATTTTCTTCCGTCTCTGCATTTCAAACTTTTCACACAAACGATTATACCTTGTTCTATTTCGATTATCAAATTTTTTCGATTTGGAATGAGTCGAAAACCATTGGAAAAAACATCAAAAACTTCTTAACAGCATTACTGCAGGTGGGCGTCACATATATATGGAATAAACATAATATGAAGACAAATCTGAGGAGCTTATATGCCACATTAAGTCGTTCTCTCTATCATTTCCGTATTAGTTGTCCAGAATATAGTCACACCCTACATATTTGTATACAGGGTAGCAGAACCAAAGTTGTTGGCCTCCCATTTAGTTAGGGGACACAAAATTCTATTTACTAAGCTCGACCATTTGGAATTAAAATAATTTAAATGAAGCGCTAGCACATTTTCACACACTCGCATACTCGCACACACGCTCACATGGTTGTGCCCTGCAGCGAGTCCTGCACTGAGAGGCTGAGTCCATTGTTTTAGTCCTTCTTCGAGTCGAGAGCAGCAGCAGCAGCAGCAACAGCAGCAATTTCCGCTCCAAATACTCGCCCTGGCAAGGGAAATTATTAAAAGCGAAAACGGGAGCGCTATTATTTTTGACACTGATAAATTTACAGCGCAGACCTTGGAATTCTAAACTCACTCTCCCATGTGCATGTGAGTGTGTGTGTGTGTTTGTGTGTCTGTGTGTGTGTCTGTTGTGTGTATGGCAGTTGCCTTCATGGCTAACGGGGAAGTAATATAAATCGAGCCCCAGGGATAAATAAGTTTGCGTTAGTTATCGCAATGTGTAATGCCACTGGCTGCTGTCGTGTCCTGCAGAAAATGCATTTCTGCTTTGGCTAACACACACATGAAAATTGTGTATGTAGTCTCCATATTTTTTAGCCAACATTTCTTTATGGCTAGCATAATTATGCTAATTAATTTTATGCAAATTATAGGAAGCCATCATCAAGAGGCAAAAATATACTAAATTCGGTTAAAAATTAGATAAAAACAACAACAACAAAAATATACAAAAAATATCAGAAATCTAAATTAAAATTAAATTAAAGTTACTATTCATGCACAAAAAATATATATATAATATGCACAAAAAATACATATATAACATGAAGAAGTAAGCTAATCATTAAAAGGAGTTATTGTAGTTGTAGAAATGATTTAGACACGCCACTGAAATTGGAATAAATTTAGGATAGACTTTTTCAATATCATTCAAAGGTTTTTATAATCTAATTTCTGAATCCATATACCTGAAAAAAACCTGGTAAATTGCAAGCAAAAGATGAGAATAAGGACGATTTGAGAGTAAAGGATGAAAAGTCTATGATAAGAATGAAGAAGTGCAATCATTATAATATTTTCAACTTTGCTCTAAATACAATTTTTTAACAATAAATTTAATGAATTTAAGTTTTTAAAATTAGTTTAGTTATTTTAAATTTACGTTTATAAATGTTATTTATGTTTTGATTAATTTTACAACATAATACTATTTTTCATTTCCGTTTACATTTATATTTATTCTATTACATTTATATACTATGACTTTAGAACCAATCGAAAAGACAGTATTCTCTAAATATCCTTCGCTCTTGTCTTCATTTCTGAATAACTTATATAAACTTATACATTCTGTTTCTGAATTCAGATGAGGTCGACTTTCTTAGCTTTCAAAAATTTGTAATATCCAGAAGTTATATACATTTTTTTAAATATATATATTTCATCTTTCATTACAGCTACGACAAGAAAGACTTTTGGACAAGTGGAAGCCACAGAGAAAAGTGTGGGGGAAAGTGCAACGGAAGTGCAAGGTATGTACCTAAATAATTCACAAAGCACTCGAAGTGCGTGGACCATAAATAAAACAATAACAACGATTGTTTTATTTATGGTCCACGCACTAAAGCTTAGCTTCTGCCACAAAATATGGTTGAAACAAAACAGAAGAAGAAAGAAGATTCTATAAAGAAAAAACTTTACGACACTGAGTTAGATATACCCTTCCTAAGATGAGGATTTTCACTTTTCTTTGTGTCTTATGAACTGATTGTGATGAAATGAGATATGAGAATAAGTGACTTATCAATATTCGTATTAAGTTTTTCGATTTCAAATTAAATTAATCCAGGCTACCACGAACTCATTGATTTTCGGTTTCGTTACGTAAAGCAAAATAGATAGTTAATACTATATACATACATCACATGATTAAGCGATCATTCGGAAATAATATATCCATAAATAGAAATAGGTTTGTTTGGTTTGTTTTGCAAACAATTCAACAATTTCATAGTATCCTCTTTAAGGGTAGAAATAAAAGCAAAAAATGATGAAACGAAAAAAAATGTAAGTGCTAAACTTTTGTCGCTGACTGTCAAAAAAAAAAGCCGGGGCAAGGAGAGGGAGAGCAGGATAACATGAAAAATGCAAAACTTGTGTTAAAGCCACGCCTACACAATGCCCCACAGCTGCCCACTCTTTTGTGGCAAAGTCAAGCTCTCGAAACTTACATATACATATATATGTCTCTATATATAGATCTATATACATACATACATATATAAAAGCGTATTCATGTTAAATTCTAGTGCAAACGCGGCGCATTGTTCGACTTGAACTATTCGCAAGTTATTTCTTTATTTAAAGTCACGCGCATAGCCCATTGTTAACTTGTTTTTTGACCCGCCCACACACACACACACACATACACAAAGATATACTTATACACGCACAATTTTTATGCAGGTTTTTTTTTAGTAAAGTCAAAAGAGAAAACCCTTTTCTTTCTTTCTTTCATTTTGGTTCTTTTTTTTTTGACATGCTTAAGCTCAAGCTTTATGAGGCCACTAAAAGGGAAGTGTATGAAGACAGGAAGAGCGACAATATATTAGTATGTGTGTGTGTGTGTGTGTGTGTGTGTGGTGTATGTGAATTTGTGTGTGCGAGTGTGTAAGTCAGCTAAAAGCCTTTTGCCCCACCACTTGAATTTGCAAATGCAGCGTAACTTTTTAGGAACGGATGCAAGCCGAATTATCCAAAAACGACAGAAAGAGAAAGACCCCAAGAGAGAGAGAGAGAGAGAGTGAGAGAGAGAGGGAGAAAGACAGACATAGCTACAGTGAGAGACAGAGATTTTGCGAAATTCTGCAGATAGCCAGTTGACTCCTCTTTCGGGGAGAGGTTTTTTGGCGTTTGCTAAAAGTTTTTTCGCTCACGCCAAAAAGTGCAGTCAACGCACTTAGCGTAAGTCTAGAAATATGAGTTGTGAATGGAATTGCATCGAGGGGCAGCACGGGAGGGATTAGGCAAACTGGAGCAGACAAGGCTAACTAGAAGAGCGAAAGAAGTTTTTTTTTGTTAAATAAATATCGGTGGTTTGACTCTCAAAGTTGAAGCCAAGCTGCTGCTGCTCTAATAAGTTAAATATGGTGAGAATGAGATGGAAATTAATTAGAAATATATAATTTCAACATTTATAGAGTCGATGAAAATAGACGAAAGTTATTTATGGTGAAAACATATTTTAAAGAGTGACTGGTGTGCGAAACCTTAAAGGCTCAAAGAGAAGCGTAATTATGATGGAATGTCTTTTGCTTTACTTCAAAGGAAATGTTGCGATTTAGTTACAGTGCTTGCCAATAGTTAACCTCCAGGTTAATGCATACGTTCTAGTTCTTTACTCGTTACTATACAAGCTTATCTCATATCAGGCACTAATTTTAGAAATTGACCAAATTTATTTTAAATCAACAAATTAAAAAACACTAAAATAGAAGTGGTAAAATAATTGTGATATATTTTCGCATAAATCAAAAATGCAATCAAATAAAACTTTTAAATTTTGCATTGCCAATAAATGGCCTTTTGAAATTGAAATAACAAAAAGACGTAGAAAGCCAACTCAAATAAACCCACACTAATTATATTCTCATACAAGGCAAATTCTGGCGATAATTACAAGCTTCACTTACCTTTCAAATATGCGATGCGAATTCTCCAAATTAATTACACTCAAAGATTGAGTTAATCAGCTTATAATGTTCGAATGTGTTTTGGACAAAGCATGACACAATGGAAATATTAACTAACAATTTTAGTTAATGGAAACTTACGTGTACAGAATACTGACCACAGAAAAAGGGAGTCATTTTAAAATAATGAACTAGGATGAAACAATAAGGAGATTGAAAGTGTGAATAAGATGTTTGTTGCAAATTGTTTTCCATTATTTTGAATTTATTTAAAATGACTTTATCAGCTCTTCGCAGTTGCTTCATATTTATTAACACCAAGTCACATCTAAATGACATAATTAAAGGAAATTTTAATTGATTTCTTCAGCCATCTAATGAGTTTTGAGCTGGAAAATCCTCACTTAAGCTCTACACCTGCTTGAGGTTCCAATTGAAGATATCGGTTCAAAGCAGAGTATGTGAGAACCAAGAGGCATCTGTTGGAAAGGGAGGCTATGGTCCGTATCGACAGATTGCACCTTTAGTTGTCATATAAATGAAGTGTTTTGTTTGCCAGAGAACGCTTTAAGGACTGCAAAATTCAGGAGAGAATTTTTAGTCTCTGCCGACAAACAATTGTTGGATTTATTTATTATTTATTAGGCAAACTTAAACTAGAGAAATACATCCGCTTAGTTCCTTTAAGTTTCTTTCCAATATGTGTGACGAATCGAGACCAAAACAAATTTAGTTTATTCAATTCCGAGTAGTTTTTATTTCTTGAGTTTCTCCACTTTGTCGTTGCAGTGCAAATACAACAATTTTGATGCTATCTAAATGGATTAAAAATACAATAAATAGTTTTCTTTTCTAAGAAATAAATGGTACACACATTTAAAGTTTTAAGAAATTTAAGAGCTAAGAAGTTTAGTATCCTTTGTGGTCTAATAGGCAGCATTTTATGTGATGTAATATGTAGTTTTCGTTTTATGAGAACTCGAGTTCTCGCTCGTGTTGGATTAATTAATTTTGGGTATTGATTTTATTTTTGGGGGCCAGTAAATGAATCGTCAAAAAGGGTTTTATATCCAGGTCATAAATTCTATGTAGAGCTGGAAATTGGCCAGAAAAACCCCTCAAAAACCATCTCAATCTGACAACTAGTACCAAAACCAAGAGGACAGCCAACAAGCGACACACACACACATAAACCGCCCACGCAAATGAAAATCTAATTTAGAGCAACACGCACTCAGATAAGGAGGAGAGAGACAGAGAATGAAAGAGATAGAAGCAGATGATGGAAAAGGGAGAGGCGACACACACTCATACACAAATGATACATGAGTTCATGGGAGGCAGTAAAAGCTTCAGTTCGCCTTTCATTTGCGTTTAAAGACCTCAAAAGGACTTCCGCTTGCAGTGGCCTACAAATTAACATGCCCCAATCTCTGACTCCCATTGTGTATGTGTGTGTGTGTGTGTCTCTGTGTGTGTGCGTGTGTGTCAGCCCCATGAATTATGACGAAAACAGTTGCAGACTTAATGGAAAATGTTCAACCAGGGCTAAATATTTGCTTGTTTTTTCTTTTTGCACGCAAGGCGTAAATTAGAAAAAAAAAAACAGACATGGAAAGGGAAAGAAACGAAGTTTTTCTCTTAGGTCATAGCATACTTATTTGGGCACCCACACTGCGTATGTGTAATAAGTTGCTGTAATGCTCGCGTCGCTCATAAATTAGACGCGATCTATTACGATGAATTTTTATGCACGAACGAGAGCCAAAACGTTGGCACAGACTCTCCACCACTCGCCTGCCCAATGACAGAGTTGGGATAACTTGATAAACCCGCCAAACATTGTTGCATTTTCATTTTTGACACGTAGCAACCTCGAAAAACATGTGTTCTTGACATTGTGTGTGCGTGTGTGCTGGGGCGCTTGAAAATATTTTAAAATTCCAATTGCCAAACGGTGCGGAGAAAACATCGTATAATGAGTTCTACTCTGCTGCTGCTGCTGTTGCTGATGCTGCTGGTGGCAAGCCATAAATACCATGTATGTACGTCGCGCCCATAGGTAGGCTATAAAAATTTGTTTAACACCAATGCGTCGTGCACACACGCACACACACACACACACACACAGACACACACATGCATACAGACAGGCCCTGACACACGCGCAAATCAAATTTATTTTATTTCATTTTTTCTGTGCTCGTAGCTGTCGTTTTTATGACAGCGCACCAAATTAATGAAATTTATGCAATAAATCATTTCCGAAGGAAAATAAAATAAACCAAAAACGAAAAACCAAACGAACAACAACAACAGAAAAATAAAAAAATGATGTTCAAATATGAATAGAAAAATGCACTAGGTAAATATTATAGAAGGTAACTCAATATGCTCAATATTTGCAGTTGCATCCTTGAATTTATTAAAAGTCAATGCTTTGGCTTTTAAATATGAGTAAATAAAAATCGAGAGGAGAGAAGAGAGAGAGAGAGAGCATGAATTATGGAGCAGGATAAACCCATAAATCAACATTGCATTAGCAAAACTCAATTTTATATTGCCAACGATTAGCATTCCCATCAAGTACAAAAATTAAATTTTAAAACCAATTATAAAAATATTGGTACCTTAAATTGTGAAATTTTTAGATTTATTCCTATCAAGCGAAAAGGATTTATAGGAATTTTTTCTAATATTTCTCATCATTCCCAAAGTAGACGAGCTAGCGACTACGTGTGGCATATTGAATTTGGTCTAATCAACTTATAATATTCTTTAAAAAAGGAAAAATAATGGTCGGATATTCCATTATTGGGGCATAAACTACAATTCAAATGCTAGAGGCCTAACATTTTTCAATCACATTAGTAAGACTAAAAAAAATGTTGATTTTTTTATCCCAATTTGCTGAAAATTATAATATTTATTCGTTTTGCGTACTATTAAGCTTAATTTTGTTTTAAAATATTTCGGAAAATTTGTTACAATATATGTACATATAAAAATTTTATATTTATTAACATAAATGGGGGAGGGAAATCCATTAGATTCTTTTCAATACACTTTAACACAGAACATACAGCTTTAAGTTGCGCACGAAACAGGACTGAATTTGTTAAATTTCTGCTGTGAAAGGACAACAACAACAACAATTGCACATATACAACTGAACTTTCA
This sequence comes from Drosophila sucinea, assembly GCA_018150745.1. Lineage (NCBI taxonomy): Eukaryota > Metazoa > Arthropoda > Insecta > Diptera > Drosophilidae > Drosophila > Drosophila sucinea. The sequence continues at coordinate 322,171 of JAECWP010000133.1, read as the reverse complement.
CAATAATGAAAAACAAACACTGAACATTAATTTTAAATACCTGTGTGAATATTTTCCATGTTTTCACTTTTCTTTTTTTTTCATTGAATCACTTACATTTCCGTTTGTATTTCGATAACTCAGGCATGCATTTAAACAGCTAACTTTATCTATATTTATGTTTTTTCGTATATAAATTTTCGTTTATAAATAAATTAATTGAGTTATTGAAATATAATATTTTTGTCTTTCTGTAGTCCATTTAGGATTTCTGGACTGTAAGAATTTTCTTTTGAATGGATTCAACACTTTAATTGCTTGCTAAGCTTACTTACAATTTATTTATAATTTAAAAATTTTACAAAGAATTTATATAAATAAAGCAGCATCAAATTTCCTCTTGGTCATCTGATGAAATCTCTCACTGACGTTGACAGTGAAACTCACTTAATCATATTGTGGTCACTTTCTGTTCCAACTTACTCTTGGCATTTGGTCAAAAGCGTCCTTGATTAAAGTTGTTGCAAAATTCAGATTTGAAAATGAATTCCTCTTTTCTCAATCGACATCAAAATAAAGTCCTTAGGTTGCTGAAAAATTTAATGGCAAACAAGGAGTATTCATATTTCATCTTGTGCTTCTATTCCCGAAAATTTAAAGCCATAGTCACTGGAATTCCTTTTCTTATATATACGCTGTGAATGCAACAGTTTTTTTCCTGCTCAGCCCAAAGACAATGTAAAACAATTAACTCATTACTTGCGCTCGTTAAGCTTAATACGGAGAAGTTGATTAAAGCCTTCAAAACTTACAGAAAGAATGTTGGGAAGGGCGTCTTAGGGACCGCTGCCATGGCGCGAACGAGACGGTTAAACGAGACTTGTGTGACAAGTGAAGTGCCACTCGAAATATGCCAAAGATAAAAATGTTTGGTGTTGTCGGTGTTGTTCTTGTCGCCGAGGCGAGGAAAGTAAAAGTTGCCGTGGCAAAACTTCTTAAAAATACTTAAGAAGCGATAAATATCACAAATACACACACACACACACATACACACACAGGCATTTACCCATACATACATGCACATGAGATTGACAAAAGCAGGCAGTTTGGGCGGGCAAATGTTTTGACTCTTGAAACTTTAGTCAAGTTGCCTATTTGTTACTCTTTCCACTGGAATTCCTTTTTGCCTCTTGTTCTTGTTTTTGTTCTTGCTCTTGTTATTTGATTTAAGGGGGGCGGACAGAAGCAGGGTGGGGGGTGGTTATTTTTTTTTTTTTGGGGTAGAAACTTCATCTGCCAAAAACACACAAAAATGTCAGCCACTTGTTGTTGTTGGTGTTGCTGTTGCTCATTATCTTTTAACGTTATTATTACATTGCATACTTTCGGGCTTTCCGCTTAGAGTCGTAGAAATTCCTTGGCTGGCCCCCGGACCTTGTTGCTTGATTATATTTGTTTTGGTCTCTGTTTTTTCATTGCCTGAGCTTTGCCTTATTAAAAAGTTACCATCATCGATTATGTAAAAAGTTTGCTATTAAATGTTTATAGAAAGAAGACAAAATCGTTGCCTAGCATAAGGCGCAGGCGAATGGAAACTTTTTTTTTACTTTTTTTCGTCGGCAACAGAAACAACATCAAGAATTTCGTTATGAGTCGAATATAAAAATATGAAAAAAACGAAATGGAGAAAAACAAGTAGAAATCAATATGAAAATATTCCAAATGATTGGCAAAGAGGGAGGATTATGTCTCATTTGAATCGAATTCGTTGACGTCAGCACGGCAAAACTTTCAAAATGACAAAATCAACAATGTTTTTAAGCGTAAACACGTGGCTATTATATATATATATATATTTGTTGTTGTTATTTTCTGATTAAGTTTCGTATTCTTTAGGCAAATGTTGTCACGCATCTTTAAAATCTTCCCAAAAGTCGCAGTTGTCTTTTGTCATTTTCTGAAGCTTTGCTTTGATGTTGTGTTAAATTTGGAGAACAAATTAATAACTTTGCAGTATTATCGATTCGATCGATGGGTGGGAGTAGTAACTTACTTAGTTTTAATATTATATTTTTCCTTATTTCTTATGATAAAAAAAATTCTAGAAAAAATACTCTATAAAAATAAACAAATTAAATGTTAGTTAAAACGCCTTACATATTAGAAGATTAAAAGGAACTTTCAATCGATAACAATAAACTAAAAAAATATACTTTACTATATGTAATAGACAAATTCATTTAACTTAAGGATTAGACGATGATTTAATAATTCCATACCCTTTTGTTTAACTTACATAGTTCGCAATCTCCTACAACCATTGGAAAAATCAGGAAAACAAATAAATTACAAAATCTTACTTGGCGCAATCTTAAAGCACCATTTTTTTATTGTCCTTCCGGTTTCTCCGTTTGCTAAACTCCTTCAACAAAACAAAAACAAACCAAACCGAAAAGAAGCCAACAATGAAAATCAATTTACAATTTACTTCAATAACATTTTGCCTTCTTTTTTTGCTTTGCTCTCTTTGCAGTTATTAGAAACAAACAAGGAACTAAGCCAAGTCTATTAACAGAAAAAACATACTTATAACAACAACAACAACAAAAATAGAAGAAAGATCCTTACTAAGAAGGAAAAATAAAATGTAAGCGAATGTGGAAAGGGCGGTCTGCCAATGAGATGTCAGCGATTTAAGCCAAGAGCAACACCCACTGGAGGACTGAAGGACTTTAGGAGACTGGAGGAGACTTGGAGCTCTACACAATTGAAACAGTTAGCTGGCAAATCGGATTGTGAATTTGCTGTATTGACATAAGGAAATCGTTAGCCGGCTTAGCCTCAGCCCGAGCATCGGAGCATCCGAGCAGAGGGGAAAATTTCAAATTAAAAATAAAATAAATCAAAGAACGGGGCACACAAAGTGATATGCTAATGCCGTGGAGTGAGCCACACTGGGCTGTCTCTATATATGTATGTGTGTGTGGCATGAATATTTCATGAGCCACCAGCTAAGCCAGCCCCAAAAAACAGTGATGACAATAAGTACCAGCAACATGGCGGCAAGTCACTAGAGAGACCGACAGCGCAAGGCACAGGCAAATACTCCGGCGGGGCAAGAGAGAGAGAGAGAGAGCGAGTGAAAAGATAAAGCCAAGAGGAGAAAGAGAAAATCACCTTAACCAACAATGACAGAGCTAAGGAAAACCAATGGCCTGGATGCGTCCACGCCACGTCTGCATAAGCAGCATTCCTTTCGAGAACGTGATCGGCATCCAGCCCATCCCCTGCTGCACTCGCTCGCTGATCACGGCTGCAGTCTGAGCAGCGGTGGCAACAGTGCGGCCAGCACCACAAGCAGCAGCACGGCCACAGCAACCACAGCTCTGAATGGTGGAGCAGGTGGAGGACTAACTGCATCTGCCGCAGGCATTGCCTCACAGCGCAGCGTCGAGTTCGATGAGCATGACATTTTCTATGTGTCTCCATCGAAGCGAAAAGGCGGCGGTGTGGGTGTGGGTGTGGCTGTGGCTATGGGTGGTGTGGTTGCACCCACTTGCCCAACACTGCGCCCCGCAAACGCCTACGAGAGCAACAATCACAATGTGGTCACTTTCTCGAACTATGTGAGCGAGCAGCGTGTAACGCCTGCCTCCTCGCATCGCGGCTCCTCAAGCGCAGCAAGGGACGCAGCAATCAATCGCTCTGCAGCTGTGATGCCGGCGACGAGGCACAGCTCCAGCCAGATGCCGCACGACCGCTCTATGAGTACAGCATGGAGCGACGCCGCAAAACGCACACTTACACCTGCGAGCAGAACGCACAAATACTCATGAGACTGGAACGCGAGCGAAATCGCAAATTATCGCTAACTCTGACTGGAACTGGAACGGGGGCAGACACGGCATCTGAGGACCTTTTGCAGGTGAGTTGCAACCAACAATCGGGATTGTGGCATGAGCAACTGATGGCAGGTTGCAGGTAGTGAACAAAAGAATTTTTAATTTTCTTGATTTTAAATATTAAATTAATAATTTGAGCACTGACAGATGCGGGGAAGTATTTCTGCACTTTGTTAAATCGGTTACCGTAATATTTTAAAATTTCCTTTCCCATTTCTGAATATTTTGTTTCGAACATAAGAAAATTCAATGAAATTTGTATATTCAGAAAAGTGTTAAAATTAATAACTAACCAAAATAGAAAAATTCAATCTTTTGGTGAATGTTTACTTCAATTACCTGATCCCAAAACTCAACTATAATGAATTTGCTATCAATCATAATTTTCCAATCATCGTTTCCCAAAAATTATGCCGCTTTTTCTTACAAAAACCAAATTCTACTCGCAACGACCCTGTTTTAAGGTTTTAAGTTGTTCAAAAAGTACACTTTTTAGAACAAAAGGAATTTCAAAATTATTTGAATGCAAAATAGTGTGTGGAAGAAAATATTTTTATCAGTTTCAGATGCAAAATACAACAAAAACTTTCATAAAACAAACTTCCAATTGTGCTCCAAGTTTTTCACTCTTTTTCTATATTAATTTATTTCTGAAATTTTGAAAAACTCTAAGCCAATATACGGAACCATTCACAACATTGGCTATAAATAAAAAATAGCTGAAAACTTAGCCAGATATCCTAAACTGTTTTAAGGAAGTCTTAATATAATGAAGTAGAAGGACTTTTATGTCGATAGGGAAATCATTTTCTTATCTCACACTGACTGAAGAACTTTCCCTTATGAAACTACTCATCAAGTACGTCAAGAATTCAACTTTAAAATTATTTTTAGCATTCATTCACTGAAATTCAATAGTTCAGTGTGAGAACTTCAACAGAAATAGAAAGATCTGGATAGGAAAGCAATTATTTTATTATAGGAAGATATAGACCGCTGGGAAGATGGAACTGCCGAACAGCAATCTGGGCAGTGTGATCTCCACGACCACAATGCTGCAGTCGGTGCAGTCTTTTGGCCGCAGTCGCCAGAAGAAACGCACCAAGGGACTGCCCACATTCGACTTGTCACTGGAGCAGAAAAAAGACATCAAAAAGGCATTCGATCTGTTCGATACCGAATGCACGGGATTCATTGAGGTGAAGGAGCTCCGAGTGGCCATTCGAGCCTTGGGTTTCGAGCCCAAAAAAGAGGAGATTCGTCGCATGATGGATGAGATTGATAGGGATAAGACGGGTCGCATAGCCTTCAATGATTTCTTGTATTTGATGCGCCTGAAAATGGCCGAGAAGGACACCAAGCAGGATATCATGAAGGCCTTCTCCTTCTTCGACGACGATCGCACTGGCAAAATCTCATTCGACAATCTGAAGCGTGTGGCCCAAGAGTTGGGCGAACACCTAACCGATGAGGAATTGCAGGAGATGATTGATGAGGCCGACTTGGATGGGGATGGACAGGTGGGGCGCGAAGAGTTCTTGGCCGTCATGAAGAAGACCAATTTGATTTAGACATAGCACACGGAAAACCACAAACACATCTACATATCACAAACAGACAAAGGACTTCTATCAAAAACCAACTACTACAAGGTCGATATAACAATATAATGTCAAAATACATAAATATGTGAAGCAGCACAAACAGCAAATACAAAGTTTTTTATGCTTTCAATTGAATTGAGTGCAGGGGGAACATATTTTTGAAGATTTTAACATAGTCCCAGTAGATAAATCAACTAATCATTTGATGGTTTATGGAAGTTATTTAGTATTAGATCACCATATTAAGCGATGAGCATTCGAGTAATGGATTCCCTTTTTTACACTAAAAAACACATTAAATATTTTATTCTTTTTCCATATTCCCGATATTTGCCTAAAAGAATCTGCATTACACTTATATAATTACCTTTTTCAAATGCAAAATATTCAAAAATGGTAGAAAAAATGGGGGCACGAAAATATCAACAAATTGGCCAGGCTGTAAAATATGCAACTCACGCCACCGTTAAATATTTGCATAAATTATTTGCGACAGGCGACAGCGAAAGAATTATACTTAAGTCCCGGACCATGCCCCCCCCCCCCCTCCCCTTCCCACCGCCCATCTTCCAGCAGTCTCGATTTATGTAATGAAAATATGAAAATTTCAATTTCCACTTAACATCGGACAAGACAAAGTAAATAAAAAATAATCATCGTCCAGGGGTGGGGGAGAGGGACAGAACACAGAAGAGACAACAATAACAGGCCATGCATTAGGACAGCCAAGGGGCATGGAGGAAAGGGGAGTTGTTGGGGGTTGGGGATTTGAGGTAGAACATAAAGCAATCAAAATTCAAAGGAAATTTTTATTAATGGCAATGCGTTTCGTACCGAAAGTCCAGATCAGACCAGGCCAGACGACGCATCAGAATAAGAGAAAAGAGCAAATCAATGCAAATGTCTTTTCCCGTAACAGAATTCAATTTCAAATCCCAAGAGCGCGCCGGAATTTGCTGGACAGGAGGCGATGACGATGATGATGATTGCGATGGTAATGCTGATGCTGATGCTGGTCATGATGAAGTCAAAGTCGATGCTGACCGTAGCAAATTCAATTAGGGCGTCAACGAAGCTACGCACTTAGAATGGGCTACTGGGTTTGGCATTGGCTCCAAGTTCGGCCTTGGACCAGGGAGATAAACATTTTTCTTGGACCTTTTCGTACGCCCTTTATGGGCTTCCTTTTTGTTGCGTGTATGGTGTCTATGGCATAATTAAATTTAATGTGTCCGAAGGCCAAAGGAACTACATGTGTTGGCTGCAGGAGCGGATTAACACATCCAAGGGTTGGTTGGCATCCTACATATTCCCTCAGCTCCTCTCCTGCTTGTCCGAAAATCTTTTTACGTATAAATTCACTTTTGGTCGAATATCGAATTAATAAATTCAAGTCGAGAGCACTTTAAGAATAAATGTCTGTTGCTTCGTCGGAGTCATAAATCCAGTTCAAGAAGCCGGAGATGAATTTAAAGTCAGTTTGTCGGGCTTAGACAGAGACTAACAACTAAATGGGCGCTAAATGTAACGCATAGCGTAAATAAAAACCCTAAAAACGATGCTACTAAATTATGTTTGCCGTTTGAACTCGGCTCGAACAGTGGCACAACAGTATTCCCCACCTACCGCCCACCCACCCAGCCTCCAGGCGAAGGACCACGCTGCAGCCACAATTCGGTAGCAACAACTCAAAGTGGAGCAGCAGCTGCAGAAACGCATACATCAAATGTGTCAAAGAGATTTGTTATGCATGACAGCGGGGCTTGCGCTGCCTCTGCCACTGCCACTGGATGTTGTATGTTGCATGCTGCAAAATAACGACAGTTCCGAACAAAAGCAACAAAGGGTGAATAAAAAAGCAAACGCTAAAACAACAACATTCCACATCAAACAGTAACTGAAACTGGCACAAACTCCGGGAGCCCGAAGCCGGAGCAGGGTCAGTTGAAAATTGAGAGTTGGCCCCGGATAGCATAGATAATGCGGGGGAGTAAGAGCGCCATCGCTCTCCGCCATTTCGTAATTGCCGAGCTCTGCCTGCTCCACACGCATGGAGTGATTCGTGTTAATTGTGACAAATGCCAGGTTAATTGCCAGTTTCAAATTAAAATTTATCTACACTGTATTTTTTATTTCCATCTACTTCTTGCTTCGCTACTTGTTGTTTATGGCGTAATATATCGAGGCCATTCTCCAAGGTCAATACCTGCTCTTACCTCTGGCGTGGAGAGCGAAGAGAATGGAAAAGTTCAGGTGGAAAATGCATTAAATAAACCACAGACAATTTTATACTCTAAAATGCGTAAAGAAAATCGAATGCTTAATATTAGATAAATTATTAATTATTGAAACAAAACCTAAAACGGAAGCTTCGATATTTAAACACAAATTTTACTTTAATTTTGCATTTTCTGTGGATTTTAGATTGATAAAAAATTAAATTACTTAAAAAGTTTCACTTAACTTATTGACAAATGATATTGCCAGAGAATGGAATTCAAAATGTGGTATAACACTTTTTTTTTAATAGTTTATGATTATTAATTCTACTTCTACTCAATCTATTCCCGCTATCGTCCGCAATTCTTTTCTAATTATGTATTTAAGCGCTGAATCCATTCATGCAAAAAAAGTATCCTAACAACACAATTAAATGATATACAAAAATAACCAAACCTTATTGGTATATCCAAGAGACCTATTATCGTCCGCATACCGTTTCAAAAAAATGTATATTCTTAATTCAAATAATTATATTCTGCAGTAGTAAAGCTTTATTATCCATTAAATAACAATATGTGAATCCTTCTGAATTGAAAATGCCAGTTAAAATTATCTATTTGGTACATTACCAAATAAATGGTAGAAGTTGAGACTTTCATTGTATCATAATGGTATAAATATGGTCAAGTCCAATGTAGAGATACATATATTTTAGAAGAAAAAGGAGTAGAATACTGTTAATTACCTGCCTTAACACCATCAAATGAATGTCTCAATTTAAAGTAGTTTCCTTATTCCGACTCTTCCCTTAAGGCTACATGGTCGTGGGCACAACTCAATTATTTTTATCCTCCATTCCCTTCGAATCCAGTCTCCTGGCTAACATTTATGGTAGTTACCTTAAGCTTAAAGTGTATTTCAACTGCATTTATTCGAGCGTAACGAGGATATATTCTCAGCATTCCATTTTTTCACTCGTTAAAATGCAGCAATTTTTTGCATCTGCTCCGACAGCAAATCACACACTAATTAAATGAATACTAGAGCGAAACCATCCACTTTTCGCGCACTTTGCTGTACACATTCGTGGGTCTCTTGTGCTTCAAGTTGCACTAAACTCTGCTTTCTTCTGCTACCCATTGCTTGTGCCCTAAAGTATGCAACAGTATATGGTTATTTGGCGTTTATGTCGCAAATTTGACGTCATATTTATGTGGGAAAGCGGTGGCAAAACCCATAGAATGGGTTCCAGTTGCCAGATGGAGAAACGGGATATACATATAGAGAGAATGAGAATGTGTGTGTGTGTGTGTGTGAATGCTAAAACTCGTTGCTCTGCTTTTTGAGCATTAAATTGCTTGATATATCGTTTCAGTTTTTTCAGTTTCCCGCGACTTTTAGCTGGGGGTCGTTTCCCCTTATTTCATTCTTCTTCCTTCCATACTTTTTTGCATGAGAGCTTGAGCTCTTGTTCTGGTGCTTTGGCTCATCTTCATCCATGAATTATGCGTTGCGTCTTTGTCTCGCTTTAAATTTCATAATGCACATTTTATAATAATTTTTCGTCTACTTTGCTGCAATTTTGTGCAATTTTTTACCATAATTTATATACGTGTGCGTGTGTGTGTGTGTGTGTGTGTGTGTGAGCAGCATCCATCTTTGTTGTTGCCGGGTTTCTTTCCTCTCTTTTCCTATATTTTTTTTTAGGGGTTCAACTTTCTTGTTACATTTACAAAAATTTTGCAGCGTTTCGAATATGCTATGTGTGTGTGTATATGCGTATATGTGTGTAAGAATGCGTGTGTGTATGTGTGTGTGTGTGTGTCCGGGCGTAATGTTGAGTTATGGCAGTTTTGTAGTTTCGAGCAAAACTTTTTTCCAAACGTTTTTCGTTTTCTCCCTCGCTGGCTTTTAACTGTCTAGGGGCTAGCTCCGGTCCTGGTATTTAGTTAAATGTTCGTAAAATTGAGTGTTGGTTATATTTTACTTGAAGTTTGGCTGTCCCCTCTGCGCCCCAAGCCCCCGCAACTTGAACACAATCGCCTTTAATCGATTCAGTAAAAGCAATAAGCAAAAACTTTTTATAAATGTGCAAGTTTGTTTTAGTTTTTTCGTTTGCCGTATTCCCACTTTTATTTTCGATATACCTCCTCCTCCCATTTTGTAATTATCCATCAGGCTTTTAACTTTACGACTTTATCAATGTCCATTTCAGCTTTAGTTCGTTCCTCTTTTTAAACAAACTGGCCGAAAAGTTTGTAATTATTAGAGCTGTAAATGTTTCTACGAAAACTTTTTGTCAAGATGGTCTAACGGCGCTCATAAGTAGGCAATAAAAATTTCCCAAGTAATTTATCAATATGTTGTGCAAGGAGAACTCTTTTATGTTTCTCCTGTTATGTTTATCGATGGCAAAGTTATATATACGTATATAGCTTATAAATGCGATCGTAAAAAACACGCAAACTCATAAACTTTAATAATTGGCCGGCTCTATTTAAGTCAACTCGAATATTGGGTCAATTTAGTTAATAAACGGAAATTATGGCATATTTCACAGGTAAAGGGAACTTTTTCTATCCTTGTTTTGACAGAAAATCTTATGTAAACGAAACGATGTTTAGTAATACAAATACAGGATTAAATAACCTTTAGCCCGAGGCCGCCTTTTATTAGGTTTTTAATAAAAAACCAAATTATATGAAAAAAAAACTGAAAGTTCTCAGAAGCTTCAAACGGTACTTTTTATTTACATCTAATGGTAACATGTGTTTTTCGCGCGTAAAATTTTCCCAGTTTTTTTTGTAAAAATCAATATAAATAAATAAAACAGGTGAAGCTCATAATTTTTGATGTGAAAGGTATGTTTATTTACCACTATAATATATTACAATATAATTTAAAATAATTATAATATATTAATAAAATAATAAGCAAAAAACCAGAGGCACTTTTTTTCACCTCACAAGTAAACAAAAACTGCTACAGTTGTTTTGAGTACATCAAACTTTAAATGAATACATTCCAATTGAGTTGAATTGAATGAGTGTCAGAGAAAAATAAAATGAATGTGTAGAAATATGAATGTTTGTTACTTCTCATAGCTTACGTTACTATAAAAATTGATACATTTCTTACCTTTAATCGCGGTGATATATTGAAGTAATTTTCTAGATAAATATAAGGTTTCGTTCTTTTTTGGGGGCTTCCTTTTCAGTGAGAGACCAAATCGAATTTAAAGCTGATGGGTTTTTTGCGGAAAGGCAAAGAATATTTCGCTTGACCATCCTTGCCGGAAGTTGCTCATGTCTATTGATTTAATGCGATTTCCTTTTGTCAACAGATGGTTAGCTATCAATTGACTTGACCTGACTTTCTCTCAATTTGTTCTCTCTCTCTCTCTCTTTCTTTCTTTTGTGTTTCTTGCAGCAGTTCGATTCCACCAGCTTGTCGGATGTGGATGTGATACCGCCAGTGCCGCCGCCACCTGCCATGAAACGCAACGGCAGCATGCGAAGTCTGCGTCTGCTGCAGCAGCTGCAACAGCAGGCTTCATCAGTTAGCAGCGGCAGCGGCAGCAATGCCAACACCAACAACAACAACAACAATTTGGCTCAATTGTGCAGCAGTGATCTGCTGCAAGATTGCACTAAATCAGCTTTAGATGAATGCACTGCAACGCTTCTGAAGTGCACCACCAGCAACGGCAGCACCGGCACCAACAGCACTGGCGCCAACAACAACAACAACCACATTAAGCCCGATCTGTGCCCACCCACGGGACACTCGTACACCCTGAATAGGCCACACAAGCAGCAGAATATCCCGCCCCCGCCATTCACAGCCCACGAGGAGGATGCAATATTCACGCCGCATTCAAAGAAATCGGACCCCAGTCTCTGTTTCCTAACCGCAGCAGCTCCCCTCTCCTCCGCCTCTGCCTCCAAATACAATACAATCGGACCGAGTAGCGATTATGCACGCCACTTGGCGCATTATAGTCGCTACCTGCAGAAGCAGCATCAACAACAGCAATTGGCTCACTTCCAGCAGCAGCGTTGCCGCTGTTTCTCTCAGTCGCTGCTCTCTTTTCCCAGCAATCAGCAGCAGCAGCAGCAGTTGCAGCAGCAGCAGGGGGCTCAACAGCAGCAGCACCAACACCCACACCCACACCAAGACCCCCAACCGGCCATCTTTCATACGAGCAGCATGGATTGGTCGCTGCCAATTAATAGTCGCAGCTTTGGCAATTTAGCGGACATCGACGGGCCAACAACTGGCTGTCGTTTGCCGTATCAGAAAATGAGCCAGCATCAGTCAGCATCGGGGCCGGGTCTGGCCTCGTCCACCTTCACCATGTCCTCGTTCGATAGCGATGGCGGCCTCAAGGACCGCGAGTCCTCACAGACACCGATAGGACTGCACAAGAGCCATCAGCTGCATTCGCATTCGCATCACTATCATCCACACCACCATCACGCGGTTGTCGGTGGCGTATCCGGAACAAACACTCCCCAGAAACATCATCAGCTGCATTCCAGTGTCACCAGCATCATGCCCTGGAAGCATCGACAATGTCCCAGTCGCGGTTCATCCAGTTCGGGAACAAACTCATTCCGTAAGTAGTTTGAAAACCATTTTCTTGTACTTATAAGACACTATTGTCTCTAAAATTAATGTAGGACCCTTTAGCCCATGGGTCATGAAGACTAATCCAATTACGAGGGGTTTGTGCAGGGGTCCTTCTCAAGTTATCACCATTAATAAAATGATATTTCCTTTTCTTGAAGAGTTTCTTACTCTAAACATATTGAAGATTGATAGGAAATATTTATGAATTACAAGTTTAAAGTGAGCCTGGTACAGTGAAGCTTGGTAAACATTGCCTTTTGGGAGTTGTTGGTTAAGATTTTTTCCCACTAAATAACCAAAACCAGCGAATCGATTAAATACATAGTTAGTCTAAAATGAAATATGTTTACTCAACCTTCCCTCTTATCCCCATTTAACGATTTGAATGATCACACGATACCCTTTTGTACAAAATTTAATAGAATTAGTTGCATTGCGTATCAAAAACTGTTGTTATCATCAGCACTAGTTGTTGTCGGTTAATATAATATACATATTATCCGCCTCGAATGACCCGAATTAGACAGTCAAAAAATCAGTGGAATCCTTTCAAATAATAATACCATTTTTTTTTTTTTAATTTTTTAATATGCTTTATTTCCTCATTATTAAATTTAGCTTAAAGCTAGCTATTTACATAACAGAGTTTAGACTAAAGTCTATACAGCTGAAATATTTTATAATCTTCTTTTTTTCATTTTGTATAATTTAGATTTTAAATGATAAAGGAAATTGGACAAAAAATCTTTATGAGGGAATTAATACTAGAACTAAGAAAGCAGGCACTTTCGGGAAACTATACAGATATAGGATCAACTCATATATATAGTCAGATATAAAGTCAACTCATATATTGAGCTAAACAATTTTTTGTATTTGTAAATTTTGTGGTTACACGGGAGATGAGCTCATCAATCGTATTAACATTGGCTATTTCATGCGGAGAATTCGTTCTGTAAATTATGGTAAATTTTGGATCATTTTTAAAAATTTTATTTTGTGCAATTTGGAGCTTTTTTAAATGCGTTTTAGCTGAAATGTTCCATATTTGTGCCCCATACATAACCATTGGTAATATAACTGATTTGTAGATTGTTAGTTTGCTTTTAGTTGGTAAATGAGATTTGCGATTTACTAATGAATATAATATACGAACAGTCTTGTTGGTTTTATCTATTCCGTTGCTTATATATCCATTAAATAGTAGTTTTTTAACTAAAATTAATCCTAGACTTATATTGCAAATTATTCAGCGCTTTTTTTCAAGCGTCTTTTCAAGCTCACTTCATTCTTACATTTTTCTTATTGCTACTGAAAAAATACCAAATTAGTGTGGCATTATGCCATTTTAGATATCCACTTCATACATATTGCTTAAAAAACAAACTTTATCCACAACAAATACTATCACGCCTTTGGCAAGAGTATTTCCCAATTCGTATACAGTGGCATCTTGGCTAAAGCTGAGCTCCGAAGATATTTAAGGTCAGATCAAGAGGAGTTCTTCTCTTCCTCCGATTCCGATTGGTATCACTTTGTGCGCCATGAAATGTGATATCCTAAAAGAAAGAAAGAGACTTGCTATCAAACTGGAAATAAGAGTCAATTGCCAACGCGTTGGCTCGTTTAAGCAAAGTGATGCTATTCAATGTTCTTTGGTTTCTTTCGAAAATTAATTTTCATTTCAACATGTACAAACAATGGGATTCGCGTGAACCAGGATATTCGTAGATTGCCCACCGCAATGTTGCCCTGTTTCAAAATGCAAGAGACGATAAACACCCAAACTAAAATTTAATTACGAAATCTTATCTTTCCGTTGTGCTCTCCGATTTTCAATGGAAATGGCAGAGTTAAAACTAAAATAAATCGCTCATGCATATCAAGAAGGAGCTGAATTCGAGTGACCAAATCCATTTGCACAAATCACTTAAATGAATCAATCAAATGGGATTGTCCAAAGAACTCATAGATACATGCAAATACATATATTGTATAAGTTCATCTAGTTAGTTAGTTAGTTGCCAATGCCTTGGAAAAGCAAATCAAACGAAAGCAATGCCAATGCAAGGGAATGGAAATGCAAATCTCATTATCGGATGTTGATCAAGTCCATGCAGATATGTATATGTGGCTATCAATGGCAATGTCTGGTCATTTTAATTGCAAACCAAATTTGATTATGCAACCAAAAACGATTGATAAAGGGGAACTGAAAAGCCACACAGACAGACGGACGGACGGACGGATAGAAGGAGCTAAGCAAATAAACCAACTGAGGCGAAAAACTAGCTTGAGTTTAGTTTCGGGTTTCCCTTTGATTACAGTGCTCGGCAGTAGTATGAGTCCAAAGTGAATTACCGATAAGCAAGTGGCAAATGAGAAGCATGTGCAGACGGGGAAAGAGTCGTCTGCGATTTGCATAAATTCAGCCCAGAACTTTCAGCTGGACAGGACTGCAGACCAGACCAAACCAGACCAGACCGGACATGGATGGCGGTTCAGAGTTACGCAGTTTTTGATTGCTAACGAATTGCCGGTTGCCAGGAGACATGACGTGGATGATGAGCGCAATGTTGGACGGACAATGATGCCGCGAACGACAGCAACGACGTCACGATGGTGATGCTGATGCTGATGAGCCCCAAAAGTCGCAAGGGAATTGGCAACGTTTAACATTTAGCAGCCATGTAACATGGAACGCAATCAAACGGTTAACGACTAAATGGAAGTGGCCCAAAGGGGGAATAGAAAATGGCTAGCAAAATATAAGTGCAATGCCATGTAACGTCTAAGCGCCATGACACTACTGTGGCTCTACGAATGAACAACCAGTATACGTAACTATATAAATGTCATAAACCGTCGCCCAAATCCCAAATATGAGTGTGCAATTCTGCGCTGGGTGCAGTGGGAGCAGCGAAAATGCCATTTTGGGAGCACTGAAATGAGGATTTTAAGCAAACGACATCGACATTTCACTAAAATGATAGGTACATTTCGGTTATGACAGCATGTACTTAGAAAGGGCCATTCCAAAAAGGCTTAAATATTGATCAATTATCATAAAATGCTTTATTCAAATATCGAAACACGTCGACAAAATGGAAAATGATATGGAAATCGTTTCTAATTAATATATCATAGAACTGAAAAGAAAAGAAGGAAAATCTAAAGCGAAGATAGACATATATTTAGGTTCTAAGACTAAGCCCAAATTATTAAAGCAGAACTAGGTGAAATTCTAAAAGAACTAGAAGATGATCTGATCTCAGTTATCATCATTTCCAACTGATGAGCTGTAGGATGTCATTTGATTTGATCTAACTTATTGTCTATTCCTGTAAATTATTTCTCTTATGATAATTTATTTAGATATCTTAATGTCGACCTAAATGTCTTAGTTGTTTGTTAGACAGAGTCTCTATATAGAATCTATATTATAGATCGAATCTGTGCAAACATCAAAAGAGTCGTCAAGGATAAAAATCTAATAATTTTCCCAAGTGAAATAATTTCTCTTTATTTAAGTCATCAGAGTTGATAGATCAATGAGTAATTAGTAAGACATCTATTAATGGAATTGAAGATTATGCAGCTCCATAATGGAACAGAAAGAAAATATCTCCACAAATATCTTCAAAGTTGAGAAAATAATTCAGCTTAATTATGGTTTAGTAATATCATAGTTTGCATGTTTATTTCATATCTTTTTCAAAATGAATTTTTTTAATTGGAAGAACCCTTTTTGAAAATAGCCAAAATTTCAAATAAAAATATTCTTTAATAATTCCGTTAAAACAGATCGAGCCGTTCTTAAGAAACCTTTTTGAACATTTTACTTAACTTATCACTGGACAATCAGGAAGTGAACTGCTTCAGTAGAATAATCTTTAGCCATCGAATACAACAAATTGTATTAAAACATCAATTTTACTTACGGTTATTTACAAAACTCTTACATTTTGTTTTATCCTTTGCAATTTTTCAAGATTGCTTGATTTTCTTTAGCTATATAAAATAAATGAAACAGCAATCTAAAATAAAACCCTTCTACTTCTTGAGGGCGAATAAAAAGAGGGAAAAGAAACGACTGCGAACAATTCAATTTTAAACGTTTAACTAACCATATTTCCTTATTATCGTTCTTCTCATTCTTCGCCTTTTGTGCTTATACACAATGATGGCGAAAAAACAACACCACAACTTGATGCTCCTGCTCCTGATGCTGCTCCTGATGCTGTTCCTGATGCTGCTCCTGGTCTCGGTCCATTGTTGTTGTAATCAATGCCACTGTCACGGCAATTTGCACACACACAAAATGCAACACAAAACAACCAACAACCAACAACAACGACTACGACGACGACGACGATGTTGGTACAAACGACTTGGCATTGAAATGCCAATAACAACAACAACAACAACAACAACATCTACACCAACAATCCATGGTCATCATCAATGCTGATGATGTTGCTCTTCCTTTCATGGCGCCCTTCTGCTCCTTCGGCATGGCTATGATGGTCTCTCCCAGGATTCGATGCGGCCAAGCATTGGTTGGCAGTCAGCTCGATACTCTTGATAATTGGCGCTGCCAGTGTGGCCGTGCCTTTGGCTCTACGTGTGGCAGCAAGTGAGTATCTATATCTCTCTCTCTCTCTCTCTCTCTCTGTGTGTGTGTGTGTGTGTTGTAACCCAAGACTGAAAGTCCAGAGACAATAAATCAATTACCATAACGCATACGACACGTTGGTCAACACTCTCTATAGAAGTGTGTGTGCGCTGTGTTAATGCATTTATGTTAGTTACGAGCTGCTACTAGGTGACTTTTCCTCTATGGTTTCTATTGCCATTGCCATTGCAGGTGCTCCGTTTGAGGAACGTTTGCGCGTGGCCGTTCAACTGCTGGATCAAGTGCCTTTAATCGATGGGCATAATGACTTACCTTGGAATATACGCAAGTTCCTGCACAACAAACTCAACGACTTCAAGTGAGCACCCTTAAGTCCAATTCATCGTGGGCGAATGCAATTATCCTTTTTTACTTACAGTTTTGATGAGGATTTGCGCAATGTTATGCCCTGGGGACGTAGTCACTGGAGTCACACGGACCTCACGCGACTGAAGAAAGGACGCATATCGGCACAGGTAAAATACGAAAATAATAGAAGATGAAATGAAACAAAAGAGAAGAGTCTTAAACACGTATTTTTCATTAAACGTGGTCCATAAACCTGACGTCTGATATACTCTATCTAATAGTTGGTTTCGGGTGACGCGAAATTACGAATAGCCATGCAGCTAATAAGAAAACGAGTTTAAAAATCGAAATATGCATAGTGATTTTATGGTCTCTGAAATTAAGTGTTGTTAAGTTCATTAAGTGTTGCAGGTTGTTTCAATTTCGTGCCTTGACTGAAAAGTTTCCAACCTAAAACTTAACTTAAAGCGCAAATTCGTATCCAAGTCTGACTCGATAATTTTAGTCTTATCAAAGTGGTCCGATAAAAGGGTCTAAAAAGTATTGACAACTAGAAACTTATAACTAAAATCCTTTGATATGAGAAACTTATGACCTTAACTTTTTTAATATTTTTGTACTAACGGATTATGTATGTTCTGGGTAAAAATTAAAATTTGGCCAATCAAGATTTCTTGGAAAATATCTCTTTTAATTCAAGTAAAAATCTATCAAATTTTATATTCGAAATTTTACTTGTAAGAGCTTGCCAAAAAAAAAACCAAGGTTTGAATTACATTCAAGAAGATCAAAAACAAAGTAGGGACCAGACTTTATAGCAAATTTTCTGCGATTAAATCTTTGAAATAATTGAAGAAAGAGATGTTTAAAGAAATTTAAAGCATTATTGATATATTTTGCATTATGGTTTTCGGGTGAAATAATGATAATAAACATCCGATTCTGAAAGACATTTTACTTATCATAATCGAATTAATGCAACTGAATTAGGGAAACCTTTTAAGAAGTCTTTATGTGTCAAGTGATACGATAGATCTTAGATGCACTTCCTCTGCCATTTATGTTTAGTTGGCGTCATTTTGTCTCTAAGAATTGATTGCCCTTCTCAGAACTGAATTTTTGCAGCCATTGTCTGCCTTGGGGTATAGCTTAGCATTTAAGAACTATCAAGTTTTAAACAAATTGCTTAGAGAAATTCTATTGTAGGGTATTAAGACTTTTTACCATCTGTTGTTCATTTGTGTTTCATCCGCTGCTAAGTCGTTGTCCTGGAGACGTTTGCACTGCACCGGCGGCTCCTGCCATTTGGCTTTTCACTCTGTCCGAGATGCTTATATTCAGTTTATAGTCTTGAAAAAATATTAATTATGGTCCACTCCACAAAAGAAGACCCAACGCCAACGATAGATAGCCTGCTTAGACGATAATGATGGAGACGATGATACTCGTAATTAATTTTGCCATGGCTTCCCCCTGCTCGAGCCACTTGACGATGATTTCATTGATTTGTCGTGCATGGGTTTCAGGTGAATTTTTCAAGTGGTTTTAATAAGCAGATCAAATGAATGCCAAGAGTTTAAGCATCCAACCTAATTGGCAGTGGAATCGAAGGTAGCTTCACAATGCCTGCACTTGCCGGACAGACATCAATCAATCAGCATATAATTGGCCGAGTAACCAGTAGCTACCTGTCTGCCTACGTGTGGGGCTTAAAGACATTGAGCAAATTGTTCATAAATCAACTAAAAAACCACTGGAATACCGTTCAGCATGAACAACGATATTCCACTGGCTCGTACAGACATCGGAATGATTTCAACCATAATGAAAATTAACTTTGCAAATGCGTTTCACACGTACAACCGAAGAACTTAACGTCATTGTTGCCACAACACTGCACCGCACTACACGGCACTGCACTGTTCTTTACATTTTATGCGTTTCGGTTTCAATGTCATAAATTTGATGTTGCATTTCTTGCAGTTTTCTTTTTTTTTTTGAGGGGGGGTTGTGGGTGTAATTGCAGTTTGCCAACAATATTGTAAAAGTTCGCTGCTGCTTTCCAGCAAACATGAAAAGCCGCAAGGGAAATTCACCTGCACTCAATTTAATTACGCCAACCAAATGGCAACGTTTCGTTCATGGCGTTTATGGCCTCAAAAGTCGATGGCTTATTACAACTTACCGCCTCTTTACGCTGGAATTTGAATCGAACTGAAACTTCTTGATTTTCATGTTCGATAGGCGATATTGAGGCAATTCCTGGTTTTTGGCGCTGCGGCTAATTGAACTTGTTGACAGAATGTTCGGCGGCAAGTGCGGTGAGCCTGCAACTTGACTTCCGCTGCGGCATTCGCACCACATTGCACAGCGGTGTGTAAAATATTGTGCAGGTCGTGTTAATTGTCGTCCTTGCTCAAGTATCGAGAAAGTGCTTCAAGTGTTCACGAGATGGCGGAGTGAGCTCATAATGCATAAGAAGCATTCGCAAGTAGGCAGTGAGTGGAAATGGTTGTGGCAAAATGCCGCAATGAAACCTGCACCAATCGAGCTATAACTTAAAGGACCTAATTTCCTATGTTGCAAATGCATTTAGAGAGAGAATTTGCTCTAAATTGAATTTCCGTAGGAATAAATTTAACAGAAGGCAGTGCGAAATACATGGAACAGTCTCTCTTTTCCGTCATCGTCTCCAAATGTATCTCTTTTCCAAGTTTGCAAGTTCTTTTACAAAAGAAAAACTCTGAAAAATTAAATCGCGATGTATTGTGGATTTATTGAATTTTTTTTATCTATTTCAAAGTGGAACTTCATAATTAAATCATGGCATTGTCGAAGAATTTATTAGCTGCCAAATTTCTTACCTTTGTATGATATTTTCTATCAAATTTAATTAAATGGTTACAAATTTGATCAAGCTTTAAGTATCTCGTGATATTTGTTAGAATATATCGCACAATACATTATATAGTTTGCTTACAAATCCTTACGAATTCCCATGAATAACTAAATAATTCTTTTTAATTCACAAACTTTTGTTGCAATTATTATAAATTTCTAAAAATTAATATTTTTATTTTTCAATTGTTTTAATTGCTGTGATCAGCGCAGAGTATGTGATTTCGTTTGTTTCGGGAAAACTTGTTTCCTCACTCAATTCCCCAGCATTAAGTAAACTCAATAATGCGAGTTTTTCGCTACCAGGATAACTACCAGGACAACAACTAACTAACTAACTAGTTGACAACATGTTTCAACAATTGTTGCCCAAAATGCCAAACGTGCTGCGAATAAGCCAAAAGCAACGAACAAAAAACCAAAGTGAGAAGCAAAAACTAAGCCGAAAAAGACCCAGAGAGAGGGGAGAGAGATGGAGGGGAAAACGTTTAATAGACAAGCTGAAAATCACGTTTAGACCATAAAGTACTCAAAAGCGTGTTGCAACATTTTTTAGCAATTTTAACGATTGCAACATCTGTGTGAGAGTGTGAGTGTGTGTCTTAAGAGTTGCCCCCAACTGGAGCTGATGCTGGAGCTGGTAGATCTGGTCTGGTCTAGGCCACATGTTTTTATTTGGCTAGGAAGAAAAGAAACAACCGAAAAGTTGATGCGCAGGGAAAACAACAGAACAATGCAGGTAACTAGCAAGCAACAATGTTGAAACATCATGGTGCAACCGAAAAGTTGGCTAGTGGCATACTCTGGCCCAGGCATAGCAGGCCAGGCACCAGGACACGGAAACGTCATGTTACGGTTGTCCGGCTGCACGGCTGGCTACATTTTCCTCTCTCTCTCTCTCTTTCGTTCTCGATGGCATTTTGGGCTCCTGGCTCCTCCTCCTCTGGCTTTGGGCTAATGGAAAGCGCAGACACAGCAGTCAGAGGGCGGAAGTGGCCGCAACGGTCCAACCAGCTCGAGGATAAGGACGCGACCGTGTTGTAATCTGGGCCAGGACACACTGACAGGATGGGACAGGACCGGGCGAGAACATGACCATGGGACCAGGACAGGACTGGAGCGCACAGCGCCATGCCATGGGTTTGCCATGTTGTGAAGGGAATTTCAGAGTGCGGTTGGGAAATTGGAGTGAGCTTATCTTGTTGTAGCCTAGACTAGAAATTTATATTTACTTTTAAAAAGTATTTAGTGTTGGTTAGACAACACACACACACACACACACACACCGGCAGCTTAGAGGAGCGGAAACCAAACAGACATCAGGCAGATAGACCAAGGCCCTGGTCAGCAGGCATTTTTCCAGGAACTTGCATTTTTCCATTTCCTCGGCTTGGGCCTATGCTTAAATGATTTTTAGTTGAAGATATACTCGACTGTGTGTTGGCTTTCTACTGTTGCATACTTTTGGGGGCCTTCAAGGTGCTAGATTTGCGGCTTTTGCCTTGGCATTTGCAACCACAAGACTTATGCGCAACATGCTTCTTGTAATCTGCAAGGTATTTTCAATTATGAATTGCACCAACCTGAGGGGCAACCATTGGAATTTAACTGAAGTCAAAATCCTGCTATTTGAGTAAGCAAATTTAATGCAAACATAACACAGAGCATTCCGAAGGTTTTCGTAAACTGTTTATTTTGGATTTGCTGTTCGAGTGAATGAAAATTGAGCTTAAAGTAAAGTTGAGGAGAGTTTCTTTTGACAAAGAAATAGATTACATCAGGCAAATTGCTGCTGAAAATGTGTTAAAGTTAGAAATTTTAAATTATGGCATACTTTAAGGGGCAAGCTTAATTGCCAGAGACGCTACAGGCAATTAAATATGTCCTTTAGTTTGCGATATATATTATAAAAGACTTAAATAAAGGTCGTTTAGTCTACACTGCTCCTTTAAAAACACTTTATAAGGCTATAAAAAGAAAACTAATAATTTAAATAAATTATTATACTAAAACTTTAATATTTAAACCTATCGATATCTTGCTCTAATACGTAATATCCACACTTTGACAGGTTTAGGGTTGTAAAATGTGAGAAATATGCCCCAAAAAGCATGCTATAGAGCGACGAAGAATTTTTATACCCTTGCAAAAAGGGTATATTAATTTTGGTCAGAAGTGTGCAACGCATAGAAGGAGTCATCTCCGACCATATAAAGTATATATATTCTTGATCAGCATGACAAGACGAGTTCAAATCCGTTTGTCCGTCTGTCTGTCCGTCTGTCCGGCTGTCCGTCTGTCCGTCTATATATCATATAGCTCCCATAGAACCCGTCGGTCGAAAATAGAATTTTAGATCAATAACTTTGTTGTTTTTCATCTGATTGCCAAATTTGATCAAGATCGGACTACTATATCATATAGCTCCCATAGGAACAATCGGACCAAATATTGTTTTGCTTCTAAAAACTTTTTTGTTTCTATTGCGATTATCACCAAACTTAGCAAATAACATTTGCACATAATAAATTATAATCCTGCCAAATTTGATCAAAATCGGATTACTATATGATATAGCTGTCATACAAACAGATGGAAAAATTGCATGCTGCAGCATACATATATCTACATACATGCATATGTGTGCGTGCCGTGCTATAGCGTGTAGATAAGGGTTTTCACACAAAAACCCTTTCCATTTTGCGATCTCCATTTAGGGATTAAGTAAGGCACTTCGGCATGGTCGAAGTTAGCCCGGCCTTCTGGTTTTTTTTAATTTTAAACAAATTTTTGGAATCTTTTGCATGTAACAAATTGTTTAATGTTAATGTTTGCAACAAAGACAATTTTCTTGATACAGGACACTTTAAAAACTGTTTAAAAAGTAAACAAAAATTCTTCGACTCTCTATAGCATGCTTTTTGGGGCATATTTTACAACCCAATCATAAAAATCTGGACGTGATGGGCGAAAACCGAGTTCACAACTATCGTAGCTGAATTAGTTAGGGACACCTCACAAATTCCAGTCACCAAAAATCATGTCGGCGTGTGTTATATTTATATTCTTGAGTAAGCATCCTTTCATGAATCAAGGAATTGAATGACCAAACATATAAGTCCAGCATTCTGAACATCGATTTACTTTGCGTTGCCATTGCAAACGACTTTATACTTGATATCCTTCAATTATTTTCGTTAATTAGGTCTTAGCATCGCCCTAAGTATGAGCTAGTAAACGTGTGATTAAATCTGTCCTCTTACTGTGCATTCTAAAGCATACATTTGGGAGCACATTAGAACAAATACTCCAATAGAAACTCCGCTCTTGCATCTTTGAATCAACAATATGTATTATATTTTGCAGCTAAAAGGAAAAGTCTGTTTATATTCATACGATTAATATTTTCTTGCATTTCTGTCTTCGTCCTTAACTGCCTTCGTCCTTTCATTATCGATTACACTTGAAGCCCATTCATTTCACTCTTATACAAAGTAATTTGCAATGAATGTGAATTGACAATGTAGATAAATGAGAAATGCCAAAAGGCAGACAGAAGAACTCTTTATTTTTCCACATTTTTCTTCATTTTTTTGTGGGCACTTCTGAGAGTTTGCGTCGCCTTGCGTCATTATGACGCGTTCTGTACGTTTCTTTAGGCCTTTTTTTGTGTATGTGTGAGCTTTGTTTAATTTTTTTTTCTGTGTTGTGTGGTTTTTCACTGTCGAGTGAGGTAAATCCTCTTAAAAAAACACTGCCCGTGTGAGTTTTTTTCGCTTGTTTCTCTCTCTGAGCGTTTGATTCAAACCGCAGGCACTCGTCCGTAGAGAAAGGTACATTGGAGCAACAGGTGAATACGCTTCTAGATGAAGGTGTGATGCAATGCGCGTTGTATGCAGACATACATACAGACGGACACATGTGTTGAGCATTGTTTTGTGGCTGGGCAAATTTTACCATAGCTTAAGCCATATTCTTTTTCCTGCTTTCGTCAAGGAAAATATTTCAGTTATGCGTTACCTGTTGAGGTATATACTATATATATATATATTTAACGTAAGTGGCTATATATAGGTGTGAATTTTACAATGCCAAAGTGCCATTGTTTGTTGCTGCCTGGAATCAAAGGAAGTTGGCGGAGGGGAGGACTCTGGAGTGGCTCTGTTTTGTGTGTATTTGCTTTCAAAGAGCTTCAAGTGTGTTTAAGCATGGCACTTTGCCATTAGCAGAGCGCTACGCCCACCTGCAGGGCCATCATCAGTGTCGCCAAAGTGTCGTCAACATCTCAATGGCGTCGCCTTTGGTGTCTGTGTGTGTGTGTGTGTGTGCCTCTATATTGTCCTGTCCCCATGCCCATCAGCATCATCGTCACCATCATCATCATCATCAGCATCATCGGCAACGTCTCCGTTGTTGTACTTCGTCACAAAGCATATTAATATTTAAAGTTGTTTGGCATCAGCAACAACAACAATAACAACAGCAATGGGTAAAGTCCCCCAAGGACAACATTTTGGCTTCAAGTTAATTGTGAATGCTTTAGCGTTGTTGCTTTTGCTGCGGTGTCCCTGGCTATATGCGTGATTTGTTGTCAATGGGTTGCACGTGCGAATGTCCTTGCGTATGTATATATGTACATAAATGTTAATGTGTGTGTGTGTGTGTGTGTGTGCTTGTGTTTGTGGTTGTTTGTACAATTGTGAACATTCATTTATTAAATGGCCATACACGAATGCAGCTGTTGCTTGAGGTTCGCCATGGTCGAGATTTATGGTGTGAATACATAAATAGAATATTCAAATTCAAGATTTCCTTACAAGATTTCCTCTCAAACTCACCCTCCTACACACATTAAATTGATTTAAACTACGCAAATGGTTAATAATTTCACTTCAGGCAAATAAACATTTAATGACCCCAAAAAAGTAGGCAACACTTTTTGATTTTCCCTTAGAAGACTTATACCCAAAAAAGTAGGCAACGCTTTTTGATTTTCCCTTAGAAGACTTATACCCAAAAAAGTAGGCAACGCTTTTTGATTTTCGTATAGAACACTTCAACATTTTTCATACAAAAAGGAATCGACATCATAAAATCCTCCGTAAAAGGCTTTAAGGCCAGACTTCCTAAATATATTCTCTCTTTTTTAATATTTACCATTTGCTTTAACTTCGGCAATTGAATAGTGCATGAGAATTTGAGGAATTCTTAAAGGTCGATACATTCTGTGAAGTTTGTTTCAGTGCTGCTTTTTCGGTTGTAAACGTGGCTAAAACCAAATACTTCAACAATTTTAATCAACATTAGTAAATGAGTAAATTTAAAGCCTTTTCGATGTCACTAGCTATGCGACTTTCCCTTCATTCGGTAAACAATAATGTGGTTGCTAAATATGAAGCAATATAACGTATTTGAATGATGCCTTCATAGAAATTAATAGGTTTCAAAAACAAAAAAAATTTATAAGTGGCTAACCTGGTAATTTTCTAGGAAGAATCTATAAATTGCCAAGAATACCTAACATACTTTTATGCCGAATGTAGCTCAAACATAAGTTAGACATGGCTCACATTGTTTTGTGGCCTTAAAATAGACATAAAGTAGATTTTGTTGTGTTTTTTTAGGCACTTAAAATGGCATCTAGGTGGAACGATTTTCTCTGGCAAACAAACTGATACGAAATTTCACTTGCAACATTATTTGAAGAGAAATAAGTGACACTGAATACGGATTTAATGACATTTGAGAATTCTTTCAGAATCACATCGTGAATTCAAATTAAAATAGTTTCATTTGCCGAGGCTACGGGAAAAGCGTTTTAATTGTACATTAAAAAAGCAAAAACATGGTTTCCTATAGAAATGTATGTACATACTATAAAAGTATTGCTATAAACAGGCAAAACTTTTGAAAAAAAAAATTAAAAGAAAAAGACAGAGAAGAAACACTGTGAAACCGTCTATCACGTTATATCATTAGACCAAAATAAAAGCACGTACGTGTCTCCTTGGACCAGGAAAAACCGGGAAAGCTTGTTGAGTGGGAAAAACAATTCCAAACATACAAAAAACAAAAAGGAAAAATAAAATAGAGAGCAAAAAAATAAGAAGAGAAAAGAAGAGCAATTAAAAAGTTTTGGCTTTTTGCTGGGCACACAAATAACAACAACAACAACAGCGGCAGCAAAAGCCAGAGGTAGAGCAGGAGAAAAAGCTATGGCAAATGTAATAAATAATTTTTAATATAAATTCGTGAGCAGCTCTCTCTCGCTCGGAAAGGCCTCCTGGACAAGTGCCAGGAGGAAGCAGAAACAGGAGCAGCATTTGGGCTAAGCACGTAGTCCAAAAAAGTATTCCAAGGCAGTAAATTAAAAGCAAAACAACACAAAACATTGCAAATGTTCATTTGCAGTTTTCCCCAAAATGATCATCTCGATGATGATGATGATGATGATAAGGACAATGAGTATGCTCGAAGGATGCTCATGATGACGATGATAAAGTGCATACATTTAGGCGTAATTCATAGAGAAAATTTACTTCTCGTATCTAGAGACAACGACCGAACGCTATGAAAAATGCAAAACTTTTCAATAAACGAAACGAAATTTTTGTGGTCCAAAAACAATTTGCAAAATCCCACAGAGCGAAAAGAGACAGAGACAGAGAAGGAGAGAGAGAGAGAGAGATGGTCCTTTTTGGAAGGTGTTGAGTGTTTGCCTGTTTAGTTGTGCAATTGGATTTTGTGAGTTTTTGGGTCTGTGGGGGGTCAACTCGTTGACTTAGCATTTGTGCAATTTTAATTGTAGGTACAACAGACGTACAAATTTGTGGGCGGTGACTCTTCCCAAACCCCTTCCCCTCTCCTCTCTACATCTAACATGGACAACCGACAACTGTAAAATTCCATTTGCACAAAGCAACGCAAAGTTTATCTTCCTGGAATTCCCAGTGTCGATTTTTAGTTAGTGTTTGTTTTTTTTTTTTTTTTCTCTCTCCCATTTTATTCACCATCCTCTCATTTATTCATGTACTGGGAGAGGGAAGCGGGGCACAGGGGGAGCAAATGGGTACGAGTGCTGAGTCCGGCGGTCGCATGTTCCGGTCGTTGTTCGTAGTGTCAGCTTATCAGGGTTGAAAAGTACATGAACATTAGTTCAATTTGGGTTAATTGTACGGGCTATATACACACAGACACACCCACGCATACACCCATTCACACACACACACCCACACACACATTCTCAACTCTGACTACTGACTACCTTCATTATCGTTTACGTTCATTTACCTGTCTCTGTGTGCGTGTGTGTTCCATAAGGTATTTTTCGGCAAAATTCGGTTCGGTTGTTGCTTTCTCTCTGTTGGATGCCTGGAAACTTTGGTCGAAATAATGAAATGCAACGATAAATGATAACTGCTGGAATGGGTTTTACGGGTGTTAGAACGTTCGGGAATGGGAGAACGGTGGGCGGGGGGCATCTCTCCTTTGGTGTGTCATGGTGATTGCGGTTGCAAGGTTGCCTGCATGAACACATGTCTGATAATCGTGTAAAACTTTAACCAAACTCACTTAAAACTTAAGACTTTTTTGGCAACATTCAAGTTTGTGGCTGCATTTTCAAAATGCAAGGACATGTAGCCCCAATTTTGGTTTTGTTTAATTGTAGGTTTTACATTTGCATAACAGCATTCGATAGTGTTATTTAAATGGCTATTTTTCGGCAATTTTAGTGTGTTAAGTAATCCAGAGAGGGCATAGTTCATCCCTTCTTTATCAAAAAATACAATGTGACCAAAGGTATAACAGTCGCTAAGTAATTGAACCCAAATATATAGTCCCATAAGTCCCGTTTGTGTTAATTGTTTGATTAATTGTCTGGGTATTAGTTTGGTTTAAGTTAATAGGTGGATTCCCCACTCCTTCTTATTGGTATCGTTTAACTTCACAAGGGAATATTCCTTATAAAGGGAGCTTCGTTTCTCTGTGTTTTTTACTATTATATTTCTATTTGAAGTCTATTCCCTCAAACATTACCCCAATATTTATATTCCCCAAATCTTCTTACTTAAATTGAGTACCACGGAAAATATCATCTACATCGGATGTTTTCCACGAGTAGAAATCATGAACTAATTCTATTTTGGACATCCACAATTTGGATATCTCCTTGGGCTGGGACTAAATGTGTGAGAGTCATTTAATCTTCAATTTAAAATTTAAAATTTGGGAGGATGTTGTATGAAGACAAATGGCAAAGTTAACAATTCGCCAGAGAAAAGATCAACTCTGTTTATCGATACATATTGATCGTTTGGACCAATTTGACTTCATTTTTCTAGAACTAAAGCAATTTCAAAGAATGATTCTAAAGGGAAGGAAAGGGTTGCTATCTACATAGCTCAAAATATAGCAAAATAGTGTATAGAATCCTGAAAGCAACGACCACTCAACGAAAGATCTTGAAAAACATTTTAAAGAGGAAACAGGAATTGTCTGTCGTTTTATTGAACTATGAATGGAAAAAACCTTGAGAAATGGGCGATTAGATAAAAACATCACAGGTTCAGGCTGTGCAGTAGCATAAAACCTTCCACGATTATTATTTCTAAATTATTTAATTTATTTTTTTTAACTTAAATTAATTGCTTTTCTTTTTTTCTTGCAGTTCTGGGCAGCATATGTGCCCTGTGAGGCTCAGCATCGGGATGCAGTGCAGCTGACGCTGGAACAAATCGATGTGATTAAAAGACTAACCGATCGCTATTCGCCGCAACTAACCACATGTACTTCGGCGCAGGGTAAGTTTTCCATTTCATAACTAAAAGAACTTCAGAAGACAACCAAAGGAATGCCGAAACCAACGAGAAAATTGTTTCTTAAAGTGAAACTATGCCGACAAACAAATACCACAGGCCACGCATGCTACTTAGTTTGCATTCCGCTCATGCAGGCACTTCTCTTCTCTGTTTTGGATGTGTAAAGTTTCGAAAGTAAAGAGTTTCTTTCTCCCTGCTAGTTGTTAAAAGTATCTTGGCTGACTGAAAAGAAAAAACACAACGCATTTGCCAGTGCTAGGACTCTTGAGGTAGCTGCTTACCGCGTGCCATATTTTTGCGGCATTTCCTTTGATACGCCGCACTCACCTAGTTCCTTATTTTTTGGCGCGGCGGACCCCGTTTGCGCAAAACAGTTCATATTTCTTTCCTCAAGGGAGGCCCAGAGAACTGGCAGGCAGGAAAGCACGGGGTAACGGGAACAACGGGAACTGCAACTTCTTCTTGTGACTTATGTTACGAGACTCCGACTCCCCGGCCAGCATTCGAGTTTCCTTGTTTGCTCGGTTTGTTTTCCGTTTTGCATTTTGATTTGCACTACTCCTTTAGCAGTTCGACTGCAAGGCAATCTTTTAGTGTGTTTTCTTATAGGTTTTTCCTTTTTTAGTTTCTGTTTTTACCGTTTTTTTTTTTCTGTTTTTTTTTTGGTGCAACAAATTGCTTCCGGCATTTGCGATGAAACATTTATGTGGCCGTAAATGGAAATGTCAATAAATCATGTACAAAATATGAGAAGAAATATGAAACAGGAAAACTTTTAGCATGAAATATTATGGTAGAGTAGAGAGAACATTTTCTGATAAGAGTTTCCATACATATGTTTGTTTGTTTTCCATTTTGTTGGTTTGCCTGAAAGTAGGAAAAAAAAAGTGCACAACACAAAACAAATCTAAAATGTAAACAATTTCCACTCGTCTCCTCCTCTGTCCACTTCATATTTGCCATTTCTTAAGAGACAAAAAAAGAGAGAGAGAGAGACAAAGTATTTGCATGGGATTTGAGTTTTCTTTTAGTCAGCATAAAAATTGGTTTTAATTGTTGAATTTCCATAGGTAAAGATGGGGGGAAACGAATGCATCAAGTCTTGGGCAAATTGAGCAATCTTAGTATTTGCTTTGAAAGCTAAATGAAGAGTAGATGGGAGAAACAAGAAAAAATAATTGCTCCACATATGTATGAACCAATCGCATTCAAGATGAAATTTCTTAGTTTTCAAGATAATTTTCAAGATAGGCAACCGTAGAAACAATCTGCAACTGCTGGGACGCATAAGTAACTGATAGACGCACAAACAAGGTTGGAATAAGAGGCAAATTTGTGATCATGCTTCTGAGCGAGATGATAAGATGAGCATTCAGCTTGTGTGTGTGTGTATATGTGTGAATATGTAAAACAAAGGGCGAGAATATAGTTGTCTCTTTTGCACTCATGCCTGCTAATAGCGATGGCAACAAAAGGTTTGCATACCTTGCCAATTATTCATGAAACTGCCTAAAACCTGATTTTTTTCAAGACACTGAGTAATCATTCAAGTAAACTCAAAACAAGCCTCTGGTTCCATCCATTTTATGTACTCAAAAACGTTACTCATGCACAGGTCTAATGCATGGTAAAATCATTTTGGATCTTTACTAATTGAAAATTCACTTAAAGGCAAATATTCCAAAAAAAAATCTATCATTGTTCGGAGAAATTGAACTACTCAAACTACGAATTTATTCAATCGCACTGAATTTCTCTTTGAGTCTGGTTTAATTCCCTCCCAACGGAGTTTATAATTTCTCTTTGAATCTGGTTTAATTCACTCCCAACGGGGTTTATCCATAAATATTTGGCAAAAGCCATGCGTTTTTTTACATACGTTTTCTCTGAATGGATATTTTACAACCTTGTTTAAGCATATTTCCGTATAATCAAACACAATTCCCTTTGAGGTAACCGTAAACATGTCCGAATCAAAGGAACAAGCACAAAAATCAACCCAATACAACTGACCCACCTTCAAAAAAAAAAAGCGACCAGAAAAACCAGAAACATATATACATGATACTACAACGAAATCAGGACAAAGAACCAGACATCATGCCGATTCATTCTCATCTCGTTCTCTCTCTCTCTCTCCCAACACGGCCGAAATCCCAGCTGCTGTTGCATAAAATAAAACCCAACATTTTATTTTAACTACTGCAAATAAATTCACATCAAATTGTTCTGCGCTCGTTCACATGTCGTGTAAATACAAGAGGGAAAACTGGCGTCGGGGAAGAAAGGTTAAGGTAGGGCACACGGAGGGGTGGGGAATGCAACTGACTATTGAGCAAATGCAGCAGGGCATGATTACGCCCTTTACACTCCTACTTTACTCTACCTATATAGTGGCTCTAGTGGCACTGCGAATGCGACTGCTGCTGGCAAAGTGATTGTAAAAAATTGAAAGCTAACGAACCGAAGCACAACGCGACGAATGACGTGACATGGCAGTTCGCCCGTCCGTCCGTCCGTCAGTTAGACCGAATAGAACGTCCAAGAGCGTCCGAGTGGAGTCCCTGACTGAGCTCAACTTTTGACTCCTTGCTTACAGCGACTAAACAAATGAGCGTTACATCCTAGATGGAAGGATATGCTGCTAAGTGCCTCCTGCCTTCAGTCACCTGGCCAGCATTTTGCTACTTTACATTTTCCAGTACAAATGTGCCAATGCTTTTTTATTTGCCATTTTCAATTTTCACCTGCAAAAGTGTAAACTCCAATTTACACTTGGATCGAAAGAGACAGCATTCACAGAGAAATAGAAGTGAAAGGGAGATAACAAAAGAATATTGAGAAAATTGCATTCTGTTTGAAAGAAAATGCTTTTCGGTCCCATTAAGCTTTGGACTTTAAATACACTAACTCGAAATGTGGGTATGTTTGAATGTTTGTTTGATTCATTATTCACTACGATTCCCATAGTATAGTGGACATCCATCTTTATTTCCATCTCTGGTTCCAAGTAGACCTACTCCGACTAAAAACTCTGACTCTGACTCGAACCTGATTGACTTGCCTGTTTTTTTGTTACCAATAAAATCAAGTTATTTCGATATTCTCTTTTATTAAAAAAAACATCCTTTATTCAAGCCATTCTTTAACCTGAGTAGAACAATATTTGCTTAATATTTATTTAAATTTTATAACATATTACAACTTTTAATTAAACTCTATTCTTTGTGTACAGCTTTATTTAAAAATTTATAATAAAGAGTTTCAAAGTTTCATTAGAACTCGTGAATATATTATACATAATTCAATCTTCAATTTCTGTTTATAAAATTTGATGATTATTATTTCCAGCCATAACAAATTATAAGGAAATTTTCGCTTTAACAAAATTTAGACTAGTCTAGACATTTTTGATGGTAGCTTCGTAACTAATTTAATAAATTTAAAAAATATTCATAAAACATAAAAAAGCAAATTAGATTTCGATCCATTGAATTTCTTAAAAATTAAATTATTTACCCCAATGAAAAGACTGCTTTCGAACCGCATCTCTTAAAACTTATGAAAACATGAAGTACAAGTACAACAATTATTGGGAGAAACAGAAAGAACATTTTCAGAAATGTCAAAAATAAGAAAGAATTAAAAACTAACTTTTATTTAACTTTTATCCGTCAGCTATGGGGCAAATTTGATTTGGTAAGAGCATCAAAATGCAACTAGCTCAAGATTTTTGTTTTTGTTTTTATGGTTTGCTTTTGTTGTTGTTGTAAATTCTTCATAGTGCTTTTGAGCTGGCCCCTCTCTTGGATTCGGCTGGCTTTTGGTTTATTGCGTCAAGTGGCATTTGGTTGGGGATTTTCATTTTGAAATGTATTGGAAGCATTTTCCGTGCCATGGAGTATTGCCTCAATTCGCATCCGATACATGGGCCATCTATTATACATTACAGCCAGCTACTAGGAGCAATGGTCGCCCAGGCAGTGCCCAAGTCACAGACAATTACATGCAGGACCAAAGAGTCAGCAAGACTGCTGTGGAGGTAACTGCCAGGAGGAGTTCAGTTCCCTGTCGGAGTCGTCGCATTCGTTGCGTTTGCAAAATTGAACTTCTGCTCACGTGGCGCATTTTAGTGCCCTCGGTTTGGCTTCCTTTTCAATGCCGCAGAGCAACAGAAATGGCAACAGCAACCAATAGTTGGCTCTGAACATTTGTTTATTTGCTCCATATTTTAGGGTTTTACGGCTTTGACGATGACTCCGAGTCTCGAGACTTCGACATCGAACAGGTTCTTGTGGCAGGTATTTGGCTGTTGGGGAGAGGCAGCTGGGTTGGACGGAACGGAACGGGCCCGGGACGATCCGGGACGGGTCGAAAGTGTGGGGAGAAAGTAACAACAGCATCGAGAACAATTCGAGAGCTCCCTTTTTGATTTTGCGCAGCTTATTTGCTTATTGCCTGAAAACTTGCAAGCGGATTTTAGGTCCTTTTCCTGTTTTCCTTTTCGTTTCCTTTTCGTTTCTTCCCCCTCTTCGGCCCTTTGCTGTTGGAAATTTATTGACTCGATTTTATTTTGGTTTTTCCTTTATTTTCGTGTTATTGTATGTGTGTGTGACATTTGAAATGTTATTAAAATGGGGCGAACAAAATACTTGATTTGAATAGCTGCGACAAATTATGGGAACCTCATTGTGATTTCGTGATAAACGAATTGAGCGACAGAATCGGAGTCAAATTATAGAAAGAGAGAAACAGGGAGATAGAGAGAAAAAAGAGAAACACAAATTGTGCATTAGTTTTGTAGAAATCAGTAAACATATTTAATTGTTTGGTAGATAACAAAAATGTGTTATATTTAATCGATGGCAAAATATGATATTTTATGGGTTCGAATTAATCAGTTTCCACACTCATCACAATGCAATCTTTGTGGAATCAAACCAAATTACCATTATGATAGGAAAGGAATCACTTAAAAATGCGCATAGTCCGAAACACCCTCAAACAAGACTTTCTCTGTATAAATGTTGATAATAATGGAAATTTGTAACAATTAAAGTTTCCGAATAATTGAAAATTAAGCCTAAAAGTATGCAAAATGGTTAAAATTCTATATTTTTAATCGGATCGTGATCCAATTGCAAAAGTAAAAATATTGAAATTATCATTTAGATCTTCTAATGAGTCCTCAAGCATTAAAATTGTAGTTGATTCTGGGCCATAGGGGAAATAACTATGTTAACTATGTTAACTAGTGTTTAATTATAAAATCACTTTGTAAAAAATGGAATACCATGAATTGAGATAACCCCAATTATTTGTTTTTAGTTTGGGTACACATATAAGTAATTCCTAAAAATATACACATAATTTCCGTTTGTATTTTTTCCGAAAATGGTGAAAGTTCTTAAACTTCAATCAAAAATATTGGTAAAATACACGTCAGCAAAATTTTTATTCGATATTTTAACAAAATTTCTATTCGATATTTTAACAAAATTTCTTTTTTGACTGGTATGAAACTAAAGTTTTTTCTATTGTTATAATAAAATAGGTCTTCGATATGATTTAGTTTCATTTTTTTCAGTTTTCGTGTAAGAAAAATAGCAAAAACATCGTTATATAGTATTTCCACACAAAAGAAAAAATATTGAAAATTGGATTAATGCTTTTCGAGTTATGGTTTTTCTCTCAAAAAGAAAATTTCACTCTCAACATATAGTTGAGTTTTGAACAATGCTTAAAATATTTGTCACTTAGTGTTAACAATCCAAGCTGTTGAACTATAAAGTGTATAGATATAAAAATGCCACATTAAATAAAGCCCATCGCGATATCATGCAAATTCTAGAAGCTTTTAAAGCTTATGATTATATGTATATATTCTTTTTGAGATTACATACCTTATTTTGATTGCTTTAGCTCGGTACTTCTCGAGTTGGTGCTGGAAAAAGGGGGTATAAATTCTATTGTTTTTCCATTTTTTTCGCAATTGTCTAAATATTTCCCATATTATGACTAATCATTGATGTGGAATTCCCCCATTCGCATAGCATTTCAAAGACCAACAAAATGTAACAAATAAATTTCTATCCAATTTTATATAAACAATTTTGAGTAGAAAATACTTTCATTCACTTGAATGAGTAAAAACAAATAGGAAATTGTTTGAAAAAAGTTGTGTGTGACTTATGCAAGAACTTTATGCAAACATTATTCTAGTTTGCTGGCTGGAAAATAATAAAATAATGACAACTACTTGGAAACAAAAGAACGTGGATGAGGAGCAACAAAATGTCAAGAAGAAGATCAAAGCTCTTTGGCCAAGACAAGCGTAAATATTGCATAGCACAGCAGAGCTGCCATGTTTTATAGAAAGTGAGGAGAAAAGGGGACTTTCTTTCTTGAACGTGGTGGTAGAGGAGGGAGGATAAACTGACAGGACTATTGTAACGAAGAAGGGACAAGCAAGATGGACATACAGACAGACAGACAGACAGAGCGACATGGCGAGAGAGATAGAAAAACCGCAATGAACAGAGAGCTCAACGGGGCAGCAAAGCAAAATGACAGACCAGAAAACAACAAATGTTACTTATGCTTTGTTTGCCAAAAACAATACAAAGCCAAAGTTTAAACTACTATCCACCCACTGCATTCCTGCATTCCCCTTTCGGATTCGCTCATCTTCTCATATCTTTTGCTCTTTCCACTATTTGCAGACATCATTGAGGCGCACAAGAACCAACAGCTTTGCTCTCTAACCGGCGTCGAAGGCGGACACTCGCTGGGTGGCTCCTTGGCTGTACTGCGTACCCTATATGCGATTGGAGTCCGGTACATGACATTAACATCCACTTGCCACACCCCTTGGGCCGATTCAAGTTATGCGGACGCGCCGACCTTCAATATGAAACACGGTGGCCTCACCATATTCGGCAAGGTAAGTGCCAGCTAAAATGTCTGTTACAGCTGATTTAATGCTAATTAGTTGAACGTCGGCAAGAGGTCCCGCTCCCGGCCCGGTCCCGGCCCCAGACCCAACCTTAAGCCTACACCCAGACACGGGGCCGGAGCTTACATGGGGATTTGGTTTGCTGATGATGACGCGAAGGAGCTGGGTGTGGGGAGGGCAAGCCTCCTCGTTGTCCTCACTCATTGTGTAGTAACTGCGGTCAACCGCAGTCAACGCTTTGTTGGCTTAGTCATAAACATGTGCGGAACGGCAGCGGCAGAGGCAGTGGGCACACTACTTAAGTACCCTCTGTAGCCCGGGCACTGGGAAGTTGGGGGTTTTTGCACGCTTAATGGGTCAACAGTTCTCAAATTAGGTGCCTACTACAATTTACAATTGCCAAGCGGCTTTGGCTGTTGGATTTTCGTGCGACCTGAGAAGCGTATCGTATATTAAATTAGCTCTGGCAGAGTGTTTCATGTGGTCGCTCTCTCCTTGGTATCCTTGGTGGTGGTATTAGCACTACAGACGAATTTCCTATGCCTTTAGCTCGAATATTTAAATAGATTTCATGTAGGAATAAAAACTTTATTTAAAAAACCAACCAAATTATATATTAAATATTTAAAGCTCATTAAATAAATAGAATAGAATAAATCAAATATCACTGTTGAAATCATGGGTATTCTCCATCTCTCTGTGCCATTTTATTCCAATATTTTTCATCTGTCGATCTTATCTCTCGGGATTCGCCATGAAAAATAAATGTCAAAAAGTATTGTGTTTAAAATTCCAGAAAATACTTCATCAAATTCGTTATTAGTTGTCATAAAAAGTGTCCAACAATTTACTCAAAGAGGAAATCATAGTTGAATGAACTTTCTAATCATTTTAAAGATTAGATAAGGATTAGATAAATTTCTTTAATTAGTGCTTGAGCTTACACTTTGATGCGAAAAGCGTTAGAAGGGCATAATATCCAACATAAAATCCAACTATCTGGAGTGTGAGTCATTAAATCAGAAACTGGAATCACTATAGTTGGTTCTCATGAAAAGGATTCCCTCGAAATATGAATTCGTTCAAATGCTTTCCAAGCAGTTTGGTGGTTTATTCTAATCAAGCATTCGTTTTTAAAGGACTTCATGGCGGTTTCTTACGAGTTAGCTACAAGATCAACAAAAATTAAATTAACAGCCTCTCCATTATGATTCCATTTATAGTAAGCTTTGCTTCTAAAAAGGCTAATGATGGTAATCGATAATTCTAAAAAGTAATGATGATAATCGATAGCAATTAAAATTTATTCTACACGATATCGATTAGTAATTAGACAACACTGTTTGACTACCTTCTTAAAAGATAACAATATTTAATGAGAGACGTAAAGAACAATAAATCTAAACTCAGGAATTTTGCTCTATTGAATCCTCCTAGATGCTTGAGCTCCACGTTCATGAAAGAGCAATTGTCATCAATCTAATATTTTCAAGGGCTATTTTATCGAAGATCTCTTAAATGCCCATCAAAGGAAAATAGTTGAGTGATTTGTTCTACCAATACGCACTCGGTAAGAATCGAAGGTGTAAACTAATCTTTCATCAGCCGCTGCTCTGGCATGATCTTGAATTTGCTTATACTGAATAATTGCCATATGCGCAACACTTAATCATTTGAGGTCATCAAACTTAAGTCAAGGCCATTCGATTGCATTGAGTGTTCTTCACTCATTCCAAGTATTCATATTCAATTACTTGATTCTGTTTATTGTATGTTTCTTTTTTGGCTCTTGTGACAAATTTCTCGTGTAATTATTTTGCAATTTGAAATTACCTCGAGCGCCAGCTAAGACAACAACATTACGATCATCATCATGATGATGATGAAGAGCATGGGGTACATTGTATCTGTTTGTTCTTCATGGCATGTCTCGACGGGCCACTGTCCGCTTCCTCTTTGGCTATGGGCTAGTGCCAAATGCTATTTAGAGCGTCCCCACTATGTGCACGCAAAGTGCATACGGAAATCAAACAAAATGCAACAAAAACAAATGCGTGCTGCAAATACTACAATAGCTACATCAGCTGGTCGCACGGTCGCTCGGTCGGTCGGTCGTTCGGTCTGTCGCTCATAACAGGAAATGTTATAAGTTTACTGTGTACAAATTTATAAAATATTTATACAAACAGAGTGTGATTTATGCATAAATTGTTCTTGCCCCATTGCCTGATCCCTGAGCCTGGGCCATGCCCTGCCAATTAAATATGGAAAATACGTTCAAATTAAGCAAAAGTCCAACGTCACTTCCTCATTTAACTTGCGGAATTTTCAATTACACATCTCAAAACAATAGGCACAACAACAATACACTAGAGACACCAACAAAATATGAATAAAATGTGAAAAGTGAAAAGAACACAAGGCGCAGGCGCCCAGAGAATGCCACGAAATATATGTAGGGACCCATCGAAACAGAGACAGAGCGAAAGAAAAGAGCGGCCGAGCAAGAATTTGAGAGACCCTACCAAATGGGCGCTGTTTTGTGGTAAATGGAATTTTTTTTCGCCGCAATGAAATGGCCAGGCAATGGGAAAATCGAAATTTTCATTCATACTATAAGGTGAACTGCACAGTGGTTCAAGGCGTATCAAAATATACGAAGAGGAATTTGAAAGAAATAAACAAAGATCAAAAGTGAGAGATAATTGTTACCTAATAATCGAAAAATTTCCAAGCGAATTCGATGGTCCCCAAAAGACAAGAGGCGAATTTACGTTTACGGTTAACCGAAACTAAAAAACCAGCCTATGTCTAATAACCGTAATACTAAGATCGTACTCTTTGTTAAACCGACTTTCGATTTCTGCGAACTGTTAACTAGACAATTTCGATTATTCACATTGAATTTATTGATTGCCTTGCCTCATTGCATTTTGGGATAAACCGAAATGCCCTTCTAACTTTTATCTTTTACTATATTCGACATAGTATCTAATATATTCTCTAAAATGCGATCACGTTGAATGCCTTATTCAAAGAAATGTGCTAAAATCGATAGTGCAAATAGTTTTTGCCTTAATAAAATTAGTAACAAACTTTTAAATGGTTTTTATGGAACCACAAAGTTTATCACTCATATCATTGTTTTAGTTTATAATTTTATGGTAAATTGCTACCAACTAAAAATGCGTTACGGTCGCATTTCCCGATAATAACTTAATTACACACAGCTTCAGCGTACTGTGCCCACTTGGCGCTGTCCGCCCGCGCTGCTAAAAATACCCGTCGCCAGCACCCACGAAGGCGCCAGTTAGTCACATGTGCCATGGTGAAAATGTTGCCGGAGAGACACACTGAGTGTGTGAGAGAGAGCTCGTGCCGCTTGGGCTCTCTCTCGGGCAACCACTTGGAGGTGATTTTGTGGAAAATCTTCATTCGTTTCGATTTTTGGGGGATTGCCGTTCAGTCGACGAACGAAATTCGCCCCAACGAGGCAGCTGAAAATGGTAGAGACACAAACACACGCCAAGCAGCAGCAGCAGCAGTTGTCGTCGTCGTCGCAGCAGTCGTGAAGTGAAGTGAAGAAGAAGGCAAAAATATAGAAAACGAATATACAGAAAAAGGAGAAAAATAAAAATTCTTTTGCCATTATATTTAGTATAACAAACAAACATTGAAAAGGTGAACAAATAGCTTACGATATACATACATACATCATACTACTAACAAAAAATCCATAAAATATTTGAAAATGCAATACTAACCGAGAAAATAAAAAGAAAGAAAAAAAAAAGATGAGCCAAATGGACTAATCGACTACTTCCTCCTATACGATACGACGCACTCTCTCATACCGTGATTGATGATGACAACGCAGCAGCTAGTGGCAGCGGGTGAAGAAGGCACGGCAACATCAGCGCGAGCGGGAGCGGCAGCAGGAGCGGCAGGGGATAACATCTACGTTGACAACAAAGCAGAAGCTCTAGCCATGACAGCAGCAGCCACAACAACAACAACAACAACAGCAACAGGGGGAGGAGCAAGTGTAGGCGGCGGCGGAGGAAGCAGTGGTGGTGGTGGTGGTAGCAATTCAAAGCAAAGCAAACCCAGGTCGAGGTCATCTGCTCGCTACGATGACGTGGAGAAGCAGCAACGCAAAAGTCGGACGATTGTCTCCATACCCAACACCATTAAGTTGAGCATGCTAAACAGCGGTTTATTATCCTTCGAACGCATTAAGTTGGAGGCACGAGACACGAATAATTCGCTATCGAAAACGATACCCATGGGCCCCATCGATATAAGCCATTTTCTCAAGTTATGCGATCTGCGACGCAAATTTCCCGTGTTGTATAAACTAGAATTTCAGACGGCTGCCAAAGTGGAGACGAATACCTGCCGGCATGCCATGAAGAAGAACAACCAGGAGAAGAATCAGAATCCCAAGTGCATTCCATATGACTACAATCGTGTGGTTCTAGAGAAACTGGGCGGCCTGCAGGACTCGGACTATGTGAATGCCTCGTATGTGGACAGTTTACTCAAGCCGAATGCGTACATAGTGACGCAGGGCCCCGTCGAGGAGACTGTGAATGCGTACTGGCGCATGGTGTGGCAGGAGAATATCAGCGCAATTGTGATGCTAACGAAGACCTTCGATTTCGCCAAGGTCATGTGTGTGCAGTACTGGCCCCCGAACATGGAGGTGCACGAGACGTACGGGGACATACACATAAATATCGTTAGAGAGGAGCAGCTGGCCAATTTCCATATACGCACTTTCAGGCTGTACAAGAAGAACGAGCAGGGCGAGGTGAGCGACGAGCGATTGATCCTGCAGTTTCACTACACGGAATGGTATTCCCACTCGTGCCCCTTTTCCAATGCTCTGCTAGAGTTTCGCCGGCGAGTGCGTTTGGTCGTTGGCAACATCATCAAGGACGAGGATGATATGCGAGGTCCCATTCTGGTGCACTGCAGCGATGGCGGCGGACGCTCGGGCGTCTACATGTCGATCGATGCCAATCTGGAGCTGGCCGAGGAGGAGGAGTCATTCAATGTTTTTGGCTACCTCAAGAAGTTGCGGCAATCGCGCAAAGGCCTGGTCGAGAATGTGGAGCAGTACAAGTTCATCTATGACACTCTAGAGGAGCACATCATCTGTGGAAAAACCTGGTTTCCCGTCTCCGAACTATCCGATCGCCTCAAGGCCAAGGCTCGTCGCAATTCTGGCACCAAGATGAACGAGTATCAGTCGGAATACGATCAGATATGCAAGCAGACGCCCCGCTTCACCATCGGAGATTGCGCTGGAGGCCATCGAGCGGACAATCGGGAGAAGAACCGCGATGTTCTATGTGTGCCACCGGACAATTTCCGGCCGTATCTCACCTCGTTTCAAGGCAACGCCTTCACCGACTACATCAACTCGGTTTTCGTTGATGGTTACACGAAGCCAAGGGAATACATTGTCACGGAATGGCCCATGAAGCACACCCTGGGCGAGTTCTGGTCCCTGGTGTACGATCAAGAGTGCTCCGCTGTGGTAGTGCTCTGCCAGCCACCGTCGCAATCGCAGCAGTACCCATCGTTCTGGCCGAACAAATCGAAAATGGAGAAATACGGGCCAGTCTTCTCGGTGCACTACGTGATGTCGAAGAGCTATACGAACATCAAGCAATGGGAATTCAA
This sequence comes from Drosophila sucinea, assembly GCA_018150745.1. Taxonomy (NCBI): domain Eukaryota; kingdom Metazoa; phylum Arthropoda; class Insecta; order Diptera; family Drosophilidae; genus Drosophila; species Drosophila sucinea. The sequence continues at coordinate 280,484 of JAECWP010000133.1, read as the reverse complement.
AATCAACAAGAAGATCGTCTCGCTGACCGAGATGATGGCTGGCGTGAAGGCTCCCACGCGAACCGTCCAATTGTTTCAGTTAACTTGCTGGCCCATGGGCCACAAAGTGCCTAGCTCCACCAATTCGTTGGTCTATCTGATGAATATGGTAGAGATATGGCGTAATAAGGTCGACTACGGTCCCGTCTGTGTTGTCTCGCCCGATGGACGCAGTCGCGCTGGGGTTTACTGTTCGGCGAATGCGTGCATCGAGCAGGTCATTCAGCACGGGGAGGTCGATGTATTTCAGGCGGTCAAAACTGTACGACGTCATCGTCCGCAGTTGGTTGAGAACATGACCGAATACAAGTACTGCTACGATCTAGTGCTGCACTACGTCCTCCACTTTCTCAACAAAAAGGATTGAAGAGAGGACTTTTATTTCAAATGGTTAACACACACGCACTCACACAAAGTGAAACTAAATCTTGTCCAAGTGGTCCACATTTTATGCCTCTTATTACTTAACTTAGATATCTATATCTGGATCGATATACATATATGTATATTAATGAGTAGGGTTTGGCACCGCCTTAAAGCAATAATACTGAGTATTTTGTTTGTCCACAAAACTGAACGAAATGTAATTTCGACCCAAAAAACAAACAAAAACAAACGGAGCACAAAACAAGATGTTTTCATTTTTTGACCTTTTTACTTTTGTCTTTTTCTTGTGAGGTCCCCAGAAAGAGCTAAGATCTCAGATGGGCCATAGAATTGAAATCTATATACTATCTATACTACATATATACATACTACTATATATATATACTGTGTTTATGATCTGAACTGTATGTGCCATTCGTAATACCCTAGTTGTTGTTGTTACAAAACAAAAAGAATGAAACTATTACTATTTAAACTAATATTTATAATTATTATTATTACGTTTACTCTTAAAAAAAAAAAAGAAATGGAAAAACTTGCTACCTGGGCAATTGTTGATATATATATCGAGATATATATATATATATATAGCTATATATATTTATGAATGTTATGTACTGTATAATGAAAAGTCGCATTGTTTTTAACTGTTGGAAACTGTATTTTTTATTCATGTTAAAAACGCAACAAAAAAAGAAAAACAAAACCAAAAAAAATATGAAACAAATTTCGCAAAACAAATATTTATTGAAACGAAACATCAAAGTAAAAATTGAAGGATAACTTCAAAGAGATCAAATGAAACTCTTTTTACAGATTGTTTATTTATACAAATTTACACACACCACAAACACAGATGCATGCGCACAGATACACACACACACACACACACACTCACATAATTCTTCTCTTGTATTTTCGCATTTATGCATTCGAATTAATAATTAACATTTTTTGTGTATGAAACATGATAATTGAAAATGGAGAGGAATTCATAGATATATAATTTGGATTCTCCTCGAACAAACAAACAAATCAAACATATATATTCTTGTAAATGTAATGAAATTATTTTTTTAAATGTGAATTAATGTGCTCATGTATTTTTGATCGATTCGGTTAGCCAATATTGATAACAAAAATGTATTGAATTGAGTTCTCGAAACGACGAAACGAAAAGCGAACAGAAACCAGAACAAACAAAGAAACAAATCGGAAAAAATATTTTAATTGTGTTTTATTTTGATTTGCGATTGAGGGGTTCAATTTCAGCTGAAAGAAAAATTTTCCACATCTCAGCGGAGTAAATTATTCACTAATTATTTAATTAGCATTCGAAATGTTTGCCTATATTGACTATCGTGTCTACGAATTTCGAAAAACTAAATTAATAACTAAAAGATAAATATATTTCCCTACTTTCTACTTGATCCAAGATGTGGAATAATATTATGTAAAATAATTCTATGTACGCGTATTTATAGGAGAGCAATTTTAAAGAATCCCTTTATTGAGAGAATTGCTTATTTTTTTTTATGGAATATTTATAGTATTTTATTTACTTAACAAAAACTAAAAAATCTTTTCTAAGTCAACGACTAAGTCAAATAGTTTAGATCAACATTCTTCAGTATTTTTAGAATTTGGCTATTATTCGGGACTTTCTTAAATAGACGATACTATTTTTCGCATTGGTATTCTACAGAAATAATGTTTGAAAAATCCGTGAAATCGGAAAGTATAATATACAAACATTAGATTGTTCCTGAAATTGTACGATTCATTCGATTAATAATAACAACATTTGAGACCAAGACATCTTTGAATGGAAATTCAAAGGTTCACGATGGCGTCAAATCATCTTTATCATGGGTAGAAACCCAAACTGACTTAAAGTATGCCCTTATTTATTTCCACTGTGTTTGTTTATTCATCTCATAGTAAAATGATCTCTGGGGATCCCACTTTCTAAAGGAAAAATCAATCAAAATTCAGTTGTATACCAAATATCTATTTTCGCGCAATAATTCTTTACTTTGCCTATGCCAATATTATTCGCTTTTGCTGAGTCATAAATTCTATAAGATCAATCAAAATATTTGCGCATTGAAAATTGAAAATCAATATTGGGCTGACTAATCAAACAAATGGGCTCCCATATATGAATTGCAAAGTAATAAACAAAAAATTTTCGAACAATACAGATTGGAAAGAAAATATATGTAAACCTTGACCAGATTAATGCGTGCAAATCAAACAGAGGCGATGTTCGAATTTATATATATATATATATATTTGAGTATTGCAGATATCGCAAAGCGATAAAGAACGAGACGCTGGAAGAGAGAGGAGGTGGTGGGGCTGGGGATTCGTGTAGGTGTGGTTACTACAAAATCGATAAATGACAGCACACTTTGCTTTAGTCAGCAATAAAATCAACAACAATAATAATAAAACTTGGCCGCTAGCAATGACATCAGCAAAAAAAAAAACAAAAACAAAAACCACTCGAAAGAAAAGCTGGAAAATAGAAAAATCCAACCGCCAAAAAAAACAAATAAATGATATGGAAAAACTCGAAAATTGAGTAAAAACTGGTAAAACTGATTTAAAGCACGATAAATTGGTAACTAGCAACAATTTCGAGTACTTGCGATATTTTGAATTCCCATGCTGTCCCTTATTTACGGGTATGTGCGTTTCGACATAAAGTATTAAATTGGTTTGATTATGCTGTCGGGTATATGATTGGAGGATTGATATAAACTACTGGTCTCGTTAGCTTCAGGAAACTGGACCTCTGAAGAAAAGTTAAGGAATTATTTTTTCAATCAACTATATGAATATCAACCATTTGGGAACACATTAGTTGGTTAACTTTAAATCTATCAATCTAGAAAGGGTATCACTAAAACGAGTAATTCCAAATTGGCTTCTCTCTATCAGATTGGAACTCATGCAGCGCTCCCATGAGGCAGCCAACAAATTTATGCCAAATACGTAACACAAATAAAGCAATTAGATTTTCATTTTTCTTTATTTTTCCATTGTATATTTCGTTTTTTTTTTTTTTTGAAAATTTTTATTTACGAGCTATAAATACAAAACCCAAACGCGTGGCCAAATACAACAACAAGGGAGAAAGAGAGGCCGGGAAGTGGGCTGACCAAAAAAATTAGTCAGAAGCAAAAGCGCCGCTAACCGGTTTTAGTTTTAGTTAATTAAAAAGTCAGTGGCAATTAATTTAAGGGCTATATGGAAAATTTATGGCAAATAAATCTATGGCTGGGATACAAAATATAAATCAAAAATATTTGCGACGATTTAAGTATTTTATTTGTTTACGGAAATTAAAGTTTTTTAAAGCTTTTCCGCAAAATCAGTGATATTTAAACTTGGACGTTTCAAAGAAAATCTGTGGAAATTTAAACATTTCACAAAAATAGAAAATAAGCCAAATCGTTGAGAAGTATAATTTTCATCTTTATGGCAATTGGTTGAGCAGTAAAACGAAGCTTCTCAGCCAAAGCTAGAAAGATTATCCAAAGGTAATCTTGAAAATGGATTTAAAGTATAGTTCATTGAGTTAGTTTTTTCATCGGTCGGAGTGCCAAAATCGGATTGCCATAAAGTCCAATATTCCAGATATCGAGCTTAAACTTGGTAATAAAATATTTAAATAAAAGTCGAAAGTGTGACTAATAAACTTCATGCAATATGTAATGAATATAGTTTGAATATATTTCACTGTACAATTAAGATTCCCATGAACAAAATTTTCGACTTTATGAAAATTATTTGGCAATTTGACTCACATTATAATGTCGAGAGATTCTCAACTTTTGAATTGGTAAATCTACCTGATTTCCAAATTACTGATCAACAAACTATTTCAATGAGTCTTTTTTGACGTGGTTTCTTTGAGCTTGGAGAGATGCTTCTCTATGAAGTTCTTATTCCATTCGATTTATTCACTATGTAGGTCATAAAAGATCGTAACTAAAATGTTTTTTTGCAAGGGATATTGGAATGTATTCGAGGCAGGGTTGACTCCTGCCATTAGAGATGACCCAAGAACAAAAAAATTTTCGAAATTTCGCATCGAGAGTATAACAAATCATTTTTTGAACTGGATGGCATTAAAAATGCGCGTTTCTTCATGTCAATTACAATAAATGAAACCATTCGTGTGGTTTATTGTATTGCACAAACTGAATGCAAACTGATTTCGTTCACTAAATCAGTGTTTTAATGGTCAGACATTCGTCTAGAATGTGTATTTGTTTTATTGTCTAACACAGAGATATAAGTACATACGTCCACATACATAGATGGATGGATGGTTGAATGGATGGATGGGACAGAAGAGCTTCAAGATGTTCGCACAGTTGTTTACAATAAACCAAGCTAGTCGTCAACTTGAGTGCCAACAAACCAAATGGCAGCTGCTCGACCACATGCACACTAATGCAACTACAGAGATATGTACATATATGTACAACCAACACATCTATATACTTAGATATACATGGTGTGTGTGTATGCACTTTAAGTAAATACATACAACATCTGGCCACAGAGTCAGAGTCAGAGAACGCAAAGTCAGTCACTTAGTCAACTAGCCGACCGTTTCAATTTGTCAGCCATCAACAGAATGCAGTCTGCTTGCCGTGCTATGTGTGCGTGTGTGTGTGGGTGTGTGGGTATGTGGGTGTGTCAGTGTGTGTTCTTGCTATTTGTATTGTGTGCATGTCAAAGTCTTCGTGTTAACATTAATTAAATCTATAGCATGGCATGTCATTCCCCCTCTCTCTCTCTCTCTCTCTCTCTGTGATTGTTTGCCTCCCCATCGAATTATTGGTTCTGATTCGAATTTTTCATTAACTATTTCCTCCTTTCATTTGCCATGGCAGGGCAAATAATTTGACATATGGAATATTAAATTCGCATTAAGCAAATATTTATCGCCAGCTTTTGTTCAATTGATGAAAAATGTTAACATAATGTGGCGCTGAAAAGTATGCTAAGCCCTAAAGCCACATTTAATACACAAGTGAAGAAGAAGAATGGGCTATTATTGAAAAATTAATCGATTAGCTTTGTGAATTTCTTATTTAAGAGCAAACACTTCATTTGTAAACAGAAAGTTGTCTGTGAACAGTAATTATTTCAACTAAAGGCGTGTAAAATAATAAAATATTGGTATTTACGATTCCAAAATCGATAAATCATCGATACCACAACTATTATTTTATATTCCAATAGAACGAAATGAACTTTTCTATCGATAACTTCCAAAAGATTCCTTTAAGCAGATGAAAAAGTCCTAACCAAAGCTTTGGGTTGCTTTGAATTATACTTGCATTTAAAACAAAAAGTCCAAAATTTATCGTTTGTATATAGTTTAGTAACCATTTTATTTGATATATACTTTTTAATTACTTAGGTGACTAATTTCCATTCCTAACTTTTATTTATTTTATTTAATTGTAGCGAAGAATTAATTCTACTTTCCAATGTTTATTTACATGCCATTCAAGCTGTCCTAACTTTTAAAAAGTGCTCCTTGTTGGCCCTACGATTGGTTTTTCCATTTGCACTTCGTTTAAGGTCCTCCACAATCAGTACTCCGCCATGCAGCTGTTTGTAATTGGTCTTCACGTGTTCCTTCACATAATCCACCACATCTTGGGCTTGTAGTTTGCTTCCGAACTTCTTCACTACTGCCGCAGCTGGCTCATCGCCATTGGTCTCAGACCACACGCCAAAGACACAGGCCTCGGACACATTGGGCATTTGGGCGATGACATTTTCGATTTCATGAGGATAATACATGATGTGTTGGCACTTCAGCATGTCCTTCTTCCGATCGACTATATACAAGAATCCATCATTATCGACATATCCCAAATCGCCGCTGTGGAACCATTTTTCCGAGTCGCATATGTTTCGCGACTCTTCGGGATTTCCATAATAACCTGCCCAATACTGGCCACTATACATGCACACCTCGCCCACCTCATTGGGTCCCAAAGTCTCACCCTGTTCGTCCAGTATCTTCATCTTGAAGCCACCTACCAAACGACCCGACGAATCAGGTTTCTTATCGAAGTGGAAATTTGCGGTGGCCACATTGCCCAACTCGGTGAATCCGTACGTAAAATGCATGCCATCACGCATCAAACGACTGCGTAGCCGCATTTGTATCTGAACCGAACACCGCGATCCGCCGTACAGATAATGCTGCACGCTGGAGAAGTCGGCCTTAGCGAATTCCTCGGAATTCACCATCAGAGCCATGTGCGAGGGAGCTTGATGGAGCCAGGTGATCTTGTATTTCTCAACGATTCGCATTACCCGAACTGGATCAAAATCGTTGTCGGCGATGATGCGAGTGGGATTAAATATTCCGCAAAAAACAGTGAGCCCAAGTCCGGCCAGCCAATCTAAAGTGCTGTGGGTGTATACGACGTCAGCAGAGGTCAGAAGACTGTGGTAAACAGAAAAATAATTATTCCAGCCTTAGCTCTTTTGTGTTTTCTCTACTTACTTGCTTAGACTGAACATAAAATGACTGTTGGATATTGTGACGGCTTTGGGTAAACCGGTTGTACCCGAAGAGCAGAGTATGGCCAATGTCTGATCGCTTCCCTGCTCGAGTCTCACGGGTTTGAAGCCCTCCTCGATGGGAGTGGCAAGAACTTCTTCAATACTCAATGAATCTTTTGTCTGATTCCGCATTGTGATAATTTTCACATTCAAATCTGCAGTGGCAGCACGGACTTTCTCGTACTCATCGCCATCGCAGAAGATCAGAGAGGGCTTGGTTATCTTGAAGAGCTTATCAATTGTCTCCTCCTCGTAGTTGATGTTCAGAGAATGGAAGGCAATCCCATTGAAGAAGCAGGCATAGACAACGGCGAAAATATGCGTCGTATTTCTGGCTATAAGACCAACAATATCCGATTGCTTTAGGCCCAACTTACGCATATAGCTGGCCACTCGCATTGAGTTCATGAGGAGATCCTTACGCGTCAAAATTGTATTCTCAGTGTCCGAAATCTATTAAAGGGCAGAGTAAACTGATTAAGGATCTTAATCAGACCTTTTTATGATCTTCACCTGAGCTATTAGATGAGGATGTCTCTGCATCTCATTATGGATAATCTCCCCGATGGACAGATCGGGGGAAAAATAATTATTCAGAGGAGGCGAACCACTCCAAATTTTGGTATCCGGATCGTAGGTATTTTCTGGTACAAAAGACATATTGAATACTTGTAGCTAATGGTCACAAATGATGAACAATTGCAGTTGGAGGTGGCTTTATATATGATTTGTATATTACGTACTTTGTACACCTATCTTTATGGATTTCTCGCCAAGACAATTTACTTATCATAAAAAATTGGCTTACTTCGTATTTTTGATTGCTTTGCAAAGGTTATTGATCGGATACTCATAACGCAGTGAGATAATATTACTCCCCATTCAAAAATATTGGCGGTATAAAAATCTTTATAGACCTCTCGAGTTGGCGATCGTGTCTGTAATTTACTTATCGCATTAAAATTGGGGTTCTTTGTAAAGATTGATCAGTCATTGATCGGATATTGTTGATTAGTTGATTTTTGCCCAGATGAGAAATCAACTACCTCAAAAATCCAAGAAACATTTAAGTAGTGATGAGAGTTCAAACTTAAGTTAACTGAAACAAGTTTATTTCATATTTTGAATGGATGAATTTTATTTACATAGTCGCTTCGCTCATTATCAAATTTTAATTATATTGTTTATAGTGCAATAAAATATTGCATGAAATTATTCAAGCCTAAAAGTATGCAAGACGAATTTGTTTGCTCTTCATAGTGATGGGAAAGTACTGAGAAGTCTGTCGATTACAATGTATCAGAATATTTCTTTGTGTTATTATCGATTGTTCGTTCGTTAGGCATATGCATAGTATCACCAATTTACAGATGTTCATTTTTCAATCCGGACTACTCGAAAGGCTTATTTTGTTTTCGCTGTGCTGAAGCTTGTAAGCTCTTACAGATCTGTCTCCAATAGACTCGAATGTCGATGATGGTCAAAAACTTCAATGAACTTTCTCATTGAGGGAATATCAATAAGATGTCTATCTTACGATAAAATCTTATAAATAGAAGTCCAACCGAAACTTTTCTTGCCATAAATTATTTGAAATTTTTGCTTTGTGATGAAAAATTGTGCCATATCGACAAGACATTAAACAGCAACCACACAAAAGGCATTTGTTTAATTATTTAAATTTAATTTTATGTCATATCAAATTAGTGCCACTCATTTTCACTCCGAGCACGTGGAACATACAAAATACCCACGGCCATGTAATATGCCATGAGTGGGCATGGATGTGTGTGTGTGAAAAGCTAAAGGCCAACACTTTTTAACTCATTTCCATTACGTGCCCAAACCCTTATTGAGCTTCTGCTGCCAGGGACGGATTATTGCAGGAGACAGTTGGGACAATAAAATTTGTGCTATCTTTACAGGAAGTAGGTATGTTAGGAGACAGCAGAGAGTTAAAATTAGTCCATAATTGCCACACACAAGTTTTGCTACATTCTAAACACACTTCGATTACTATTTCTTTACTTCGACTTTTGTATTTGCGAGGTCCTTAAAATGGATTTTTCTTTGTGAGAATATTTCAGCATCCCGTCAAGTCATTTTTTTAGTCAGTGGGACTTAAATCCGGAGAGTAGGACGGATAAGAAAAGAATTTTTAGCCCTTACATAGTTTTTCATGGAAAATGACTTTTTGCGGTCGATCAAAGTTCAAAAGCTCTAAGTTTTAAGTGTCGGGCTAGCATATCGACACCATCGTAAGGGCCATATCTGGCCCAGTTTTTGTTTAATTCGCCCCTGGTTTTTGTTGTTATTTGTGTTCTTGGCTGGCTGGCGTAAATAAATGGCAAAATGTTTTTGCATTATGCTAGCTACCTAGATGTTATACAATACTATATACATATATACATACACTCATGCAGTCGTTTCGTCGCTTAACATTAATGATGGCGTTGGCAGGAAGGTATGCAGTTGAGAACCATCCATTTGCGTGACTGACTGCGAACAAGTGTGTGTGTGTGTGTGTGTGTATGTGTGTGTGTGTGTGTGCGTGTGTGTGTGTGTGTGTGTGTGTGTGTGTATGCGCAGTGCAATTGTAGGCATTACTAGCATTGCAATTGCAATTGCATTTGAGAGCACAAGGCAAGCACACACGTAGACCAGATGCATAATTGAATTAGCCGAACAACGAAATGCTTCAAACAAAGGGGCTAATAATGCCATGCAGAATGCATAACAAAAATGCGGGGAAGGGGTACTGGAGTGCGGTATATACAAAAATGCGGGGAAGGGGTACTGGAGTGCGGTATATACATAGAAATGGTTGTAAGCTGTGGGAATAGTCTGCCCTTGCCTCTTGGCTAGGGGCCAGAACAATAAATGAATTTCCATAGGACGTTAGAGTGAGTCTTTAGGGTACAAGGGCAAACAAGAAATGCAAAGAAAGCAACTCAAAACTAAAGGCTAACTGATGCAATTTTAGAAGGATGATGAATATAAAGTCGGAGGAAACTTAAATGCATAATATAATTCTCAAAAGTTTACTATACTTTGACGAACGTTTCTATTTTCAATATATGATTAGTTTTAATGGCAATTCATGAGTTACCTGTGAAATTTCGCAACGGTTCTCTGCTCCGTTGAGGCTCCTAGCAGGTGGTCATCTTACAAGTTCACTCAAACGATTACTTATGCACCTGACTTATGCAAATTGACAAGTATCAAAGTTTCTAATTGAAGTATTTTCATTTCTTTGATATAATCTTAATTAAATAAACCAAATCGTTGCATTGGTTATTGCTCTGCGTGTTCTTTGTGTCTGTAACTTTAAGCCAAGCCTGCTGTTACCCCTTACCATGGAGACTATTTACTTTAGATAATTACAATCGAAATTTTAAATTCATTTTGCCAGCAGTTGGCATTTTAAATACAATATTTTACCACCATATTGTGATGCAATATAATTTATTCATGATATTCGTCTAAATAATTGTAAATCAACAATTGTAATCAAATATTTATTGATTTGCCTAATGGCCAAGGCGTATCGACATATTGACAAAAACAAAAACAACACAAACCAACTAATTATGTAAAGCAATTGCAATTGCATAAAAACCCAACCACTAACGAAATGCTCAACGGGGGCCCACTAAAATGGCATTCGCAGCCAGTGGCGCATAATTTAATTATAAATGAGATTTTTCCCGCTTACCCTATATTCATAATAATTATTAGGGGTATAAGCATTGCACTTCCAGCGAACGATTCGATAACCAATTCGATTTCTCAGTCTCTAAAAAAAAGGTTTAGTCAAAGAAGAAGTCTTTAATGCTCAGACTGAAGCTCAGGCCATAGACTGATTCCTATTCAGGAATCGGAAAAGACTCTAAAATTACATTTTAGAACCATTACGATCATATTACAATAGAGATATATAGAATTAAATAGAAATAGTTATTTTTTTTTTTTTTTTTTTTTTTTTTTTTTTTTTTTTTTTTTTTTTTTTTTTTTTTTTTATTTTTTTTTTTTTTTTTTTCTTTTATTAAAATGTGCCCCCCCCCTTTTTTAAAAAAACTCTTGAAGAATCTCGATACTGTAAGTATTATCAATATGTATCTATGATCGTAAACTCATTAGAGCATCATTAGATAACATTTAAGATTTCTTTTTGCACTGAATCATATTGAACTTCGTTTAATTATATGATATATTTAAAATTTTCCATGTTTTTAGTCGTATATCGAAGGTTTTTAAAAATATCCTTCTGAAAAGTTCCCAAACAGATCTGATCTATTGGTTTAAGTTATTCTAAATATCATTTTAATGAATTTCGAACAAAATCAATTTCGATTCGCAAGAAAAATGTCAGTTTGGTCGTCATCCATTATTTGGTTTTGAACGAATTACGTCAGCAACTAAATGCAAATATCTTATATTTAGTAACATGGGATCATTTCTTCGAAATAATTGTCTTACTGAATTTGACTAATTGAAAATAACTCCACATTTTAAGCAAACTTCATGGCAAGTGGTAGTTTTTTATTATCGTTAAGAAAAACAAGTTTTTAATTGAATTACGAATGGAACTTATTAATTATTAATTAGTTCCTCTTGCCATTTCATAAAATATGATTTTTCCACATAAAAAGGGAGATTTTTTAAGCTTTCAAATTTGGTTTGCAATAAAAAAATTTGTAAAAATCTATATTTTTATTAGATAGAACGATCGATATAATTTAATGGTTGAAGATAATTTTATTATAAAATAGTTCATACGGTGGGTCCAATTTTGACCTTAACAAACTCCGGACTCAATTGGAATATTGTTTCGTGTGCAGGTGCAACAAGAAAGTTGCTAAAAAATCACCCTTTTTAGCAATGTAACCAACGATCGGAAGGCCACATTAGAGGCAATAATGTCAGGTGTAATTTACGTAAGACTAAAAGGCCGAAGAGCTCATTTATAAAGCTATCGAGATTTTGCGAACCTTTCGGCTATTATATAAAGAATAAACAGGAGAAGTGGTACACTTTCGAGTTCCACTAATCTATTAACACTCTTTTTCTTCAATTAGTAGTGAAACAAACTAATCGGTCTTAACTTTTCAAATAAAACAATCATAATCAAGAACGAATATGGTTTGTTACGGCCATTTCTTAAGGCAAACAGTAAAACACAAATATTAGTTACACTTATAATAAGTTACATAAATATTACGATCGTGGGTGCAACCAATTTAAGATCATGATTATTTTAGTTCAACTAACATTACATTTAAATTGACAACTGATTTTAGTTCGAACTTTTAGACCTTTTTAACCGCGGGTTTAACATTTAAAAAAAGGGCTATTCAAACTACAAATACTCACTTAATACGAGGAAATAGTCACATAAATTTACAGATTAAGATATTTTAAACCTTTTTTATTCACTGATATTAATAAAACAAATAAATTGATATCGAGACTCGTCTCCAGTAGAATCACTCCCATATGTAAAGAAGCTTAAAAACGTTAAGAATATATTGAAATTTATTTGATTCAGATTATTGGAACTCACTTTTTTAATTTAAAAACTTTAATTATCATTAAAAAAAAAAAAAAAGAAAAATACCAGTAGGAATTTTTTTCGGTGCTAATGAAATTTGAGAAAAGAAATGACTTTTCATTTTTAAATGAATGGCAAATTTTTTGGACTCATATTGTGTATATTAAATAAAGGGTTAGCATCTTGAATCCATTGGTGTGAAACGGCAATCTACACTGGGTATCGACCTTTTAAATAAATTGTAATTAGATAACGTTTACAAAATAAATTATTTACTTACCTTTTGATTGTTGCGGTGTAAACACTACATAAATTAGGAATAGAAGAAGAGGTACTAAATTCATTTCGAAAGAAAGCTTTTTAAGTGTCTTTAATTTATTAACACTCTATTTATTGGGTTTCCGTGTTGATGTGTTTCTGAAGTCTTCAATTAAATTAGTAATGGAAGAGTGTGATTTTCATGTTGTTACGAACCTTTTCGTTTGATATTTTTAAATGTGTTTTATACGAGTATTAGGCACACTTCAGTTATGAGTTATAAATTTAAAGATAAGGAGTGTAATTGTTATGATCTCTGCTCTGTTGAGTCTGATGAATGTTTATACCATGCATCCATAGAATGAAGTGGATGTCGAGTGCACATACGAATGAGCGAGATAGCAATTGAAAGATATTATATGAATTTTCAACTGATACCCAAATCGGCCCGGCGACTCACTTACTTTATTTATGTTAAACGGGTCAATGGATAGCGAATTTGTTAGGATTTCATTCATCATATTTACTAAATGTAGTACTTAAATTGTACTTTAGGCAAAGGGCAAACAATATGATGTTTGAGTTTTCAGTTCCTTCCATTTCAGTTCAGTTTTTTTCCAATTTGAGAAATCCGAAAAGTTATTAGCTGACTTTAAATACCCTTTTACTTATTTTATCTACAGCTTAATTATCATTATCTATGTCCCATGGTGTTAATTAATCTTCACAGTCATCCAAATAGATTAATTAAGAATCTTAAGTCAGCGTGGAAACATTTGCAAAAACATGATTATATTTGTTTATATTGCTCGTCTGCTCAGGTTCCATGTCTGTCTTTTATTATCAGTCATAAAACAGTATTTGCAAAAATTTTGCACTAGACTTTTTTTGTTTAGATAAACCTTTAGCAGAGCAATGAGTTATTACCGAAATTTGAATACACTTTCTAACAGTTTGAGATTATTCAATAAACTAATAATATTAATAAATAATTTAATTTTTTATTTATTTATTTATTATAGGATATACATAGTTGTAAACTATCAACCTAACAATTTTTTAAAAGCACTAGCAACTATGGCCTTCGTCTTAGACGATAACTACATCCATACACTAGCCTGGGATTCGAACATTAATAAATTATAATTTTATTTATTCCCTTAACAATTGCTCCTAACGAAAGTATATTGTAAAAAAATGTTTGCCTAAAAAAACGAGGTCTGAGTAAGGGAATTAGTTAACGGACCTATCGACAAACAGTCGAAGAGGCTGATAAGAGGCTCGACGAATATAAGTCGAACCAACATTCGCCCAAAGCAACACCGAAAATAACAGTTGTGTGAGAATGTGGTGCAAATTTGGTTCAGTGATTTTAGTGCTTTTGCCGTTGCTTTCTGATGGGGCAATCATTCTGGGACTGTTCACTTTTCACACTCAATCCCATCTGATATTGCATATGTCGGTGGCGAAGACCCTAGCCGAAGCGGGTCACAATGTGACAGTGGTTGCAACGAGGGAGCCCAAAGTAAAGTGCAAGGATATACACGTGATTGTAATCCCATTTACCCATGAACAGGAACTTATATTGGAGAATAAGATGAAGGATATTGCACGGAGGAAAAATACAATAATTAATAATTTTCATCATTTGTTAAACGAGATGGAAATATTAGTTTATTCACAATACGATCTCCTTTCTCATCCGAAGTTCCAACAAATCTATGAGACGGAATTCGATCTAATGATTCTGGGTTCGTTTTTCAATGATTTTCAATTGGGAGTGGCTGCTAAGCTAAAGGTGCCAGTTATTGTGAACTGGACGTTTCGCCCATCTTGGGAAACTGATGAACTGGTGGGTAATCCAACTGAAGTATCCTATGTATCCAATATGCTGAATCCCGTAGCAAGGGGTGAGGTTATGGGTTTCGTCAAAAGATTGAAGAATTTTGCCACACATTGATTATATGCAGACAAAATGAACAAGTTGGCAGACTTATTCGATGGCTATTACAATGAGCTCTTTAGAAACGAAAGCAATTTCCCCACTCTAAGTGAGATGAGGCGAAATGTATCCCTTGTGTTTGTTAACACTCATTTGATCAGTCAGGGACCCATTAGACCCCTAGTGCCAGCCATTATACAAATTGGTGGCATACAGATTAAGGAAACACCCGATCCCCTACCAAAGGACATTGAAGAGTTCCTCTCGAACTCCAAAGATGGTGCCATACTTCTTTCCATGGGCACCAATATTAGGAGTTCCTCAGTGAAACCGGAAATCATCCGTTTGATATTCAAAGTCTTATCTACGCTTAAGCAAAATATAATATGGAAATGGGATAATTTGAATGCTCTGCCAGGCAACTCATCGAATATTCTGTACAAGAAATGGTTACCCCAGGACGATATATTGGCCCATCCCAAGACGAAGTTATTCATCACTCACGCAGGCAATGGAGGCATTACGGAAGCCCAATATCACGGTGTGCCAATGGTGGCTCTACCCGTTTTTACGGATCAACCCACAAATGCTGCTTTTATGCAGAACTCTGGCTATGGATTGAGCTTGGATCTGTTGACCCTAACAGAGGAGACGTTTGATCTTGGTGTTCGCGAGGTCTTGGAGAATGAGAAATATGCACAGACAATTGGTCAATTTTCCGCCCTCTACAGAGATAGACCTCTAACAGCTCGACAGGAGGTCGTCTACTGGACTAACTATGTTCTCCGCCATCGAGGAGCCCCACACTTACAGAGTCCCCGGGTGCATATGGGCACTATAGCAGCCAATAATCTTGACATTTATGCCTTGCTGATAACGATATTGATTATTAGTCTATTACTTATTTATTTGGTAATCAAATTTGTCTTAAGTAAACTATTTAATTTAGCAGGCCATCGAAATCGAATGATTTGAAGAAATTAAAAAACCAATAAATTACTCTAACAGCACGAGGCTAGATAAGAATCACATATAAAAGACGATAAGAAGGGTTCGGAGAGACAGACGGACATGTTTCAATCGACTCGGCTATTGATACTGATCAAGAAAATATATATATATTGTACATTATTGGCGACTTTAATATACCATTTCATCCTATGCATGCATGGTATAAAAATATTAGAAGTGTTTTATACATGTCGAAAAATGTATTTTAAATTTTAATAAGGTTTCAGGTGTTAATCATTTTCCAAAGTCTTACATTAAATTCGAAATGGAACAATCTAATCAGTTTTTACTTTTCAAATAAAATTTGTTACGGCAAAAATAGAACACAAATATTAGGTACAGTCTCACTGAATAATAAAACCAATATGTAAAGAATATTTAAAAATTTAAGGAATACTTTGAAATTTATTGGATTTAGATCATTGAAAATCACTTTTCCAACTTAAAAGCTTTAATAACTAATAATTAAAAAAAAAAAAAAATGTATTTCATTAGCACAATGACATTTGAGAAATGTAATTTTTAATTAAAGTGCAAATTTATTGGACTCAGATTGTGTTTATTAAATTAAAATAAAGGGTCAGCATCTTGAATCCATTGGTGTGATACGGCAATCTAGGGTAGACTTTCAGGGCGATCTTTTAAATAAATTAAAATTAGATAACGATTTCAAGTAAATAATTTACTTACCTTTTAAAGGGTACGGTACATGCAGTACATAAATTAATAATAAAAGAAGAGGTATATACTTGTCGAAAGAATGCATTTTAAGAATCAATAATATACATATAAATTAACAAGCTATTTATAAGGTTTCCGTGTTGACGTTTTTCCAAAAGTTTTAAATGAAATTCGTAATGGAACAAATTGATTTATGATTAGTTTCAACGCTTCAAACAACCACACAATTAAGAACAAATTGAAAGTGATTTTTTTGTTTGAGTATTAGGCACAGTTCACTTATGAATCATGGGCTAAAAGAGGAATTTGTTATGCTCTTGGCTCTATTGGGTCTAAAATATATTAGAAGTAAAAGCGATACAGCTCTATTTCTACAAGAATAAGTAGAAAAAATATGGCTTTTATATTTGTATTTTCTCAAAATGTTGAGTTGTGGGTGGAAATTTAATTATTATATCCACTGTTTCCACATGTTTCGATATTTTTTTAAAGGCATATTGACAAGTTTATTTATCAGCTATGAGGCGAGTTTTAATATAATTTCGTACTTCCATAAACCAAAAAGAATTAAATATTTCTTTTAATTTTGAAAGCATAATATTTTCTACTTAGTTGGACACAGATCAGCATAGACACTTAATTTAAAATAGATCATATAGTCGATTCAATAATGTATTAAAAGACTGTTCATAGACTTTTCGTGCTAATGGATTTTTTTGTAAGATTCTCAGAGTCCTGGGTATCGCTTTGTCGACTTTGCATTCTGTTTTCTTCTTCACCAAAGAGTCCACAAACAAGAATAAAGGATAAGTGAATGGGGGAGGAAAGCTGTCGACTAAGCTGTAAAATATTTAATTAAATATTAAACTATAATTTTATTATATTACACGTAAAGTTTCAAGTTGCTGCCGCCTTGCAAAAATTGTTAATGACATTTGGGATGGCATGGCTAAAGGGATGTGGGTTGTGGAATGCAGAGGCGGGATAACGCGTAATGTGGGGAGGGGGGCAAAAGACAATGCAAGGGGTGTTACGAGAAACTTTTTCTCACTACTCCAACTTTTTGTGGCTTAGAGTTCATGTGTTGCGAGTGTTGTAAAATGCACAAAAGCGTAATTAAATACATAATGAACAACGAAACAATATAAACAGAGGCAACAAGCAACCAACGAGGCAGCATATCAAACATTTTCGTATATGTTGAATGCAAGACAACGAAAAAAAACCTTTACACAAATTTGTAAAACAACCAACCAAGCTCAGCAGCACAGGAAGCTCATTATAACTACAACTATTAACAGGCAACTGCAACTGCATCAAAAATGTTCGCATAGTTAATGGATATTTGTTTTTGTTTTATTTTTTCTGCTCGCAAATTAACCCGAGAACAAATGATTTTGTTTGCTATTCTTGTTTTTGCTGCAGGACTACACAAAAACTCAGTTGTTTGAGGTGCAAAAACTTCAGAGCACTTTTGGGATTTTAATACATTTGATCCTCATGAAGAAGAATATTGCAAAGTTTAATTAGTTTGAGGTGTAAATAAATCTCCGACGTCTCGTATAATTAAATGGATTTTGACATGAGAGAATATACATAGATAGAGAGAACAATCGCCTCTTTTAGGGTGTAGCTTGCAAAGTTAAAACCAGTTGAGAATTACAAGTGCAAAAAAAGCGAAAACAAATTGATTTGAATAAATTTAACGAAGTATTCTTTCGGTAAGCCATTATGACCCAACTTAAGCTCTTAGCTTAAGCTCAACAAATAATATTGTTGAATTTTAAAGTCATCTGACTTTTGGCGTCAATGTTTCATCTCTTGTTTGGTCCACTTATGACACTCGTCTCAAATCCATTCCGGCTTCAACTGTCTTTAACTGCCTTTGGCTAGAGTTAAATACATTTGCCTTGGCTTTGGGCCTGCTGTCAGTTCTCACTATCAATCATCATCATGGGGGCCACATGCATATTTCATGGCTAGTCTACTGCTACCACATGGTTCAGCTAACGGTAACTGAAAGTACCCAACTGGATATGCTTTGTTCTTGGTCCAGGACTCACCCACTTAATTAAAATTACAGAGCTTAACTTGCCAGAGAGGCAGACATTGAGTTTGGGTGAAGCTGTCTTACAGTCTGGCAAGGATTGAGACCTAAATTGGCAGCATATTTAGTGAACTTGTTGTTCTTGCTGTTGTTCTGTATAACGTATATCAAAACACTTTGGATTTTAATTGAAAATTATTGTGTATTTTGAGTCAAGCTTGGGGGCAATTATAATTCCATGGCAGAGCATCGATTACCTTTCAGGAAACTGCAAAAGGTCCACTGCGAAGAGAAGGTTATATGTCCTTATTGATCTGGGTCTACTCCCTTCGGACAATAATTGTTTCATGTAAATCACGTTTCAATGGAGGCCACATCGCAAATAATATGGACCAAATGATATTAAATTATGTCAAACAAGTTTCTTGTTATTCTATCCCATGTATATCTACGATACTTAATGAAGTGTTTGCCATGTTAGCTGACCATTATTGTTTGCAAATTTGCAAAAGGCCTCCCCATCAGCTGCAGCAGGTGGACGGACGTATGGGAGTGTGGCAATCAGTATTGGGCGTGTGTATTATTATCCATTGTCCCACATACGAGTGTATTGAGGAGTATATTGTGCAAACACAACTTAAATCTTAAGAGGAAACTAATATAACTCATTAATGCTTGCAGATAGTTACGGAAAGCCATTCAATTTGAAACGTAAAAACTCTTTTAGTCGTCTAAATTTAATATATTTGGAATGCAACATTCGTTGTGTTGAAAGTAAAAATATGTCAGAATTCTATTTAATTTTGACAAAAGATGAACCTAATCCCAATTAAATTACAAAACGAAAGCATTCGCATGGGACGCAAACAGAAGGCGCCTACAAAATCTCAGTGAATCGTAACTAATGCAGAGGATGGGTCTACATTGCGTAAAAATCAGATCACAAATTTCATCCAAATCAAAAAAATCATCGAGATATTTCATTTTTAAACCCATTTTAGAACATTTTCCCTCAACTTATCGAATTAATCGAACCACCAACTGCTTTATAATGTTTCCGTTTTGAATAAAAAAATATAACACATGTATTTGAAAAAGTAATTTCTTTATTTATTCAATGGTAGTGCGGTAATTACAAATTACAATCAAACTTAATACTAGCTATAGCTACTGGGCCTTGAGTTACAACCGAAAAGGTTTCTTTGAGGCTTATTATCAAATATATATTTTCTAAAAGTGAATTCAGTTTATTAAAGTTGCCTAGTTGGGTGAAAGGATACAGTTAAGTGGCCACTATTACCTCTCGTTTCGCTTCATGGATCAGCTCAGATTTCTTTTCTAGCAAGATGACAGTACTTGAATAAAAATATCGTCTTAAAATACTATTATTTTCACTGACAGGTTTTAAAGGATAAAATAAAAACAATTATTAGTGGCATTAAAAGCAAACATTCCGTGTCCTGCTTGATTGCTTTAAAAACTCTTCTCTTATTATTCTTCGCTTAAATTAACTGGTATTCGTATTGGGTTTGCGTTTGGTTGAAAATACCGTGAACGATATTATGTCCAATGAATCCTCAAAATTTCGAGTCTCTATTCCGATTTTGCGTTTGCCAACATTTTTGCAGCTGCATTGGCACATTTTCATTATTAGTAGGAACTGTTGAAGGTTTCCCCGCTTGTAATATGCTTGAAAATTAAAAGCGCGTTTTTACCTCACCATAAATCCTCTCGTTCGCCTGGTCGCCTCTAATGAGCATTTATCATGCGCACACAGCACATGTTGCCGAAAAGAAAAAAAAACCTCAAAGGTGAGAGAGAGAGAGAGAGTGAGGGAGAGAGAAAACAATCGACAAAAAATGAATTTACATATCACAGATCAAAAACAAGAACCTCCGCTGTGAAACACTCACTCTACACACATATGCATAAATTTTACGCACAACTGGAGATGCGTTGTGAATGCGGCTGATGCCAAGAATCAGGATGAAAAACTGGATGATGTAGCCTAGTCATGGATGCTGAGCGATGTATGTAATGTAATATGTATTATGTTTTTTGTTTTGGATGGATACGGAAATCAGCACAAAAGAAGCTCGGGAAAACCAGAAAACAGTCAGAGGACGAGTCGGAAGACAATGAATGCCATAGCCCTGGGAAGGGTAGAGAGGTCGAGAGAGAGAGAGAGGAAGAGTGGTGGGGTAAGGGGTAGAGACAGCTAAATAGACAGTCCTGACAGGTTGGTCTGGTTGGGTTTTGCAAAATTCAGAAATGCCGTCATTAATCTTTATTTGCGCCCCGGCGAACGCGTGAATAATTTAGCTACCTAATAATAAATCATTGCAGCCTGTGCATTAGTTGACTGTCGCTCATGTTGGCACACACACGCACACACATACACACACACACACTTGCATACACCCACGCGCACTTTATATCTCTCATCATCTCTTTATGCCCCAGCGGAAGTGCAGAGTTACATGCCTAAATGCTTATCAAATTTTATGTACACCTCTCCCCCATATCGTCTCACCTCACCTCACCCCCATCTCACTTCACCTCGCGGGCTAACCTTGTCGTTTCATTTTTGTGGGGTCGTGGGAGGGGCGTGGGGGTTCCGCAACTAATGAGCATTAATTAATTGCCAAGTCTACAATGGAGCAAAACCCAGGATATGCCACGCCTACACTAACGCATTGTCTGTCTGAAAGAAGATATTATTATGGGAATGGATATGTGTCTGTGTGGGTGTGTGTGTGTGTGTGTGTATCATGTGTATGATGTGTGGGTGTATGTGCGTGAATGCTTAAAATTTAATTTTCATAAATGAGTCTTACACTTGGCTAAATATTACCTAAACTGATTTAACAAGAATTAAATAATGGTAGAGCCTACATGAAGAGCCTGATATAAACTTGCATTCCTCATTACCAAATTAAGAAATTCTTCGAGTGAGCGACTTTAATTTAACAGATTGACTGAAAAGATATTAAAACACATTTGCATTAAGCATGAATTGCCTGCAAAAGCAATTTGTGTCTGCGTTTGAGTTGTGATGTTCTTTTTGACTGAAAAAAGGTGCAAGCAGAAAAGGAACTGTTGTGAAATTTCACACGAAACATCTGAAAATAATATTTCAATTAATGGATTTTAAATTAAGTAAAGAAGAAATGGTATTCCTTTCCTGGTTGTCTAAAATAACCTTAAATGGAACTGTTGTGAAAATTCCGACTTCGTTTGGATACACGTTTCTCACGTACAAAATCTCCATAATCATTAATCTATCGTCAATATATGTTCATAAGAAATATTACAACATTTTTGCCAGGTTTATGTCCAAAAAGGTTTTGGATTTACTGCTGAATATCCACTCACAATCAGTTATTTCTCTTTTATAACCATGCTAACATTTGATTTCAATCTCCTACCCTAAATATTAGACTTGCCATTGAAAGTTCGTAGAAATATTTGGTGAAACAACAAAGTCAATTTTTGGTATTTCCAACCAACATAATTTGATTACATTGCAAATTGTTCACAGAAAAAAAAAGAAATACCAACTGGCAAATGAAATTCGAAAAAAGGAAAATGGACTGAAAATAGATTGAAAATTCATTTTACAACTACCTACTATAAATAGGAATTTTAATTAAACTATGCAAATAGATGGAGTAGGCAACAAATTATTGCTTAAAAATTGTTTCTAGTCAGGTGGAATTCGAACTGCAAGAAGGACAAACTAACAAATAAGTGGGAGAGAGAAATGGAAGGGGCTGGCAAAGTGGGAAAGATTCCATAAAATATGCCAAAATGTTTTGGCATATGTCAGAGAGAGGTGAGGTTCAACAGTTTTTGCGAGAAATGCAATAAAATATTTAAATGCCCAATCAACAAATTGTGTTGAAAATTTCGTTTAGTTTTTAACCCAAACCCCCCAGCATGTTATTGGCCCCCCAGAGGCATTTGTGTTTCGTATTGGCATTAAAGGGTTTTTGTTGTTGCACATTTTTTAAATTGATATCCTGGACATCCTTCTTGCAGATGCAATTGCAATACCATTTCCACTTGCATTGCGGTCAATTGCAGTGTCAAAGTTGCAAATATTTTCAATTAAAAATGTTTTTTCTCATCTCTTGTCGATCTCTTTCTCTCCCTCTCCCTCTCCCACCCCCATATATCTCTCGTTTTTATGCCGATTTAATTGTGTGTGTCCCAGTGTGTGTATGCCTGTTGGTTAGACAAATTGCACATTGCCCATTTGTGGCCAAAAGCGACAATGTGTGTGTGTGTGTATTTGTGGTGTGACAATTTTTGGAATTTTCTTGTTTGAATGAATTTGACCAGCAACGAGCACAAATTGTTGCCAATTTCCATGATGCATAATCAAGTGAGTTGCCTCAACATTCGAGTTTGTCATTCAAATAGTTTCCATCCATTACGAAAGAATGTAACAAGAATTTTATATCGTCTCTATGCCATGTCAATGCTGGAAAGTTGTCTGGTTTTCAGAAGAATGAAATTTTCAATCGATTTTAGATGCGTAGATGGGTTCTCAGTAGTATGCACAAGTGAACAAAATCCAAAATAACTGATCCTAAATGAAATTCAATGTCCAAATATAGCTGCTAACTCTTCAATTTTTGTTGCATTCCCCCCTTTGCTTGGGGTTTGCTTAAAATTTTCGAAGAAAAGATTTATCCAACAAGGAGCAACAAATTCTACATCAAGAGAAAGACCAACAACAACAATCTGTTGAGCCACAAAAATACCTGGGGACTTAAATGCTATTTACACAGCTTTCGTATAACCAATAACATGCTCGAAAAGCAAAAAAAAAGGAAAAAAATGTAACTCCAAATCCAAGCCTAGAAAACGGAAACCTCATTTTGTACTCCCACATTCCCTTTCTCTCTCACTCTCTCTCTATCTATCTTGCTATCCCTTAAAAGTGCCCCGCCCATATATGGAGGCATTAGCCAGAATAGTTGGTGTTGACCTTTTTGGTATTGTTTTGGGGGCGCACGTAGGTAAAAGGGCTAAAAATGTGACACTTGGGGAATGGGCAGCTTAGTTCCCATACCAAACCCATCAAAGCTGGCTGAGATTCAACTGGAAAATGTGCACACCTGTCGACACAAGCAGAAGGAAGAGAGAAAAGGTGGACGATGGGTGGTGAAAGAACTTCCGCCGACCTATTCCCGGTTCGGGGCTCCGGCTCGGGCTCTGGCCCTGGCTCGGGCACTGTTATTACCTTGACACATGTGTAACGGCTTTGTTTTCTTTGTATTGTTGTATTCAACTGTGGCAACATCAACACCCACAGCGCAGCAGCAATAATAGAAAAGGGAAAAGCGGCTTTTCTCTAACGAAGGCATTCGTTCCTTGCCTCTCCTTTTCTCTTTCTGTCTTCACATCTTCGTTCGTCCATCCATACCATTTCGTGTTGCTAATGCATGTTGAGTCCAGCTTAAGACACAATTTCAGTCTTTTGCAAATGATTTTTTCTTGTTTGATGTTAAACAACACAACAGAAAAACAAAACAAATGCCAACAGGACAATAAAATCCATAGCAAAACCGAATATTTAACTTATCGAGCTTCAATCAAATGTGCTAAAACGTTTACCAACACTTTCTTCTCCCAAAATAAAAGGGAACACGATAAAACCCATTTCGTATATTGAAGAAGTGTTAGTAGTTATACTTATACATACATACGCATTACCCAAAGAAATTGGGTAAATAGAGGAATAATAGTAAACTACTTTAAATTTAGTGCTGCAAAATTCCACAATGTGGGGAAAAGGGCTAAATTTAAAACAGTAGTGTTGGTAATTTAAGTAAACCAGAGTTGCTTAATTTTTATTCGTTTTCATTATGCACCAACAAAGCATTGTTTGAGACCATTATTTGAAAATAACAACTTTTATTTTCTACCATTCCTTTAGCTACTTTTAAATGCCATCCAAACTTTAGAAGATTGCAAAGCTGAGGATTTTTGAAAAATTTTTGAAAATTTGTATAATTTTGGTCAAAACTCTGATTTCTGTTAGGCTGTATTTTAGACAATTTTTAACCGATTTCAAAATTTTTTATCTATTTCATATTGCATTTTTACATACTTTAAAATGCTATAAAAAACTTGCAATTACGTAGAAAAAAATTTGGACTCGATTTTTGAAAATTTTGACAGTGTAATTTGACTGTAATTTTTTTCAAAAATCGGGTCGAAATTAGTTTTTCAGATTTGAATGCCAATTTATAACTCACATTGAGACCAGCAAAAAAAGACATGATTTTTTGCAATCGGCCAAAAATTGGCATAGAAGGAGGATGGCAAAGTTGAGGTTTTTGCATAAATTTTGGAACTGTTTTTGAAAAATGTTTGTCAAAATTGAAATTTTCCCTAGGCTGTATTTAGGACAATTCTCTACCGATTTTCAAAGTTTTGATGAAGTTATCATCGAATTTTTATCTACTTTTCAATGCCATCAAATATTTTAAAGATTGCAAAGCGGGGGATTTTTGAAATATTTTCGAAAATCTGTACAATTTTGGTCCTAATTAGATTTTCCCTAGGCTGTATTTTAGACAATTTTTAACCGATTTTAAAATTTTTTATATATTTCTTATTGCATTTTTACATGCTTTAAAATGCTATAAAAAACTTGGAATTACGTAAAAAAAATTTCGACTTGATTTTTGAAAAAAAGTTTTTTCAAAAATCGGGTCGAAATTAGTTTTTCAGATTTGAATGCCAATTTATAACTCACATTGAGACCAGCAAAAAAAGACATGACTTTTTGCAATCGGCCAAAAATTGGCATAGTTAGAGGATGGCAAAGTTGAGGTTTTTGCATAAATTTTGGAACCGTTTTTGAAAAACGTTTGGTCAAAATTAAAATTTTCCGAAGGCTGTATTTAGGACAATTGTCTACCGACTTTCAAAGTTTTGATGAAGTTTTCATCGAATTTTTATCTACTTTTCAATGCCATCAAAGATTTTAAAGATTGCAATGCGGGGATTTTTGAAATATTTTTGAAAATCTGTACAATTTTGGTCCTAATTCGATTTTCCCTAGGCTGTATTTTAGACAATTTTTAACCGATTTTAAAATTTTTTATATATTTCTTATTGCATTTTTACATGCTTTAAAATGCTATAAAAAACTTGGAATTACGTAAAAAAAAATTTCGACTTGATTTTTGAAAATTTTGACAGTGTATATATACACTGTAATTTTTTTCAAAAATCGGGTCGAAATTAGTTTTTCAGATTTGAATGCCAATTTATAACTCACATTGAGACCAGCAAAAAAAGACATGACTTTTTGCAATCGGCCAAAAATTGGCATAGTTAGAGGATGGCAAAGTTGAGGTTTTTGCATAAATTTTGAAACCGTGTTTGAAAAACGTTTGGTCGAAATTGAAATTTTCCGAAGGCTGTATTTAGGACAATTGTCAACCGATTTTCAAAGTTTTGATGAAGTTTTCATCGAATTTTTATCTACTTTTCAATGCCATCAAAGATTTTAAAGATTGCAAAGCGGGGGATTTTTGAAAAATTTTTGAAAATCTGTACAATTTTGGTCCGAATTTGATTTTCCCTAGGCTGTATTTTAGACAATTTTTAACCGATTTCAAAATTTTTTATCTATTTCTTATTGCATTTTTACATACTTTAAAATGCTATAAAAAACTTGGAATTACGTAGAAAAAAATTTGGACTCGATTTTTGAAAATTTTGACAGTGTATACACTGTAATTTTTTTCAAAAATCGGGTCGAAATTAGTTTTTCAGATTTGAATGCCAATTTATAACTCACATTGAGACCAGCAAAAAAAGACATGACTTTTTGCAATCGGCCAAAAATTGGCATAGTTAGAGGATGGTAAAGTTGAGGTTTTTGCATAAATTTTGAAACCCTTTTTGAAAAATGTTTGGTCGCAATTGAAATTTTCCGAAGGCTGTATTTAGGACAATTGTCTACCGATTTTCAAAGTTTTGATAAAGTTTTCATCGAATTTTTATCTACTTTTCAATGCCATCAAAGATTTTAAAGATTGCAAAGCGGGGGATTTTTGAAAAATTTTTGAAAATCTGTACAATTTTGGTCCGAATTCGATTTTCCCTAGGCTGTATTTTAGACAATTTTTAACCGATTTCAAAAATTTGGACTCGATTTTTGAAAATTTTGACAGTGTATATACACTGTAATTTTTTTCAAAAATCGGGTCGAAATTAGTTTTTCAGATTTGAATGCCAATTTATAACTCACATTGAGACCAGCAAAAAAAGACATGACTTTTTTGCAATCGGCCAAAAATTGGCATAGTTAGAGGATGGTAAAGTTGAGGTTTTTGCATAAATTTTGAAACCCTTTTTGAAAAATGTTTGGTCGCAATTGAAATTTTCCGAAGGCTGTATTTAGGACAATTGTCTACCGATTTTCAAAGTTTTGATAAAGTTTTCATTGAATTTTTATCTACTTTTCAATGCCATCAAAGATTTTAAAGATTGCAAAGCGGGGGATTTTTGAAAAATTTTTGAAAATCTGTACAATTTTGGTCCGAATTCGATTTTCCCTAGGCTGTATTTTAGACAAGTGTATATATACTGTAATTTTTTTCAAAAATCGGGTCGAAATTAGTTTTTCAGATTTGAATGCCAATTTATAACTCACATTGAGACCAGCAAAAAAAGATATGACTTTTTGCAATCGGCCAAAAATTGGCATAGTTAGAGGATGGTAAAGTTGAGGTTTTTGCATAAATTTTGAAACCCTTTTTGAAAAATGTTTGGTCGCAATTGAAATTTTCCGAAGGCTGTATTTAGGACAATTGTCTACCGATTTTCAAAGTTTTGATAAAGTTTTCATCGAATTTTTATCTACTTTTCAATGCCATCAAAGATTTTAAAGATTGCAAAGCGGGGGATTTTTGAAAAATTTTTGAAAATCTGTACAATTTTGGTCCGAATTCGATTTTCCCTAGGCTGTATTTTAGACAAGTTTTAACCGATTTCAAAATTTTTTATCTATTTCCTATTGCATTTTTACATACTTTAAAATGCTATAAAAAACTTGCAATTACGTAGAAAAAAATTTGGACTCGATTTTTGAAAATTTTGACTGTGTATACACTGTAATTTTTTTCAAAAATCGGGTCGAAATTAGTTTTTTAGATTTGAATGCCAATTTATAACTCACATTGAGACCAGCAAAAAAAGACATGACTTTTTGCAATCGGCCAAAAATTGGCATAGTTAGAGGATGGCAAAGTTGAGGTTTTTGCATAAATTTTGAAACCGTGTTTGAAAAATGTTTGGTCGAAATTGAAATTTTCCGAAGGCTGTATTTAGGACAATTGTCAACCGATTTTCAAAGTTTTGATGAAGTTTTCATCGAATTTTTATCTACTTTTCAATGCCATCAAAGATTTTAAAGATTGCAAAGCGGGGGATTTTTGAAAAATTTTTGAAAATCTGTACAATTTTGGTCCGAATTTGATTTTCCCTAGGCTGTATTTTAGACAATTTTTAACCGATTTCAAAATTTTTTATCTATTTCTTATTGCATTTTTACATACTTTAAAATGCTATAAAAAACTTGGAATTACGTAGAAAAAAATTTGGACTCGATTTTTGAAAATTTTGACAGTGTATACACTGTAATTTTTTCAAAAATCGGGTCGAAATTAGTTTTTCAGATTTGAATGCCAATTTATAACTCACATTGAGACCAGCAAAAAAAGACATGACTTTTTGCAATCGGCCAAAAATTGGCATAGTTAGAGGATGGTAAAGTTGAGGTTTTAGCATAAATTTTGAAACCCTTTTTGAAAAATGTTTGGTCGCAATTGAAATTTTCCGAAGGCTGTATTTAGGACAATTGTCTACCGATTTTCAAAGTTTTGATAAAGTTTTCATCGAATTTTTATCTACTTTTCAATGCCATCAAAGATTTTAAAGATTGCAAAGCGGGGGATTTTTGAAAAATTTTTGAAAATCTGTACAATTTTGGTCCGAATTCGATTTTCCCTAGGCTGTATTTTAGACAATTTTTAACCGATTTCAAAATTTTTTATCTATTTCTTATTGCATTTTTACATACTTTAAAATGCTATAAAAAACTTGGAATTACGTAGAAAAAAATTTGGACTCGATTTTTGAAAATTTTGACAGTGTATATACACTGTAATTTTTTTCAAAAATCGGGTCGAAATTAGTTTTTCAGATTTGAATGCCAATTTATAACTCACATTGAGACCAGCAAAAAAAGACATGACTTTTTGCAATCGGCCAAAAATTGGCATAGTTAGAGGATGGTAAAGTTGAGGTTTTTGCATAAATTTTGAAACCCTTTTTGAAAAATGTTTGGTCGCAATTGAAATTTTCCGAAGGCTGTATTTAGGACAATTGTCTACCGATTTTCAAAGTTTTGATAAAGTTTTCATTGAATTTTTATCTACCTTTCAATGCCATCAAAGATTTTAAAGATTGCAAAGCGGGGGATTTTTGAAAAATTTTTGAAAATCTGTACAATTTTGGTCCGAATTCGATTTTCCCTAGGCTGTATTTTAGACAAGTTTTAACCGATTTCAAAATTTTTTATCTATTTCCTATTGCATTTTTACATACTTTAAAATGCTATAAAAAACTTGCAATTACGTAGAAAAAAATTTGGACTCGATTTTTGAAAATTTTGACAGTGTATACACTGTAATTTTTTTCAAAAATCGGGTCGAAATTAGTTTTTTAGATTTGAATGCCAATTTATAACTCACATTGAGACCAGCAAAAAAAGACATGACTTTTTGCAATCGTCCAAAAATTGGCATAGTTAGAGGATGGCAAAGTTGAGGTTTTTGCATAAATTTTGAAACCGTGTTTGAAAAATGTTTGGTCGAAATTGAAATTTTCCGAAGGCTGTATTTAGGACAATTGTCAACCGATTTTCAAAGTTTTGATGAAGTTTTCATCGAATTTTTATCTACTTTTCAATGCCATCAAAGATTTTAAAGATTGCAAAGCGGGGGATTTTTGAAAAATTTTTGAAAATCTGTACAATTTTGGTCCGAATTCGATTTTCCCTAGGCTGTATTTTAGACAATTTTTAACCGATTTCAAAATTTTTTATCTATTTCTTATTGCATTTTTACATACTTTAAAATGCTATAAAAACTTGGAATTACGTAGAAAAAAATTTGGACTCGATTTTTGAAAATTTTGACAGTGTATACACTGTAATTTTTTCAAAAATCGGGTCGAAATTAGTTTTTCAGATTTGAATGCCAATTTATAACTCACATTGAGACCAGCAAAAAAGACATGACTTTTTGCAATCGGCCAAAAATTGGCATAGTTAGAGGATGGTAAAGTTGAGGTTTTTGCATAAATTTTGAAACACTTTTTGAAAAATGTTTGGTCGCAATTGAAATTTTCCGAAGGCTGTATTTAGGATAATTGTCTACCGATTTTCAAAGTTTTGATGAAGTTTTCATCGAATTTTTATCTACTTTTCAATGCCATCAAAGATTTTAAAGATTGCAAAGCGGGGGATTTTTGAAAAATTTTTGAAAATCTGTACAATTTTGGTCCGAATTCGATTTTCCCTAGGCTGTATTTTAGACAATTTTTAACCGATTTCAAAATTTTTTATCTATTTCCTATTGCATTTTTACATACTTTAAAATGCTATAAGAAACTTGCAATTACGTAGAAAAAAATTTGGACTCGATTTTTGAAAATTTTGACAGTGTATACACTGTAATTTTTTTCAAAAATCGGGTCGAAATTAGTTTTTTAGATTTGAATGCCAATTTATAACTCACATTGAGACCAGCAAAAAAAGACATGACTTTTTGCAATCGGCCAAAAATTGGCATAGTTAGAGGATGGCAAAGTTGAGGTTTTTGCATAAATTTTGAAACCGTTTTTGAAAAATGTTTGGTCGAAATTGAAATTTTCCGAAGGCTGTATTTAGGACAATTGTCAACCGATTTTCAAAGTTTTGATGAAGTTTTCATCGAATTTTTATCTACCTTTCAATGCTATCAAAGATTTTAAAGATTGCAAAGCGGGGGATTTTTGAAAAATTTTTGAAAATCTGTACAATTTTGGTCCGAATTCGATTTTCCCTAGGCTGTATTTTAGACAATTTTTAACCGATTTCAAAATTTTTTATCTATTTCTTATTGCATTTTTACATACTTTAAAATGCTATAAAAAACTTAGAATTACGTAGAAAAAAATTTGGACTCGATTTTTGAAAATTTTGACAGTAATTGACTGTAATTTTTTTCAAAAATCGGGTTTTTTAGAGTTTTTTAGATTTGAATGCCAATTTATAACTCACATTGAGACCAGCAAAAAAAGACATGACTTTTTGCAATCGGCCAAAAATTGGCATAGTTAGAGGATGGCAAAGTTGAGGTTTTTGCATAAATTTTGAAACCGTTTTTGAAAAATGTTTGGTCGAAATTGAAATTTTCCGAAGGCTGTATTTAGGACAATTGTCAACCGATTTTCCGAATTCGATTTTCCCTAGGCTGTATTTTAGACAATTTTTAACCGATTTCAAAATTTTTTATCTATTTCCTATTGCATTTTTACATACTTTAAAATGCTATAAAAAACTTGCAATTACGTAGAAAAAAATTTGGACTCGATTTTTGAAAATTTTGACAGTGTATACACTGTAATTTTTTTCAAAAATTGGGTCGAAATTAGTTTTTTAAATTTGAATGCCAATTTATAACTCACATTGAGACCAGCAAAAAAAGACATGACTTTTTGCAATCGGCCAAAAATTGGCATAGTTAGAGGATGGCAAAGTTGAGGTTTTTGCATAAATTTTGAAACCGTTTTTGAAAAATGTTTGGTCGAAATTGAAATTTTCCGAAGGCTGTATTTAGGACAATTGTCAACCGATTTTCCGAATTCGATTTTCCCTAGGCTGTATTTTAGACAATTTTTAACCGATTTCAAAATTTTTTATCTATTTCCTATTGCATTTTTACATACTTTAAAATGCTATAAAAAACTTGCAATTACGTAGAAAAAAATTTGGACTCGATTTTTGAAAATTTTGACAGTGTATACACTGTAATTTTTTTCAAAAATTGGGTCGAAATTAGTTTTTTAAATTTGAATGCCAATTTATAACTCACATTGAGACCAGCAAAAAAAGACATGACTTTTTGCAATCGGCCAAAAATTGGCATAGTTAGAGGATGGCAAAGTTGAGGTTTTTGCATAAATTTTGAAACCGTTTTTGAAAAATGTTTGGTCGAAATTGAAATTTTCCGAAGGCTGTATTTAGGACAATTGTCAACCGATTTTCCGAATTCGATTTTCCCTAGGCTGTATTTTAGACAATTTTTAACCGATTTCAAAATTTTTTATCTATTTCCTATTGCATTTTTACATACTTTAAAATGCTATAAAAAACTTGCAATTACGTAGAAAAAAATTTGGACTCGATTTTTGAAAATTTTGACAGTGTATACACTGTAATTTTTTTCAAAAATCGGGTCGAAATTAGTTTTTTAAATTTGAATGCCAATTTATAACTTACATTGAGACCAGCAAAAAAAGACATGACTTTTTGCAATCGGCCAAAAATTGGCATAGTTAGAGGATGGCAAAGTTGAGGTTTTTGCATAAATTTTGAAACCGTTTTTGAAAAATGTTTGGTCGAAATTGAAATTTTCCGAAGGCTGTATTTAGGACAATTGTCAACCGATTTTCCGAATTCGATTTTCCCTAGGCTGTATTTTAGACAATTTTTAACCGATTTCAAAATTTTTTATCTATTTCCTATTGCATTTTTACATACTTTAAAATGCTATAAAAAACTTGCAATTACGTAGAAAAAATTTGGACTCGATTTTTGAAAATTTTGACAGTGTATACACTGTAATTTTTTTCAAAAATTGGGTCGAAATTAGTTTTTTAAATTTGAATGCCAATTTATAACTCACATTGAGACCAGCAAAAAAAGACATGACTTTTTGCAATCGGCCAAAAATTGGCATAGTTAGAGGATGGCAAAGTTGAGGTTTTTGCATAAATTTTGAAACCGTTTTTGAAAAATGTTTGGTCGAAATTGAAATTTTCCGAAGGCTGTATTTAGGACAATTGTCTACCGATTTTCACGTAGAAAAAAATTTGGACTCGATTTTTAAAAATTTTGACAGTGTATACACTGTAATTTTTTTCAAAAATCGGGTCGAAATTAGTTTTTTAGATTTGAATGCCAATTTATAACTCACATTGAGACCAGCAAAAAAAGACATGACTTTTTGCAATCGGCCAAAAATTGGCATAGTTAGAGGATGGCAAAGTTGAGGTTTTTGCATAAATTTTGAAACCGTTTTTGAAAAATGTTTGGTCGAAATTGAAATTTTCCGAAGGCTATATTTAGGACAATTGTCAACCGATTTTCAAAGTTTTGATGAAGTTTTCATCGAATTTTTATCTACTTTTCAATGCCATCAAAGATTTTAAAGATTGCAAGGCGGGGGATTTTTGAAAAATTTTTGAAAATCTGTTCAATTTTGGTCCGAATTCGATTTTCCCTAGGCTGTTTTTTAGACAATTTTTAACCGATTTCAAAATTTTTTATCTATTTCTTATTGCATTTTTACATACTTTAAAATGCAATAAAAAACTTGGAATTACGTAGAAAAAAATTTGGACTCGATTTTTGAAAATTTTGACACTGTAATTTTTTTCAAAAATCGGGTCGAAATTAGTTTTTCAGATTTGAATGCCAATTTATAACTCACATTGAGACCAGCAAAAAAAGACATAACTTTTTGCAATCGGCCACAAATTGGCATAGTTAGAGGATGGTAAAGTTGAGGTTTTTGCATAAATTTTGAAACCGTTTTTGAAAAATGTTTGGTCGAAATTGAAATTTTCCGAAGGCTATATTTAGGACAATTGTCAACCGATTTTCAAAGTTTTGATGAAGTTTTCATCGAATTTTTATCTACTTTTCAATGCCATCAAAGATTTTAAAGATTGCAAGGCGGGGGATTTTTGAAAAAATTTTGAAAATCTGTACAATTTTGGTCCGAATTCGATTTTCCCTAGGCTGTTTTTTAGACAATTTTTAACCGATTTCAAAATTTTTTATCTATTTCTTATTGCATTTTTACATACTTTAAAATGCAATAAAAAACTTGGAATTACGTAGAAAAAAATTTGGACTCGATTTTTGAAAATTTTGACAGTGTATACACTGTAATTTTTTTCAAAAATCGGGTCGAAATTAGTTTTTCAGATTTGAATGCCAATTTATAACTCACATTGAGACCAGCAAAAAAAGACATGACTTTTTGCAATCGGCCAAAAATTGGCATAGTTAGAGGATGGTAAAGTTGAGGTTTTTGCATAAATTTTGAAACCCTTTTTGAAAAATGTTTGGTCGAAATTGAAATTTTCCGAAGGCTGTATTTAGGACAATTGTCAACCGATTTTCAAAGTTTTGATGAAGTTTTCATCGAATTTTTATCTACTTTTCAATGCCATCAAAGATTTTAAAGATTGCAAAGCGGGGGATTTTTGAAAAATTTTTGAAAATCTGTACAATTTTGGTCCGAATTCGATTTTCCCTAGGCTGTATTTTAGACAATTTTTAACCGATTTCAAAATTTGTTTATCTATTTCTTATTGCATTTTTACATACTTTAAAATGCTATAAAAAACTTGGAATTACGTAGAAAAAAATTTGGACTCGATTTTTGAAAATTTTGACAGTGTATACACTGTAATTTTTTTCAAAAATCGGGTCGAAATTAGTTTTTCAAATTTGAATACCAATTTATAACTCACATTGAGACCAGCAAAAAAAGACATGACTTTTTGCAATCGGCCAAAAATTGGCATAGTTAGAGGATGGTAAAGTTGAGGTTTTTGCATAAATTTTGAAACCCTTTTTGAAAAATGTTTGGTCGAAATTGAAATTTTCCGAAGGCTGTATTTAGGACAATTGTCAACCGATTTTCAAAGTTTTGATGAAGTTTTCATCGAATTTTTATCTACTTTTCAATGCCATCAAAGATTTTAAAGATTGCAAAGCGGGGGATTTTTGAAAAATTTTTGAAAATCTGTACAATTTTGGTCCGAATTCGATTTTCCCTAGGCTGTATTTTAGACAATTTTTAACCGATTTCAAAATTTTTTATCTATTTCCTATTGCATTTTTACATACTTTAAAATGCTATAAGAAACTTGCAATTACGTAGAAAAAAATTTGGACTCGATTTTTGAAAATTTTGACAGTGTATACACTGTAATTTTTTTCAAAAATCGGGTCGAAATTAGTTTTTTAGATTTGAATACCAATTTATAACTCACATTGAGACCAGCAAAAAAAGACATGACTTTTTGCAATCGGCCAAAAATTGGCATAGTTAGAGGATGGCAAAGTTGAGGTTTTTGCATAAATTTTGAAACCGTTTTTGAAAAATGTTTGGTCGAAATTGAAATTTTCCGAAGGCTGTATTTAGGACAATTGTCAACCGATTTTCAAAGTTTTGATGAAGTTTTCATCGAATTTTTATCTACCTTTCAATGCTATCAAAGATTTTAAAGATTGCAAAGCGGGGGATTTTTGAAAAATTTTTGAAAATCTGTACAATTTTGGTCCGAATTCGATTTTCCCTAGGCTGTATTTTAGACAATTTTTAACCGATTTCAAAATTTTTTATCTATTTCTTATTGCATTTTTACATACTTTAAAATGCTATAAAAAACTTAGAATTACGTAGAAAAAAATTTGGACTCGATTTTTGAAAATTTTGACAGTAATTGACTGTAATTTTTTTCAAAAATCGGGTTTTTTAGAGTTTTTTAGATTTGAATGCCAATTTATAACTCACATTGAGACCAGCAAAAAAAGACATGACTTTTTGCAATCGGCCAAAAATTGGCATAGTTAGAGGATGGCAAAGTTGAGGTTTTTGCATAAATTTTGAAACCGTTTTTGAAAAATGTTTGGTCGAAATTGAAATTTTCCGAAGGCTGTATTTAGGACAATTGTCTACCGATTTTCACGTAGAAAAAAATTTGGACTCGATTTTTAAAAATTTTGACAGTGTATACACTGTAATTTTTTTCAAAAATCGGGTCGAAATTAGTTTTTTAGATTTGAATGCCAATTTATAACTCACATTGAGACCAGCAAAAAAAGACATGACTTTTTGCAATCGGCCAAAAATTGGCATAGTTAGAGGATGGCAAAGTTGAGGTTTTTGCATAAATTTTGAAACCGTTTTTGAAAAATGTTTGGTCGAAATTGAAATTTTCCGAAGGCTATATTTAGGACAATTGTCAACCGATTTTCAAAGTTTTGATGAAGTTTTCATCGAATTTTTATCTACTTTTCAATGCCATCAAAGATTTTAAAGATTGCAAGGCGGGGGATTTTTGAAAAATTTTTGAAAATCTGTTCAATTTTGGTCCGAATTCGATTTTCCCTAGGCTGTTTTTTAGACAATTTTTAACCGATTTCAAAATTTTTTATCTATTTCTTATTGCATTTTTACATACTTTAAAATGCAATAAAAAACTTGGAATTACGTAGAAAAAAATTTGGACTCGATTTTTGAAAATTTTGACACTGTAATTTTTTTCAAAAATCGGGTCGAAATTAGTTTTTCAGATTTGAATGCCAATTTATAACTCACATTGAGACCAGCAAAAAAGACATAACTTTTTGCAATCGGCCACAAATTGGCATAGTTAGAGGATGGTAAAGTTGAGGTTTTTGCATAAATTTTGAAACCGTTTTTGAAAAATGTTTGGTCGAAATTGAAATTTTCCGAAGGCTATATTTAGGACAATTGTCAACCGATTTTCAAAGTTTTGATGAAGTTTTCATCGAATTTTTATCTACTTTTCAATGCCATCAAAGATTTTAAAGATTGCAAGGCGGGGGGATTTTTGAAAAAATTTTGAAAATCTGTACAATTTTGGTCCGAATTCGATTTTCCCTAGGCTGTTTTTTAGACACCTTTTAACCGATTTCAAAATTTTGTATCTATTTCTTATTGCATTTTTACATACTTTAAAATGCTATAAAAAACTTGGAATTACGAAGAAAAAAATTTGGACTCGATTTTTGAAAATTTTGACAGTGTATACACTGTAATTTTTTTCAAAAATCGGGTCGAAATTAGTTTTTCAGATTTGAATGCCAATTTATAACTCACATTGAGACCAGCAAAAAAAGACATGACTTTTTGCAATCGGCCAAAAATTGGCATAGTTAGAGGATGGTAAAGTTGAGGTTTTTGCATAAATTTTGAAACCCTTTTTGAAAAATGTTTGGTCGAAATTGAAATTTTCCGAAGGCTGTATTTAGGACAATTGTCAACCGATTTTCAAAGTTTTGATGAAGTTTTCATCGAATTTTTATCTACTTTTCAATGCCATCAAAGATTTTAAAGATTGCAAAGCGGGGGATTTTTGAAAAATTTTTGAAAATCTGTACAATTTTGGTCCGAATTCGATTTTCCCTAGGCTGTATTTTAGACAATTTTTAACCGATTTCAAAATTTGTTTATCTATTTCTTATTGCATTTTTACATACTTTAAAATGCTATAAAAAACTTGGAATTACGTAGAAAAAAATTTGGACTCGATTTTTGAAAATTTTGACAGTGTATATATACACTGTAATTTTTTTCAAAAATCGGGTCGAAATTAGTTTTTCAAATTTGAATGCCAATTTATAACTCACATTGAGACCAGCAAAAAAAGACATGACTTTTTGCTATCGGCCAAAAATTGGCATAGTTAGAGGATGGCAAAGTTGAGGTTTTTGCATAAATTTTGGAACCGTTTTTGAAAAAAGTTTGGTCGAAAATGAAATTTTCCGAAGGCTGTATTTAGGACAATTGTCTACCGATTTTCAAAGTAATTTTTTTCAAAAATCGGGTCGAAATTAGTTTTTCAGATTTGAATGCCAATTTATAACTCACATTGAGACCAGCAAAAAAAGACATGACTTTTTGCTATCGGCCAAAAATTGGCATAGTTAGAGGATGGCAAAGTTGAGGTTTTTGCATAAATTTTGGAACCGTTTTTGAAAAATGTTTGGTCGAAAATAAAATTTTCCGAAGGCTGTATTTAGGACAATTGTCAACCGATTTTCAAAGTTTTGATGAAGTTTTCATCGAATTTTTATCTACTTTTCAATGCCATCAAAGATTTTAAAGATTGCAAAGCGGGGGATTTTTGAAAAATTTTTGAAAATCTGTACAATTTTGGTCCGAATTCGATTTTCCCTAGGCTGTATTTTAGACAATTTTTAACCGATTTCAAAATTTGTTTATCTATTTCTTATTGCATTTTTACATACTTTAAAATGCTATAAAAAACTTGGAATTACGTAGAAAAAATTTGGACTCGATTTTTGAAAATTTTGACAGTGTATACACTGTAATTTTTTCAAAAATCGGTTCAAAATTAGTTTTTCAGATTTGAATGTCAATTTATAACTCGAATTGAGAGCAGCAAAAAAAGACATGACTTTTTGCAATCGGCCAAAAATTGGCATAGTTAGAGGATGGCAAAGTTGAGGTTTTTGCATAAATTTTGGAACCGTTTTTGAAAAATGTTTGGTCGAAATTGAAATTTTCCGAAGGCTGTATTTAGGACAATTGTCAACCGATTTTCAAAGTTTTGATGAAGTTTTCATCGAATTTTTATCTACTTTTCAATGCCATCAAAGATTTTAAAGATTGCAAAGCGGGGGATTTTTGAAAAAATTTTGAAAATCTGTACAATTTTGGTCCGAATTCGATTTTCCCTAGGCTGTTTTTTAGACAATTTTTAACCGATTTCAAAATTTTTTATCTATTTCTTATTGCATTTTTACATACTTTAAAATGCTATAAAAAACTTGGAATTACGTAGAAAAAAATTTGGACTCGATTTTTGAAAATTTTGACAGTGTATACACTGTAATTTTTTTCAAAAATTGGGTCGAAATTAGTTTTTTAAATTTGAATGCCAATTTATAACTCACATTGAGACCAGCAAAAAAAGACATGACTTTTTGCAATCGGCCAAAAATTGGCATAGTTAGAGGATGGCAAAGTTGAGGTTTTTGCATAAATTTTGGAACCGTTTTTGAAAAATGTTTGGTCGAAATTGAAATTAAATATATTAGGACAATTGTCTACCGATTTTCGAAGTTTTAATGAAGTTTTTATCGAATTTTTATCTACTTTTCAATGCCATCAAAGATTTTAAAGATTGCAAAGCGGGGGATTTTTGAAAATTTTTTGAAAATCTGTATAATGTTGGTTTGAATTCCTAGGCTGTATTTTAGAAAATTTTTAACCGATTTCAAAATTTTGTACTCAATTTTTTTTGACTTTTTTTTTAAAAATCGGTCCAGTTTCGCTTTTTAAAAGTAGTAATTTTTCGTTTGCCAAAGTCAAAAGAAAAAACCATAACATTTTTTTCCCTCGCACGAATTTGCGTTAAGTGCATTAAGGCGTAATTCTCTCTGAAGAAACTTTTTATCGTTTCACCTGGATTGATTTTTTCAGATAGGTCGCTGCCACTTGGCAGGCCTCCCGACTGACAGGCAACGTGCCAACTGTCGTTTGCCTTAAGCAGCATCAAAAAAAAAAAAAACCCCATCCCACCGGGAGTCAAAGAGCGGTAGCTGAGAGACAGCTCCTGACAAACTGTACCATGGAATCATGTATTCATATGTATGTATTCCGACATCAAGCACTGTCTGCCACACTTCGTAGCAGCACGGTGAACATGGCGTATGCATAATTTAGTATTTGAATGTGAGCCATGATGATGGCAGAGGGAGTTGAGTTAAAGTTTTTATACACCTATTCTCTTTTTTGGGGGGTTCACTTAAATAGTTTTGTTTAGACTGGTTGAAAAGCCCATTTCTACCACAACACTCATGTAATTAAGTTTCTAAGGGGAGCAGCAGCAGCTGGCATAACTGTGAAATATTTATCCAATTAATTTCTACCTGGTTGAAAAGCAATTTATTGCAACATTTTCAACATGCCGTTCCTTTCCTTTTCATCTTCTCGCATATTTTCACTTGGCTTGTTTGCTTTCGCCTCGCTTATATCTTATTTCACTAGACTCCCGACTTGACTCGACTCTGCCACTATCTTCCGCCGTATATCTCCTTTTCCCTGTGCTTATCCTTTCAACAACTGCAGTTGCCCTTGGGTTGTAATTTCAGTTGCAGTTTTTCTTTGCTCTTTGATTGCTGCCCTTACACCTGCTCCTCCTCCTCCCGTACTAAACGCCTCAATTATAGACTCGGCCAGGCCGACAGCCTGACAGTCAGACATCCAAGGAACGCGAAACGCATCTGCCGCGACAGGCAAACATTTTTCTGTGTGGAAAAGGGAATTCTAAAAGCGGAAAAATGTGAAAAAGTGGTTTTAACTCCGCGGATAAGTGTATATATATTTATATATATAGATAAATATATATCATGCAGTGAGCTCTGTTGTATGCCCTGCAATTGAGCATTAGGTAAATAGTTAGTTACATTTCGCATTTGATTAGCAATCATGCCAACTGCCCAGAAGCTATGAAATCTTCAAAGCTTGCAGTAGATATATAAGTGCATTTATACATATTTGTCTGAGTCATAGAATCATTTTCAATTCCTCAACAAATGTTATTAAAGTTTTAATCAAGCATTTAAACTATCATATTGGTTGTAAGCTTTGGAATATAAAACCTAACAATAAGTAAATATTATTAATACTGAGGAAAGCTCTTCTATTTGTTTATTTAAATAAACAGATGGATTCAAATGTGTAATTCCTCTTAAGATCCGTTCAAGTATTTAGTGGTTATGCTCTTGCACTACTTTTTTTTAGGACCAGAAAGGTTGTAAATATACCACATTAAAATATCGTGGGACATCAACCGACTATACATATTATAGATATGTTTCTTAAGTAGTCGGGTAGACCTTCTTCAAATTAGTTTTTTCAGGTTATTAACTTTACTTCACTATACAATTTTTGTGGTTATACTATTCATTCAAGAGAATTGGACTAAGTCTAGCTTGGAGATCGCTTTGGGAAGAGCGGAGACCTTGCAAAGTTGGCTCTTGATTTTGAATGATATTTTCCCTAGGTCAATTAGCGAGTCCTTTAATATCAGCTGAATTTAATAAACCTTCGTTTTTAACTCTGTGTGTTTTTGAAAACGAACTAGATCTAAAAGATTTCCCATTTTATGACTCACTTTATCATAAACGTTTTTATATAAATAAAATAAAAAAAAATATATAAATAAAATAAAATAAGAAGTTGTCTTAGAGAAATGTGCAATAATTTTATTATAGCTGAATAAAATGTTATGCGAAACCTTTAATGACAGGTGTTAAATGTGCATTCCGTTTTATTTTAACCTTCGCCCTTCATCAAATAGGTGATGAAACTGTATCTATAGTGACCTTCTGCCATCCATGGACATTGATGAATTGGTTTATTGTTTAATCCTGGGCAATTCATACAAATAGGGGTTTCCAATTGGCTACGTTGAGTTGAACTGGTTTTCGGTTGTTATTTAATGCATTTTTCAACAGAAAGTGACTTCGATTAGCTTGCTAAAAAATTCATTAAAAACTTTTAGCTGCCAAGATAGTGGAGCTGACGCTGAGAACTACTCCGGCTACCGGCTACACGGTTCAGGTTGAATATTTTATAAACTGTCGTTAGTGAGCATGTCATGCCACTCCCTCTCCTTTGCCTAGACTTCGCTATCCTTTACACAAATTGTTGCAAGAAACAAGAAAAAGAGAGGAAGAAAAATATATAAGAAAAATGAAAAAGAAGTAAACGTGCAAGAAAAAAAATCACTCGACCAGACCGAGAGTCGCAATCTCCAAGAGAAGAGAGATTGAGTCTGGCAAGACGAGGGGGGGCAGGGAAGGATTCTAGTTGAGCCGAGAGTTGGGGTTGTGTTTGTGTTGATGGCGACGTCTAAGCCCCCAGGGCGAAAGCAAGTACGTGAACGTTTCGGCCAAGATGGATGACAAAATGTTTGGCCAAAGTATTTATCGGTGTGGGAGTTGAATAGAAGAAATATCTCTCTAGGATGGGTAGAGAGAGAGAGAATTATAGGTCAGCCAGTTGCAGTTGTCAGGTGCAAACGTGAGCCAGCTTAGAAAATTGCCAATGTGGAAATCAATTTCATCAATTTTCTCTTTCTCTTATTACCCCATGGGCAGGCAGGGCATTAGGTTCAAAAGAGCAAAACTTGGAATATTATGTAAAAGGCGATAGGGACTGAGCGAGCGAGAGAGAGAGAGAGAAAGAGAGAGATGTGCATAGACTTTGAATAGTTTTCAAGGTTATTGAAGATTAAACGTTGAAAATCTGATAGTATTACAACTGCTGAGAGATCAAAAACGAATGCTAATTGACTCCAAACTACTGAAAAAGAAATTAGCCGATCCTCTGCATACCAAGAATACAAATGTGGAGTTTTTATTTATCATATAAATACTCTAGATTGCTTTTTTCAGTTCTTGATTGCATGCAATTGCAAGTTAATGGGTGCCGCGAAAGGCATGGGAACCGCGTTTCATTACCTCAGATCAGTGGAAATTGAAACCATTAGATGGAAGGCATCTAAAAGTCGCCTTTTCCCTTTTGTAGACCAAGTTTTTACTTGGATTTTATCTAGTTTATGTTTGGTATTTTTTTTTTTTTTCAATTTGTAAATAAGATTTCATTGTCAGCAAAGTTTGTTTGGCATTTCGCAGAAATTATTAGGCAAAATAATGAGATGGGCCAAGACCCGCAGTTGATAACCAAAACCAATGCTTACACAGCACTCGCCCCCACTCCCCATTTAATATTTGGAACCCTTAGCAATGACCTAATAAATCCATTTTATGTCTTGCCTTGGCGCCGCCTTCAGTTCGTCTGGCAAATGGATGGAAATGCCAGCAGCATCGCCGCCCCTCGCTATTCGATTCATATTCAAATTCAAATTCAAATTGTGGGCGTGGCATGACCATTTATTGTCTGGGCCATTAGCTGCACTAATGATCCGATCCATTCAGCTGGCGAAGGCACAGCAGGATGGGGAGTATTTAGGAGGTGCTGAGAGCTGGAGGACAAAAAGAAAAGTCGGCCCATATTTAGCTAGCAGTCAGAATGCAGACCTAGACACACACCCACATCCACTCAGACACACACACACACAAAAAGCCCTCGTGCACACAGACAGACAAACAGGCATACATTGGTATTGTCAATATGCTTAATGGATTTTCAAATATTTAAACAGCATCGACTATTAAGAACTGCGGTTACCCTTTACATTTAGTCGAGTAACTGACTCTGACTTGGACTTCCCGTGCTTCTTCCCCATCTTGATTGCCTGCTAAATGCATTTCAGAACATTTACACATTTTATAAATGCAAATAAATCCAAGATTATTACCGCCTCCTGATGTCCAAGCAGTTTGTAAGGAGTAGAGTAATGCTCTATCAATGTCCATTTGTTTGCCAATCCATTGGCTAATTGATACTAACTGGGTCATGCATAGGAGCATTAATCTTTATCCACATATATTACACTATGTTGCCAAAAGAATGTGTACTTTGCACTAAGTTTGAATTCAGATATGTATTAGATTCAGTTTTTAGAATTTTTCGCTTAATTTAAACAAATATTTGAGAGGATGATACAAGTACATTAACGATATTAAAAAGGAAGCCTTCATGCCAATTTTAAAAGATTGTGAAACGTATATAATCGAAGCAAGTCGTAGCTACAACAACTTACATAGAACATTGTTTTGCATATGAAGAAAAACTTAGCATCCATAAAGATGCTTTTTTAATTTAATCTTAAGTGTGTCAGCCAACAATTACGTATACGCAGGGTGTGCAGCTAAACTAACAATATTCGGGATAAGCATAAGAATGAACATAATAATAATTCTAATTATTATT
Organism: Drosophila sucinea; assembly: GCA_018150745.1. Taxonomy (NCBI): domain Eukaryota; kingdom Metazoa; phylum Arthropoda; class Insecta; order Diptera; family Drosophilidae; genus Drosophila; species Drosophila sucinea. Next base: position 236,967 of record JAECWP010000133.1, on the reverse strand, counting down.
TATATTAAAAGGGAATAATGAAAATCGATATGAATTCTTTTTTTGTATTTCAAAGTATTTTTAAAAAGTTTAGTGCTAGGCAAAAAAAATAGGAAAAACTGAAATGATTAATTTCATTAATGCCTTTAAAAACTTTCACAACGGAATTTCTTTTTTATTTGACTATTACACAAATAATAAAATTTTAAAATATTACAAAAATTTAACTCGTTTCAGTAATTTGTTGTGGCGCATTTCTGTCGCGAGTTGTTAACTTTTGCATACTTTCAATTTGTTTTTTTTTTTTTGCTTTCCGCTTTGTCTCGTTTCCGTTTGCTGAATTGTTAAATGCATTTTGACATTTAAATGAACACGAATTCATATAAATATGCATTTTATTTTATTTCAATTTAAAGTTTTAATGAGTTTTCCCATTGTGCCCTAATGCCTTACGTATAAATCTGTGTGCGTGTGTGTGTGTGTGTAAATTTCTGTTTGTGTGCAAAGGGCTGCCAACTCGCTTTTGCGGCTTGGCAGTTGTTTCGCTCGCCCAGTTTATTTATGAACTTTTTCTGTTGCGCCGATTATTTTTTGGCAGAGGTTTTATTTAAACAATTCTTGCTCTTTTTTTATTTTTGTTGTTGGTTTTTATTTGTTTCTTGCGGAGATTTGAACAAATTTTAAATTAATTTGCAAATAAATTCAATTTAAATGCAGCTTAGTTGTTATTTTTGCCTCTACTCCTCTGCTCCATGGTTGCAACTAATTGCAATTCCATGCAACTTCTATATATATGATTTTTGTAGTGTGGAATGTTGCAGTAAATATTTTGGTAATTGGTTTATTTATTTATTTTTTATTTTTTGCAATACAAATCCTATGGCTCGAGGCTAATCTACATGAGAGTTATTTAAACAACGGCATGCGAAAATTAATAACAATTGCAGACAATCTATGTTCCAAATGGCTAACAATGAACAAACTGGCCAATAAGTACGTCCAAAAAGGACCATGTCCACTTTTCGTCAATGTGTCACTCACAGAGAAAGGAAGCCATTGTTAAATAAAAGAGAGAGGGAGAGAGAGAGCCAGAGATGGGAACTCCCGCTGACAGACATATCGATAAATACAAAATGGCCGAAGGGCCTTATGAGACATTAATGAGCATTTTGCAATTTGGTCGTCGCAATTTGTTCTGTCACTCATCTTGTGGCCATTGTTACTTTTTGATTGCATTGTTGGTTATTTGATGTTTTTAGTTCCAGCGAACAAAGAAAGTTCTATTCAAATTCAAAAATAAATCATTTCTTTAATGTTGACCATCAACTTTAATTTCGGTTTAATGTAAAAGAGTTATTGCATTGAAAACTGAGAGAAATTTGTTTAAAACATACTTATGAAGTTGTCTCCGTAGCTATCCTTGTTTCCCAAATTATCTATAAGCTCCTGGAAAAGTTTCGTTTACATGACGGTTCGCTTACATAAGGTACAGATAAGTACATAATAATCAATGGGCGGTAAAAAAGACCTCAATTAAAATTGCAATTAAGTGCACTTCACTCGTCGACCGACCGTCTGCCTTTTGGAAGAACAATAAGGTTGAAAGAAATTAATATATTTCAATTGAATTGATTATAATTTATGTCATTATTGTATAAACAAATACAATGAAGTAATATTGAAGTAATTGCTTCGACTTCAGGATACCCTGCATCAAGGGCGAAAAAAACTGCACAGGAAAAATAAAGGTCAAATTTATGAGCCCAATTCATTTATTTAATTCCTTCAAATGCCGCAACTTATATTTCTAAGTACAAAAGTACTTTAACTCAGATGAGGTAGATACTTAATGATTCCAAATGGATTCCAAATTCTACTTATTTTAATTCGGATTTTTAGGAAATGTGGTAAGAAGATGCATTTTCTAAACATGTTTTTAGCGTGACAAATAATATTGCAATAGCTAAAAATACGGGAAGATAAAATGAGAAAAGAATGATTGCATGCTACGTACATTTTATTCCCTTTAATATAGCCATAACAGGGTATGGAAAGCGCAGTGAGGCGTGAAATTTGAATACTATTTGAATAACATAAAAGCATATGGAGAGACCGCAGTCTGTGCCAATACATATGCATTTGTATATATGTATGTATCTATAATTATAATGATTGGTATGGTATATAAAACGCTTGGCAAATTATTTGGATGATGATGCCATGGCCTAAGTAATTAATCACCAAATAATTTGGTAATTTTAATTTACTGTTACGAGAGCCACAAACAGTTCAATAAGCACACAGAAGAGCGAATGCAACAGAGCATGTGAGTGTGCAGGTGTGCATCCGTGTTCTATGCACCTTTAATTAAGATTTAGTATCCTGCTGCCACCCATTCGATCAGCCCCGCCTTTATATAGATATATAACAACAACCTCTCCCCTCTCTTCTTCTCCTTCTCTCTGTCTGCATCCCCTTTGACATTTTGTGTACGCAATTAAGCGACAATAAGCATTTAATATACATTTTCTCTCTAATTCACACACACACACACACACCCAAACCAACACCCTCCATTTGTTTATATTCGCCTTTAATGCCACGCCATCGCCTCCCCTCTAACGAAATAACAACAATTTGTTAGCTAATTTAAGGCCCCCGAAAATGCCGCATTCTCGTCTCAATGACCAACATTGCCCTGGCTATTTATTTGCACACTCACACACACACACACATACCAACACACATGTTGTATATGGCTGGCAATTAAAAAATTATCTGCGAGACGGGATCAGGCATAAAATACACTGAAAAGTTTACATTTACCAACGATTTTTATGGTCATTCAAAAGTCGCTGCCCAGAACGTTGGATCGCAATTCAGAGTTATATTGGGCAGAATGACTCGAACCCATTGAATCTAAAGTAAAACTATAATTAGTCGAAAAATGTTAAATAAAAACAGATGTTTTTTTGGGGGCCGTCTGTTTAAACTGAGAAAATTAATTTTAAATAATGCTTGGCTTCTTCTTAAAAAATGTATACAAAAATCATCTATACATGTTGTTAAAGAAATAATATTATAATGTTATTTTTTAAACTTATAATATGAATTTTGTTTAAAAACTATTCAGGATTTTAATTTTTTTAATCTCTACAACGAACAAATGTAATAAGCAGAAACTGCTTAGAGTTCTTCTGAGTTTTTCTGTAAGACGCAACCTAAAATTCTTTTTTTTTTTAATTTTGAATAATATTTACCAATTGTGAAGAGACAAAAAAAATCATCTACCATCACAAGTTGGGATTTCCCTTTGCGAAAATAGCTTCGGGACTTCTTCTTATATGTATATCTTCCTTCCTAATTTCAATGTCTAAATACATTTCATTAATTTTATGTCCATGAAGTGTAATAAATTTTCTTACATAATTTGTCTTTTGGGGAGTGGTGATGAAATGGGTGTGTGTGTGTGTGGGGGGGGCACACAAAACTTGCATCAGATTAGTAATTATGTAATGCTGTATACACGCACAACCCAATCCCATAAATCCGCGCATAAATACAAATTACATAAGGATTCACCCACACAGAACTAAAGGGACCTCTCTCGGCAATATCAATTTACTTTCGACAGTCAAAGGTTAAATAAAAGTTCATGCATAATGAAACTCTGTTTTTTTTCATTGAGCTCATTACTTATGTTTTATGACATCGAGGACTTTGGCATTTTGATATGGAAGCCATTTAGGGAGACTAGGATAATGCATGGGGTATTAGCTTGCCACGGTTAGGAAGCAAAGTTTTAATGCATTTTCACTAATGAACTTGTTACCTTTCTGTTTTTTCCATTCATTACAGACAATCATACGCGAAATGAATCGCCTGGGCATGATGGTTGATCTCTCACACGTCTCCAAGGGCACCATGCGCGATGCTCTGGAGGTTAGCGAAGCTCCTGTGATATTCTCACACTCTTCGGCCTATGAATTGTGTAACACAAGCCGCAATGTCCAGGACGACATCCTGGAGTCATTGGCCAAAAACGGCGGCCTCGTGATGGTCAACTTCTATTCCAAATTTTTATCATGCAGCGACAATTCAACCGTTCATGATGCAGTTGGTAAGTAATTTGAATATTATTTCATTATTATTTATTTTAGTAAATATTTTCCCACACTGCCTACGCTTTTACATGTATTCTATTAACGTTTCTTGTAAGTTTATTAATTAAACATTAAGTAGGTAATTTACCTGTTTATCAAGTTCTTCTCTTTTGCTTAGACATCCCAGTTGAACTCTTACATAAAAATGTATACCTCTATATAATAGATCTATTGTTTATGGAACTTGGCAATTGGTATAGGAAGAGCGATTAGTATGAGTCTTTTACGATATCTTTAGATGAGATTGGATGAGAGAGATTTTCGATTCAGCAACTTCATCCATTTAAAAATCCATGAGATATCTTTCATTATTAATTATTTTAGTAAATATTTTCCCACACTGCCTATCATGAGACATCTTCTTTAAATTCCTAGCAGGACGAAAGGAAATAGTGAAATTTAGTTAGAGTTTATTTCGCCGCCAAACTAGGTATTTCATTAAATGAACCACAAGTGGGCAAACAACTCTCATTCGATTCAGAGACATGGTGTCAGTTTTTAAGTAAAAACCTATTTATTATAATAACTAATAATAAGAAGAATAAAGCGTAAGATGACATAACCACACTTTGTAACCTTTAACTGTTAACGAAATTCAACGTCCGGTTTACGGAACGTTACGTCAAGAAAAAAACAGTGATTCCTCCATAGTTACATAGTTGCTAACCATTAAAACCATCTTGGCAAGACTCTCATTCATGGTTCCTTCTCTTGCTTGAAAATCAATCAAAACCACTGACTTTGCCGCTGTCTTTTGTGGCCCTGATTGTTAGTCTATTGTTTCAGTTACATAGTTCATTATTGCCTCTCCCCCTTTTTCTCTCTTTACTCTGATTGAGATTCCTTTTGGGTGCTTTTTTTGTTTCTTTGCTTTGGACACGCCATCAAAATGGGTCTCGTAATCACTTCCTGTTTCGCTGACTTCATTTTTACCCCAATGCACTGTGGTCCAATTGCAGAATTCAACAAACAATAACAAAAAATTCAATTTGAGAATATTTTTATAAACTTGCATTCAAACTATATTTATTCCGATTTTTATCCATTCGTAAAAACATTTTCCCGCCGTTTAAAATAATCAAATTATTTATAAAAAGAAAGTCTAGACACGAATATTAATAACAAATAATTATATTTATATGGGTTAAATTATATTATATTAAATCGTTCAGACCAATTTGTCTCAGCTTTCGTTTAATATATTTATAATTTATTATTTAATAATATTATTGCTACTAAAATATTAAATTAGCTGCTTCTTTTTCCAACTCTTCACATTAATCAATTTAGTTTTTTCTCTATTAAGCTGAGCCAAAAAAGAATTAAAGCATTTTAAACATATTTTTTGTTTTCAAGTGTCTTTTACAAAGGCAACATTAACAGTGAAGAGCAAACTGTATTTTAAGGTCACAAAAAATACTGAGAATGGTATTTTGAGAAATTAAATTTAAAAAATAGAAATAAAAAACATTAAGATTTTGTCCTTTTATTCCCTTTTTAATGTAATCAAACCATCGGTATTCGTTGAATTCTGGTATTCTTGGTCTATCTGTAGGTGATAGACCTTGCTGGTTCTTAAAATAGATATGTAGACAGACAATCTTCTTACCTTTTTATGTTGCCAATGATTTTTTAATATCTAATTTGTAAGATTGTCCTGAAGTTTACACACAACAATTTTTTGGTTAATAAACTTAAACACTGGAATTCCCCATCAAATAATACTTATTCATTTTCTAACACTGGGCTAATTTACCACTGTGCAACGCCATCATTGGTGCATAGTGTGTTGTACCTATATCTACATAATAGAATATTGCGATGAAGTTGTCTAATGCCATGTGATTTCACTCTCTCTCTTTTTCTCTTTTCATGCTCTATTGTTTTGGACGACACATTTCAAATTCGGAAAATTTTAATAACGCTGGATTATGGCAACAACAATAACCAAAACAACAACGACAATGCTCACTTAACAATGGCCCTTAATGAACTTAACAACAATTCTGGTATCCGATATCCTGCTGCTGCTCCTCCTCCTCCTCCTCATTCGCCTTGTTGACCAACACAAACACAGCGCATATTAATCACATTAAGCGCGTAGCTGGCATCGATCACGTTGGCCTGGGAGCCGGCTACGACGGCATTAATTAGTAAGTAAAAGTCATTTATTTCACTTAAATGCGCATTTTCGCCGGCCACACAGACTTTCCCCACGGTTTACAGAGTATACCAAAATAATAATAAAAAGAACCGACATGAAAAGGCTACTGTGCAGGTGGCCTTTCCTTTACATACTTATGCACACACAGACACACACACTGTATATATATTTTTTAAAAGTTATTAATTGATTCTATTTAAGTCGTGGGTCTTAAACAGTGGCATATTGTGAAAGGTGGAGCCATCGGCATCAATTTACCACTCATTATGGCCACTTCTTTTCACTACTCTGCCAAAAAACGAGTACGAGGGAGGGCAGAGTCCTTTCTTTATACTTTTTACTTTGCTTTCTTGTAATGAGAGTGAAAATTAACTTGCCACAGATTTATTATATTCATTGTGAGTCAAAAGCTTTTTTCATAGGTTAATTTGCAGAAACCGAAAAATTTATGTTAATAAGTTCGAAAATATGTTAATCTATAAACTATAATAGTTTATAAACTTATAATAGTTTTTTCGGGCTTTAACTATTAATAGTTCAAAAAAAGAATCGTTTATAAAAAGAAAATCTAAAATGAATTTTCAGAATAGTTTTTAAAAAATGTTTTATAATATGTAATATTAAAGTTAATTTATGTATAAGGCAAAAGTGTATATTTATGTCGTCAAAATCTGTATAACAAGCAGAAGGAAACATTTCCGACCCTATTTATTCTTGATCAGGATGTAGATTTTTGTAGTATGTACGCTAATTTGTTTCGCTCCCGCAATTCGAAAAATATAACGCATTGTATACTAATTTAATACGTCGAAATGTACGATCAATATCTTCCAGTCCATAAAATTTCATAAAAATCTGAATAAAAATGGCCGTTCTATACACAAAAACAATTTTAATTGGAATTACCACCAAGGCAGAGATGGCCGACAGGTGCGCTGATGTGTGGATAGACGTGAATGAGATAGCATGCGTTGCGAAATATGAAGAGAATGTTTTAAATAAATTTAAAGTTGCTTTCGCACTGCATGAAGGGTACACACTCAAGTCGGTGCGTCATTTATTTTAGATATCTAAAACTGTTCAACGTTTTTGTGTTGGATTTTGTTTGTTAATTGTTTGTTTGTGGTCAGAAGCGTTGAGCCAAATGTTGTTATTATTTTTTAATTATTTCTTGAGAAGTCAAAAAACACATTTTGCCTTTTCTTTTTTTGTAAAACTTTTTCCTTTAATGAGTTCTCGGGAAAAAGTTGATTTATTTCTTATTTATCGATGTTAATATTATTTATTATTTTTTAATTGAAATTCTCGTAATCTTTGAGAGGCGAAAAGAGTTAGGATTTCATTTCGAATCTTTCTCATTGTCTTCTCTTTAGAATATCTTTGTTAAGTTTTGGATATATGTCCACAAAAACATTTAGATGCATCGGTTCTTACGTGTCTTATGTCATAAGAATCTTTGAAAAGTAATTTTAAATACACTTACCTTATTATTTCACACTGAACTACTAAAGCACTCCCATTAACATAATTACCCCTACATTATAAGACGAATTTTATGCACTTAACAGATTGATGTTTATCTTTAAGACTTTTGAGTGTCAGTTTCACGGCAATTATTTAAAAACGCACCTATTCACTTTTGAAGATTTTTGTATAGTTATGGATATCTACATCTGAACATAAAAAGGCGTAAAAGACCTATTATAACCGACTTGATATATTTCATTTTATCTAAATTTTTTAAAAAACTGAAATCAATTAATATTTTAAGGTTACCAACCAAGTTAAAATATATGGAACATAAAACTATTTAATGGTCTAACCATACACCTTCATCATTCTTTGGCCTAATCAGTTGAAAATTTACCATCAGATTGTCATCAATTATAATCAAATTCCGCACAACGGCATGAGCCGAAATATCATGGACTTCATTAACCCAAATTTGCAGCCTTCATTAGTCCCTCCAAACAACAAGACAACAAATATTGGCTATATGCAGCAACTGCAGCTGCAACTGTCCCCTCCGTCCGACAAGGCTTTATTATAATAATTATTATCGTGATGTTGGGGGACAATGAATTTGCATAGATTTCCGATTGATTGCCTCATGGACACGTAGGACAAATAAACAAATGTTTTGCTCGAAAATTTTGATAAAACTCCTTTCGTTACCACAAATATGTGTCCAGCTCCCCATCATCATCCCTCTCCCCATCCTCATGTCTCCTCATCATGAGCATGGCGTGTTTTTCAATTAAATATTTTTACTACATATCGTACACATGCCACATTGTTGCTAGAATTTTGTAGCATATGAAAATTTTCCACAATTTTCATGTAAATCAATTTCCAGCGAAATGAACTTCATTTTACTGGTTTTGGTTTTTGGATGGGTTTTTTGGGTTTTGGTTAGCAACCCAGCACCCAGGGTGAAAAAAAAAATAAAACCAGAAACAACATTCGAAAAACAACAAGAAAACTGAAATTGCGTATATGAATATTTGTTCAGGCCACTCCCAAAGGGACGTGCGTTAGGGGGCAAGGTAGGAAGAAGCGTGGACACAATGAATAATCTAAAATTCTATAAAATTACAAAGTGTCAAATGGTCGTGTGTCGGTTCACTCGAAACCACACACATGCTTATAGAGTAATCCAATACCCTAACTAAAAGAAAAGGACTCATTCGACCATGAGAAATAGTGAATAAACAGTTCTTCGTCCATTCGTAATAGAGTTTATAAATTTCTTTAGTTTTTTAGATCATTCGAACTATCAATTTCCAAATACGTTCCTCAAGTTCCTTTATGTCCATATCATTGCATTGAATTTGGTTTTGACTTATTTGCTAATTCGTGTTAGCTTACTCAAGTTAACTATCATTTGGTACAGGGTATTTCTAAGTCGGTAATTTGCGTAATTTGCGAACAAATTTATGCATTTTTAAATATTATTGTCGAATTTAATTATCAAACTAATGAGTAGATACCTATTAATAATACTGCCAAGTGTAATTACAATCGGCCAACTAAATCAAGGTGTAAAAAATTATCTTACTATGAAAAACTTGATTGAAATAATCGGCCAAGGGCCGACCATTTATAAAAGTATTGCAAAAACAGTTCATGACTGACACCTGACATTAACTTGCGGGGTTTTTTGGCTGAAACCTATTCCATTTTTTCCCCAATTTAACATATTTAATTAAATTGCCATTGCGATTATTGTAATAAATTGTGTGTGTAGAATTTTGAATTGAATGTTAAGTTCTGGCCAGCCGCAAGCCACAAAACGAGTGCTATTAATTTGTTGGAAAAACAATTTTCAAATATGGAATAGGAAGCCCAGAAATTTAATGGAAGGCACAACAATGCTGTTGACCAGAAATTAGGAATAGTTAAGGCAAATGACATAAATTGTTTTTGTTATGGCACTCTTATTTTGAAAAATGATTTCAATCTGAAGGAGGCTTGAAATATTTCATTAACTGCCCATAATATACAGGGTGTTTATGGCAACGAAATATCTTATAAGTATTTATTGCAAGTGATTTTCTTAAAGTGTGAGTAATCTCTTTGAAGAAAATTTAAACATCTGACAAAGAACTAATGAAAAGCTAAAGCAAATTAAATAATCATAATCATGAAATTCAATTTCGTAGCATACAAATAAATTGGTTAAGAGTTACACAAATACAAATAATACATAATGAATTAATGCACATTTTTGTTCACCCTGTATTGTCGATATAAATTTATTCGTTTATATGCCATGGAGAGGCATTTGTGAATGTCATTTAAATCCTGTTGTTCTAAAACGACTACAAATAAAAGTAAATTATTATTTATTTGTTGTACAATATAAATGCCTGTTCATAAAATATGATTACCGAGCACTTGAAGCGTGGACTAGAAATGTTTATTTATTATTTATTTTCCTTTGTGTTATTTATTATTTATTTGTTTTTTGTGGTCTTTTGCATAGTTTGCGACTTGCTTTGAAACTGAAAATGGAGAGTAGACCAGAGTGCTCCCTCTGGCTTTGACTTGTGCATACATACATACATATACATATATACGAACAACTTAATTTATTTTTTATGACATTTTTGCACCAATTACCCAAAATTGAATTAAATTGTGCAGAATGTTGGTCAAAACTGTTGAAAGAAGGGTTTGGAAAAGAATGTATACACATCTAGCTTGCCTTCAAGAAGAAAACAATTCATTTTGGCTACGAGTATTTAAGAGCTTCAGTAATTTAAGTTCTTAATGTTAAGTAATGTAAAATATTGCATTTTAAATATATAATATTTATTTACTACCGAATATAACTGTAGGACCCTAGAAAATAGACATTTCTCTACTACATATAAAATGTCTTGAAGTTAAGATCCCCAATAAACCTTGTCAGTGACTTTATCATAAATTTTGTTAACACATTGTTTCTTGTTTCTTCTCATTACAGTACACCAAAAGGACTGGAGGATGTGTCCTCGTATCCGACATTATTTGCTGAACTTTTGGGAGGCGGTTGGACCATCGATGAGCTAACCAAATTGGCCGGTGGCAATTTTCTGCGTGTTATGCAACAGGTGGAAAAACTGCGAGACGATAAAAAGGCTGCTGGGATCAAACCCTTTGAAGATCATCCAAATTTCCGCACTGACGATCCATACAATTGTACTTCCAGCTAATTACATTTTGGCCCCAAACTAGCAGAGGTTGTACAGTAGGCCAGATAAACCAGAAAACTGAAACTGGATCTGGGACTGGAGCATATATGCAACGAAAGAAACTCCATTTGCTGCATAGAAAAAATATATAGGAAATATTTATTACATGATAAACTATATATATATATATATATATATATATATATATAACAGTTAAGATTCTTAAGTGGCCTAGCTAAGATTTATATAAGCTTTACAAGATTATCTACACACTAAAATAGTAGGTATATAAATCCAATTTATGGCTAAATCCAATTTGGTTATTCTGTTACAAATACGAATTTCTTTCCTCGTTTTCTTGGTGACAATCCACAGACTGCCAAATCAGATTTCAGAAATATATCTAACCACCCACAATAAAAAAGGAAACTTCCGAACACCCTTTTTTAAACATTTCCTAATTTATAATTTCAGCAATAATTAATTGTTCCATATTTAACTGGACCAAGCGGTAATTCACAAATTTTATATATTATTCTAGTTCTGTTTTTGTAATGAAAACTACATATCAAGTTAAAAAAAAGATATTAAATGGAAAACTTAATTATAATTAATTTTTCTTGCAGGCATAATTAATGCAAAATGTTTAAAAAATGGGAAAGCATACACTTAAATACGATATAAAACCAACATAAAATCAGATTTAAATAATTATAAATAAATATATACAAATATCTCATATATACCTACATTTACATATAAGAGAAACTAAAGCATTAATTATAAATATAATTAAATATTTAGTTGAATTTTTAAGCAGTTTGTAAAACATTGCATAGCGTAACGAAAACTAAATTAGATCTTAAGATCAGTGGACTTGGCGGCACTTGGCATAAAAATACACTATTTAGTATGTAGACAAAATCGGATAAAGTCTTGTTGAAAAACTTTTCCAAAAGGTCATGAAGGGAGTCTTAATGTATTTTTCTTTGCCTCCAGTATTCAAATGATGGAAGGAATTTCATAAAATTGTAATTTCCGGACGAGTTTCGTGAGTTGATCTTCGTGTAGGAAAATACACTACGATTCGTTTATTTAATTATTTGAAAGTGGCTTAAAGGGAGTTCAATTTACTAAGTTCAATTCTTTTTTTTATACATAGCTAATTATTTTCTCCGATCATTGATTGATCTGATTTTGTTTATCAAGCCTGTTTCCATAGGAGAATCGATTGTTTTCAGTTGAGTGAATTTTTTCAGATTCATTAAGTTAAATTTTTTGACTAAAGTGGTGTAATAAATCTGGGCTATGTGGAAAATTCCTTTCGACTCGAGGTCTTTATAGACCCTGTCTAAACACATACTTATTATATAATGTATTCGCTGAGTGCCTGCCCCAAAAAAATATTGTATAAATGATAAGTGAATCGTTAGGATATTGTATAACCGATATCACACATTATTCCCCTAAATTTCCACAAAGACAAACCCGATTTCCTTCTTCCCACTCCCTTTTAAATACACACAAAACGAACCTTATATGAAAACGCTCTGTCAGTCTCTCTGTACCTTCTAAAAAAAAAAAAAATAAAAAAGAAATTAAAAACCTACAAATAAAAAATCTAGTCGAATCCATCTTAAATTAAGTAAATAAATATACAACAACTAAATAACTTATAACTAAATTTAAGCCAATTCAATAATTGTATAAAATTAAAACACTCACATACACACACACACACAAAATTTTCTATATAGGGGGGAATAAAAAAAACTATTGTTACGTTTTTTATAACGTATTTTATACGATTTTTGTATATGTACATAGCGTTTTTACCTTGAACCTAAAATCGTATTGCTCTAATTTATTTTCTAACCCGAAAAAACCGGAAAGATTGGAAACTTTACTTAAATATATTGAACGAAAGGAATGTTAGTGGCCAAGTTAGTTCTTAGATCTAATGTTTACGCCTATAAGGTGGAGCATGCAATATCTGTAAAGATTATAAATATATAGTATATATACACATATATAGAAATTGCATATAAACACACACTGAAACACGCAAGGGTGGATTACATGACACAATGTTCATTTGTTATTTTCAAAATGTTTTTTTTTATTGTTATTAACTCTTACACTTACATTTACACCCACACACACACCACACAAACACACACACACACACACACATAATGCATACATATGTAAACCGAATTGTAGTTAAAACTTGAAAATGGTAAAATGTTTAGCAAATAAAATTCAATGAACAAAATGAGAAGCAGTGTATTAAAAACCCAAATAAATAAAACTATTCAAATCGAATTTTTAATTCATTATTTTTTTATCGGTATTTGAAAGGGATTTGGGTATATACAGCGGTTAATCGAGGTGATCACGTGGCTTCATGAATTGTTGCGAAATTTCATTTTGAGGAAGAGGAGAGCTCCAGCCTTTGTTCTTCTGATAGAGATTAAAGTCTGTGTATATGAACCTGAAATTTTACTTTGGATAAAGCGAACGTGAAATTCAATCGTTAGCAATAGACTAAATGATAAAGTTATATCTCCAAATTAGATAATTGGATACAAAATGGATCCTGTCAAAGTCTTAATAAAACAAGGGCTTTTTATAAACTTTCTTCTTGGATTAAACCTTGAACAAACTGTTAAGACGGAGTTCAATTTCTTATTTTACAAGAAGAAAAAAACGAGTTTTTGTGAAATTTTTCTTGGGAAAAGCTAAAAGGGAAAAGGATCTATTGAAAGCTGTGTATTTTTACTTTTTCTGAACCGATACTGATAGATATTGGACCGAAGTTTGGATGGTTTGGTTCTAATTTAGATGGAACCTATGTTATTTAAGGAATTGACCAAAATCTAAATGCCAATTCTGCTTATGGTAAGGGTTAATGTGCGCTCTCTTTTGTAACTTGGTTGAAACACAGTGGTTATTTTCAAATATCTCCAGATGCCCCACTTTGCCATAGTGTCGCCATTAATTCCAATAACGCCCAACGACCAAATGGCGTCTTGGAGTACCGTTAAGACTCTGTTAACCGAGTCACATTAACGGTCTATTTAATCTCTATGGAGCGGGAATATTTGTCTGATAGTCAAATAAAACTTTTTGAAAATTAAATAAATTTAAAACTGAAAATATCAACAATACTAAAGATAAATATGTTGATGCTCAAATTCTAGTAAAATTCCACGTTCGTTAGGAAGTATAAATTGTATATAACTTTGTTTTTTTTAAATTTTAAACCTTTATGAATAAAACACTTTTCTGGTAGATTTATGCCAGCAGCTTATCGCAGTGGAGCTATGTGAAACAAAATGAACTAAATTTTAATTACACATCAAATCAGAGTTCTCCAAGTATAAATATAGAGCAACTTCTGAACAACACATAGAACAATTTCTTCAATTTATTTAGAACTGATGTTTATTTATTTATCCCTCCATCTTTCATACAATAAGCATGTTCATACAGTTGCTGACTATCGAATTTTTTGGACTTTGATGACGTTTACTTATATTTGGGAGGCCGTTTTTGATTGCTTTCGACACCTAAAACAGATTTTATTATCGTCTAAGTATATGATTAAAACACCATTTCATACTTACCGTCTGGGAAATGGAAAATCGCTATAAGACACATCACGAGAAGACCTGCTCTATATATGTTGAACGACATTTTTCAAATATCAATATCTACTTATTTAACATGCTATTTATATCAGCTAAATGATCATATTGTGTTATCCAACTGTTCTAAATGAAATTAGTAATGGAACTAACGCATACTCATTATTAAGGGCGAATGGCACTTGTTACGGCCATTAGGCACACTTATGGATCATCGGCAAAAAAAAACTGTAGGAACTTGCCTCCGTCCTGTGGGGCTTATTAAGTGCCAGATGTAAAAGGAGTTCAGACTTTGATCCCTATGAAAAGAGAGAGAGAGGAGGTTAGAAGTAGTAATAAGGTTAATAACCAATCCATATCAATACTTACTTTCGCTGCACAGTTAAGCCTTTGTTCAAATTTAATATATATATTATCTAGATATTGACTTATTTATTATAAAACAGTATATTATAATCCATAGTTTTGAGACTCAGACTCCAAGCACAAAAGTTATTCATAGTTTAGTATTCAGTACTCAAAAGTTAATCATTTATTTATGGCCACTAATTGAAACAGCAAACTAGATTAACTTGAATATTGCTAATACGTTGAGTATGTCAAGTGATAATTACTGATATCGTTACGGTTTATGCGTGATATAATAAGTTTCGATATTGCTTTGCATTTTTTGGTTTTGTTCTCCCGAAGTGTCCTTAACAATAGAGCACTCTGGGCGATGTTTGTCATATATCCACACCGATGCCATTGCTACCCTTATAAGGTGGAGGCTTGGGACGAGCATAGAGACTGCCCCCAACCGAAGTGCCACAGTCCAACTGATAGAAACTGTTACTAGGACTAGAAGAGAAAAGACATTGTAGTCATGGGAGGAAAACGAACTCTTTTCGACGGGCAAACCTTTGAGATCGCATGCTAGTGTTGTCCAAAAGGAAATTGGGATCCTTGAGACTCTTTAGAGTGGTTATCGGTTGAGCTGTCTTCGTATCCGAGCATTGGACCATTTGCACCGTCGACGACATGTCCAAATGGATGGAACTGCAAGAAATCACAAGAGAAATTAGTCTAATCTACTTATCTCAATGGGGGTAAATGGAGCATAAAAAAAATTTATTTTAGGATTAACTAATAATTCACCTGTTCGAGCTGGTGACACTACTTGACTTTCGTCGACAAGACTCTTCACAGATGTGAAAAATATTTGCAAAGAAAAATTCCGAATGTGGATCATAACTACAGAAACAATAATTTTAACAAAAATAAGAAAAATAAATAAATTAATAGAAAATGATGTCTAATACCGACTCCAAACTCACAACTTCTCATGATGGAAGCAAAGTACAGCCGACAGCATGCCCACAAGGACGGCAAAGATCACTCCCGGTATGGCAAAGGCAAAGGCGAACTCATCGATATAATTTCGCACGGGGACATCATCACGGGAAATGCCCATCCAACGATCGATTGGCTGACGCTGCTGCTCCTCATTCTGCTTGCCACTGTGATATAGTATTTCGGTGGGCGATTCCACTCCGACCATTTTGAAGGCACACCAATCCAGCTTGAAGCCCACATTCTCGAAGATCTTCTGGACGGAAGTGCGTTTGTAGGTGCAAGTGGGCAGTTTATACAAGGGACGCACTTCCTCTTGCAGCTCCTGGAGACGTGGAGAAAACTGAGCGAAGCTGCCCACATGGACAATGACCCTAAGAACGATGAAGTTAGCATCTGAATTTCTTCGTCTCTTTTTCCAGCTTACCCTTCACGTTGCTGTGGACGAAGAGGTAATCTTCCGCCCATATTTATTGCCGACTCCATGAATATAACACTGAGATCCTCCTTACTGCCCGGCCATAGATCCTTGCGGAAAATGTTTCGCAGATTCTCAACTCTGCCGGGATCCATGAAATGCACCCAATTGAGATTATCAATTTTCATTTGCACCACATTGGGAGTGGGGAATTTGTGGGCCACAAACATCGAGATGACCACATGTCGGGTCTCATAGTTCTGGCGATTCAAGGCCACCACATCGAGGTGGACGGATCCGCCCGCTACGGATTCGGGCGGAGTGCCATAGAGGAATCCCGCATGATATTCATGACTGTACATATAACGAAGCCAACTGGGCAAGTCCGGATAGCTCTTCAACGAGGGACGATAGCGAAACTGTTCGCTGATCACCTGATGAGTCCAATTGAACAATTGCGGTTCGATTTTGTAGGTGAACAATTCGCCCACATTGGCCTGGAGTTGGCCTGTGGTGTCCATCACAGCCTGGCAACAAGCAGCTAAGCCGGCAATTATTATTAGTTCCAAGTGCATTTTGGAATATATTTTTAAGATTCACATTGACTAGAATTGGTTTTGACCTGGCTAAAACGAAAACTTTGTTTCTGCCTGCAGATACACACCAATCAATGGGTGAGCGAGAGGGAAATGCGGAGAGAGCGCAGGCGCATTTTGAACGCTAGTGGGTGGCTATCAGCACACACCTGTTGGGTAAGGTCAGTTATGTTTATCTTAATTCTATATTTATTACTGATAACTATAATTTTAACCCACAAACGAAAATCAATTTAATAATGGATCTAACGTGTTTTTCAAAGTATGTATTTCAGCTTTTTGGATATTATCGCCTTGTGTATCTAATTTTTACGGTCACACTATTCCATTTTTACTAACGCCATCTAGTGTAAAAATCGATTTCGCTTCACCTTTTTGACTTGTGAAGTGTGAAACTCGGGTGCGAGACTTGTAAACAACATTATACCCTGAAAAAACAACTTATTTTTATGAAGAATTAATTATTTTTTTTCATACTTAATTATTCCAATAGTCAGGACGATGTTATATCCCTTACTAGCACAGATTTTCTAGAATAATAAATATATTTCGCATCACGCT
Organism: Drosophila sucinea; assembly: GCA_018150745.1. NCBI lineage: Eukaryota > Metazoa > Arthropoda > Insecta > Diptera > Drosophilidae > Drosophila > Drosophila sucinea. The sequence continues at coordinate 219,428 of JAECWP010000133.1, read as the reverse complement.
TGCAACTCTAAAAAACATCGATGTTTTGTTAGCAAACAAATCGATACTATCGGATGGTTCCATCGACTTTTTGTTCAGCTCTAGTAAAAAGGAACAAAGAAAAAAAACAATGGAAAAATAAATCAAATGAAATTAATAATAGAAGTTAATACAAATTAAAGAAGTTTTGGAGGTGTTTGCAATTGCGAAGCCTCGTTGGAAGTTTCATGGCAACAGAGGAAAGGCCGGGAGCGACACCTGAGCTCTTGGCCCTGCGACCAGCAACAGGCACCGGAATTACGAGGAACTTATCGGGTTTGTTTACTATTGAAATATAAAAATGCTAATTAAGGGTATATGTATTTATCTGTAGTCCCCAAAGAGTTTTATTTTTATATTTCCTGATCAACAATTGTATGGCACGAGGAGGAAGTTAAAAAGCTGCGACAATTTCAAAGACAGCCAAGCGGCAAGGCCACAAACTTTTAATCAAAGGATATTAGAGGACACCTTGTTGCCGAGAGTACTGACATTCCTAATAACAGCAACAGGCGGACCTTCATAACAAGGAGTCTCTAGATAGCTATTAAGAATCGAGTCCGTAGTTTTTCCATGATTAACATATAAAACTCCCAATCGGACGACTGCCAACAAAATATGTTTCTAAAGCTAGGTACACACGATGCAAACAATTTGCAGCAAGTTGATTGCTGCAATCAAATTTGCAAGTTTGAACACGACTGCAAACATTTTGCCGCAAACAAAAAATTTGCAATAACTGTTTGCGGCAACTATTTTCTATATTTTCATGCAATATTTGCATTGGTGTGAACATTTGTGCAAAATTTTGCTGCAAATTATTTTCAACTTGCTGCAAATTGTTTGCATCGTGTGTACCTAGCTTAAATAAAGTAGACAACGAACAAGACCGGGAAGAAAGATTGGCAAATAATCAACAAGTATTACCAATTGAACTTTGAAGAAGAAAAAAAATGTTGATAGGATTAAAAAAAACCATTGTAATTGTAAGAATCTAAATAGGAGATATCTGTGTAATTCGCAATCCTTCTGTATTGACTATATTGTTTATTTATTTATGTATTGTATTACTACGACAGTTGACAGTTTATCTTATCCTCGGTAGGTCAATTTAATACAAGATATTATTTTTAAAACGTTCGAGTTGGTTAATGTAAAGGGTTTGTTCAAAAAATTTCGGCAAGTTTCGGAAAAATAGATTTATTGAAGATTTAATTCCATCCAAACGTATTTTTCAAAACTCTAAGGCTTTCTAGTAGACGGGCACTCCTTTTTTTTTCTTCCCATGGTGATTGCCTTTATGGTGGGATTTTATTGTTCTGTTTTGTAAGGTAGATGGGTAATCGTCGTGATGCTGTTTTCTATTATCCTTGCACATTTGGCGAATTATTCCCAATGTTTCTACACCTGATTTCCCCAGTTTAACATTAAATTTAATGCCACTTATTAAGACTTCTGGAAAAATACCTTTTTATCTTATAGATTGTCATCAGATCCTTCGCCACTCCGCCCGAGATTTAACTTATAATGATTTCTATTGGCAATACATGCAACCCAATTGGCCCGTCATTATCACAGAAGTGTCAAATGATTGGGAATGCCAGAATTGGACGTGCTTAAACGATGACAAGAATGATAATAACACTCCCCAGTCTGGCCGCATCAATTTTAACTACCTCAAAAGACATATTGACGACTGTCCTGTTCCCATAGCCGATTGCAATTCCATCTACTTCAATAGTCATGCCAAATTGGAATTGAAATTTCACGATTTTCTGAAGCGTTGGGAGCAAACCATTGAAGGCAGCGAGTCGCAGACGGAGAAGGATCAGAATTGCAATGAAACAAATCAAAGCGATAACCTCTACCTCAAAGACTGGCATCTGGCGGCCCAATTACCCGACTATAATTTCTATAAGGTGCCTAAATACTTTGCCTCCGATTGGCTAAACGAGCAGCTGACCAATGAACAACGAGATGACTATCGATTCGTCTACATGGGACCGAAGAACTCATGGTTTGTGTGGAATACTATTAACTCTATCATTATACTAATGAAGTCTCCTTTTTCCAGGACCTCATTTCATAGCGATGTCTTTGGCTCATTCAGTTGGTCCACCAATATAGTGGGACACAAGAAATGGCTGATAATGCCTCCCGGAGAAGAACTCAAATTGAGCGATTCTTTAGGCAATTTACCATTCAGCATTAACGAAGATATGCTCGATAGGCAAAAGATTGTTTATTTTACCATCAATCAGACGGCTAATGAGGCTGTCTTTGTGCCCAGTGGCTGGTATCATCAGGTTTGGAATCTCACCGATACCATCTCTGTGAATCACAACTGGTTCAATGCCTGCAACATCGAAATGGTTTGGATTAACTTACTCGCTAATATGCAGGCAGTGCGTAAAGAGATTTCCGATTGTCGGCAAATGGATAATTTTGAGGCCCATTGTCAGACAATGTTGCGGGCCAGTTTTGGCATCAACTACCTCGATTTTATAGAACTTTTGGAATATATAGCCGCTCGTCGCCTGGCGGCCATCAACACTGAAACGGAGACCACCAGATTTTTACTTTTTGATAGCTATAAAATGAACGATTATCATATTCAATCAGATCTCGAGTGTTTAAAGCAATTGCTCACCACAATGCTGAAGGAAACTAGTGTGGAGCAGCTAACAGAACGTTGTCAGTGTTTGCTCCAACAATTGTAGACAAAGTCATGGCATATTTTTGTATACCAAAGCTGTATTCATATACAAAACCAAAAAAAAAAAAATATTACAATATTTTGTTATTAATGTATGTTCAAAATATACAAAAAGTAACAACAATTACTCGCCCTCGGGCCATTCGAATTCTCCTTTTGTGGGCTCTGTGCGCAACCAAAGACACTGATCGATTACCTTGAAGCCGAGCTTATCAAACATGCCACAAGATGGTAAGTTTAAAGGACCTACCAAGGCCATAACATCTTGTCCTAGGCTGGCAATACGATGGGAAATCTCTCTTGTGACCAGACTACCGAAACCACATCGCTTGTGGCTACTTTTTACCTGAAGAGCTCCCAGATAACCGCCTTGTAATCTAAAATAGATTAAGCTATTGATTATATGAAGTTTTTTTGTGAGTGTAAAGCATTATAAATTATGTTAAAATTTAAGAAAATTTAATAATTTTAGTGTACTTTTAAAATGTGTTAAAGATCTTTGTAGGAACAACCATCTAGGTTTAAATTAGCTGCTCGTTACCTTAAACACCAGGCCAAAAGCTCTTTTGTGTCGTCAGCATATAGGCCAACATTTGCTGATAAGCGTATCTGACGTTGTATGAAGTACAATGAACCCAAATGGCTATTGGGCCATTCCACGTTAATCAACTCAGCATCTGCAACATCGAGGGTTTTGAAATGAAAGCCACGTGGAGGTCTGCAACATTTAAGAACTTATTCAACAGCTCAGCTCCATCTAATCAACGAACTTATCTTACTCCACTCTAAGTTTCAGGGCCTCTTCTGCTTTAAGGTAATACAAATTCGTTGGATCTTTGAATTGTAATTTCAGATCTTTCTCTTTTATTACATTTTCCAGAGCTTGGACATGTCGCATGGGTATAGAACTGCATTTCAAACCCTTTGTCCAGTCAAGTAGTTCCAAAGCCCGTTGAACTTGGCCATTTGTGTCGTTACTTAAACCACCCACAAACAACTGATAGCGATCCTAGAAGTGAAACGGAAAATCTTGTCAATATTTGTGGATGTATGGAAGAAATTCATGTGTCTCACCACAATTAAAAAAACGCCCTCGGCCCTGGCTCTCTCTTCTGTTAGAGTAAAGGCTTTAAGGTTCTGAATATTTGGTTCGGCTTTTAGGAACCTAATGAAATTATCCAGACAATAATACTCCTGGCAATATTTGGGCCAATCTTTGGTAAAAAGTTTCTGATATGCTTGAAGATCTGGCAAACCGATCTCTATTAATTGGACTGACATTTTATAGACCTACTAAAACGCAATTCTCATTCAATCAACCACCGAAAGACGACTGAAGTTTACATATATATAGACTTGTTTTCATTGTGCATTATTGAGAGGGTACTAAGAGGTATATACTTCAGATGTAAGTCCTATAAAATGTATACGAAACCGAAAAACTGGTTTAAAGTGTGATTTTACACGTAACTAATCTCTATACCATATAGATTCTAGAGTGGAATACTTTATAACCACATTAATTTTACCTTTGTAATTCGTGGATAACCCATTCCAGGGTAAGCACTATTCGTATTCGCAATTGTTGGTTCCATTTGAGATTAATCATGAAGGGGTTTCTCTCTCAAGAGTGAATACGTTTCTCTTTGATGTCGTTCAGTTCGCTCTTAAATAAATGCATAGAAATACTCTTTAATCTTTATTGACCACAACGATCACTCTCCATCGGGCCATGCAACATCTTCAGTAGTAGGCTTAGTACTCAACCAATGACATTGATCAATCACTTGAAATCCCATCTTACTAAATAAACTGACCGATGCCCTGTTATAGGCATAGATTTCAGCTGTAACATCCTGACCCAAGTGGGCTATACGTCTGGCTAGCACCCGGGCCACCAGATTTCCGAATCCACGACGTTTATACGAGTCCTTTACGTGTAGGGCGGCCAGAAAGCCATCTTGTGATCTATTAAAAGAATTTTAGTTCTACCCATTCAGAGAAATTTTTGTGTAGTATTTACCTAATACACCAGGCCACCAGCTCTTGGGTCTCTTTATGATATAGGCCCACACTTAAGCACATGGAAATCTGACGTTGAATATAATACAGAGATCCTGGATGACTCCATTGCCACATTGCATCTATAAGTTGAGCATCTGCAACATCTAAGGACTTCAAGAAGAAGCCAATTGGCGGGCTGCAAGAGATCTTCTTTAGTAACAAGACTATATCTAGTGATATGACTCACTCAACAGTTAAATATAGAGCCTCCTCCTGTTTTAGATAGTACAAATTGCTGATATGCTCGAAATCAATGGGCAATTGCTTTTCCTGAACAACTTGGACGGCGGCATTCAAGTATCTAGAACGCATGGAACTGCATTGTAAGCCCCTTGACCAGTCCAGTTGACGTAAAGCCTGTTCCATTAGGACCTGCGACTTCTCACTCTCCAGACACCCCACAAATAGTTGATAGCGATCCTGGAAAAATAAAACCAAATTATAGTATAATCGAAATTCCGAGTACTTTTTATGTCGTATACCTACCACAATGAGAAACAAACCCAATTCCCGATCCTTTAACGCATAAGCCTTGACATTTCTCGCCCTGGGATTGACTTTTAGAAGATCTATGAAAAAATTCAGGCAAAGGACCTCCGTGCAATACTTGGGCCACTCTTGACTGAAGAGTTCTCGCAACTCTTCCAGATCGTGAAAATCCACTGAATGCAACAGCTTCATTTTGAGATGACGTTCAATCTCTGACTATGCGAATTTGTCGAGAATCTGTTGAATTTATAGGATCAACCTAATCTTAATTGTGGGCTTAGTGACGGTACGAGAAATTGAGGCATTTTAACTCAATTAATAAACTAGAAAACAGTTCAGAAATTTTACGAATAGCGTTGTCTCATTAAGAAGATCTTCATTCGAAGAATAGGCAATGCGAATTTATTTCAAACTCAAGTCTACAATGATCACAGTTGGATTTACTTTCACTGGAGAGCTTCGTATATTATTTTAGGGTATTACTTAGTCGACCCTAACGACTTCGACGGATAATGAAATCAAATAAGTGGCAACGTAATGTGTTTATGACCAATTTGATAAATAACTAAAGTAATCCCTGTTGATATTTGCTCTCGAGATTCAGCTATGCAGTCTACTCAGTTGCCGTCCAGTTTATTGCATCACTGTTTCTGGGCAAACTCATGCTCCAGAAGTAATGCTCTTCTTTGACCAATTGGAAATTCAATTTCTGAAAGATCTTGCCAGCGGATATATTATTCATATTGACTAAAGCTGTGACATCTTGATGGAGCTCATGAGCTATGAGACGGGAAATGGCAGCTGCTACCACTAGGCCGAGGCCACGTCGCTGATGAGATTCCAGGACCTCCAGGGCACCCAGGAAACCGCTTTGCAATCTGGAACAATAATAAAATTTAAATTACTTCAAGGATCATGTGGTCATACAATTCATTCTACCTCAAACACCAAGCACATAGCTGGCCAGAGTCCTTCTCATAGAGACCTATATTTGTATTCTTGGTTATCAGAAGCTCAATTAGTTTCAGTGATCCTGGATGACGGGCTGACCAGAGATTGTTGATCATCCCGGCATGCTCCAGACGCACTGCATCCAAATAGTAACCAGTTGGGCATTCGATCTGCAATTTCTTTGCTTTTTCACAGGATAAATAATACATATTGGTATTCAGTTCTCGATCTATGCGGATATGAAGGTCCGCTAATAACTCCTTGTAGATCATGTGATGTCTTTCATGAACCGCACTAACTTTATAGCCCCCGACCAATCCAGCAGACTCAGAGCTTCCCTTAGCTGATCCCTTCGTCCGCTCAGATTGGCGAAGAACAGTTGGTAGCGATGCTAGAAAAGATCGGTATACACTAATTTTATATATGATCATTTTCGGTATTATATTCATACCACCAAAACAAAGAGTCCATCGTCTTGCCAATTATTGTCCAATGTGTAGAAGGTCAAGTACTTTGTATCCATCCAACGCAAATAGTTGTCCAACCAAAAGTATCCGACGCAATGCTTGGGCCAATCCTGCAGATATAGCTTTTGCAGTTCCCTTAATTCCCCAAAATCGGATATTTTGATCAATCTATTGGGCGCTGCCATCTCTGTGTTGGTTTGCAACAGAGTAGCGGATGCACTTGTGGAATATTCCACATCGCGAAGGCTTATCGATATCAGCAATGCAATGCAAATACATTTACTTTGTTACAGCGAAAAAATGATTAAGGTGGACATTGTAAATTACAAATTATCGTGAAAGTGCCGGAAAATCTTTGGGATTGTCGAATGTTGAGTTCGGATTAATACTACACAAAAAGTTGTGAGTAGTTGACTAATTTTAAAAAGGATCTCGCATTATGTAGATAGTAGTTAGATAGTTTTTAAGAAGTTACAAATTCCACAATACTTTTTGAACCTCGAAAACTCGAAAATAAAAACTGATTATACTTTGCAAAGGTGCTAAAATATTTCTTAAATCATGAGCTTCAAAAAAGTGTTTTTTAGAACTTCATCGCTATCACCAAACCTAAAGTATTTTATTTAATATATACATATGTACTCATAGTGCTGTCAATAATGAAATAAAATTTCATTATAAATACTTCGCAAGCCTTCTTTTAAACGAAGTAGGTGCGAAAATGTTTTTCAAAATGTCAAAAGTCTTTGAAAATCACAATAAGGTATTGTTACTTTTAAACATTTCGCTGTTAGCGATTACGTGTCAAGTCTGTTATTTCAAATGAAGCTTTGGCCCCATGGCAATCTGTGCTGTTAACTTAAGGGGAGCTTTAAGCACCACAACAATTTGAAAACCGTACTATTCAAACATGCGCTGGAAAAAATACTAAAAATAACTTCAATTGGGGGCTGGTGGACAAAGTATGAATTTCTATTTAATTTATGCTTTATTTTTAACAGAGGAACGATATTTTGGTAGATTTAGTAGGACAAAGTGCTTTATAAGAACTTTCCTTTCACTCACGTCAATACGTTTGCTAAAATTGCACAATATTGTAATTGAAAAAATGTATAAATATCAAATCGATTTCATAATGTAAAAGTGGATAAATCTAAAATATTGTTAAAACTTTAAAAAGTGTTTACCACGATTTTTTTTTTTATTTTATACCATTTCGATTATTTTCTTTCTTGTTGTGTATTGATTCCACAATTGGGAGATGTCTGAAATAGATTGAAAATAGCGTTACTTATCCGATCACCTATATATTAAGAAGAAATTTTTAAAAGTAATCCGTTTTCGTGATTTCAGTTTACGAAAATCCTGGAATATCTTCAAGAATTTCTACTATTTTAAAGCTATACTACTATTTAAAACTGTGTTCGTAGAAATTCGTATCGGATGATGTTAATCTCAGCAGAGATGGGAAATCTCTTAAATTCCCGGCACTGGAAGTCTTCTGATGTGAAGTCAGTTCGGTTTGGTGCTCTCTGGAGTATCCTCGTGTTATTCCGATTAAATGTAAACAGTCTGGATTTCAAAAACTTGTAACTTTTTATTTAAACAGTGGGTGCCGTTCATTAGCATACATTTTCATTTCACATTTTCGCGGTTTGCATATACACATAATACATATTAGATATATGTACAAAAAAACGAATACCAATGCTTAATAGCTAATAATAATTATTAGGTGTATGGTATGTATATACTTAGTTATATATCTAATAATTTGCCAATTCGTGTGGTCCTTTCTCTGTTTTGTACAAGATACATTCACATTTACACATAGTACATACATATACAAGATATCAAACATTTACGATATAAGTATTTACATCTAGATATTAAAGACGAAACATGTTGTTAGACACATTTTTTAGGGATGCCGTTTTAGATATAGGAAAAAGAGTCGTGTGTGTGTAGTAAATATGTAGGATTGATTAGGGCTCCTCCTCCAGCATAGGGTTCGTTGTGTTCGACGCTGTCGCAGTGGGTGGCATGGGAAATAGTTTAGAAGTCAGTGTCTTCTTTAGCTCTAGTATGGGCTTGGAGTCCTCCTCGTCATCGAGGGAAGCTGTTCGGGCGGCAGGATCATCAGTGAGTCGTCGCATCTCCATGGCCAGATGGTTATCTGGTGATTCTGGTTGCGTGGGCGTCAGTGAGGATGTGGGCGTGTGCGAGGAGGACGAGCAAGAGGCACTCGAGGGCGCCGAGCTGCGAGGCGTGGCCACTGACTGAATCTGTTGGTGTTGTTGTTGCTGGTGCTGCTGCTGGTGGTGATGATGCTGTTGCTGGTGGTGATGCTGCTGCTGCTGCTGTTGCTGTTGCTGGGTAACCTTGCCCATGAACGAGCGTATCTCCTCGAAGTAGGACTCTTCCGTAGGATTCTCACAGAAACGACGTATGCAATGCATGCGATCGCTCACTCCACTCAGAGCACTCAGCGAGACGGCATCCGACTCGTGCTTCTTCAGATGCCTGTCGAGATTCGTCTGCTGGCCGAAGCAGCGCTCGCAGATCTCGCACTTGAAGGGTCGCTCTTTGTTGTGTATGTTGCGCACATGGCGCTGCAGATTCGACGAGATGCTAAAGGAACGTTCGCAATACTTGCACTTGTAGGGCTGTTCGCCCGTGTGCGTTCGCAGGTGACGCGTCAAGTTGGCGGACCGCGGGAAGACCTTGCCACAGAACTTGCACGTGTACCGATCCTTGTTCCGCTGTGGCAGGGAGCTGGCGCCTGTGCCGCCAGTGCCACCTGCGGTCAGGCCAGTTCCTCCACCCCGTGTTTTTGTCTTCCGCGCCTGCTGACGACTCTGGAAATCCTGCAGCTGTGTGTGACCTGGCATCGGGGGCTTACTACTGATGGCAGAGTTTCCGCTCGGTTGCAGTTGCTCATTGGTTGGCGGCCATGTCAGTTCGCATTTCTTGAGTGGATGCCGAAAAGGAAACTCTCCTCCGCCACCACCAGGACCTCCTCCTCCTGGGGAAGGACTTCCCGCTGCGGGTGCGAAAACATTTCTATATTGCAGAGGCAAGGTCTTGGTCATGGCCTCTAGGAGCGTGGGACTCACAACTGCCGGACCGGAGGGTAGTGCTGCGGCACCACTGCCTAGTGTGGCCGTGGCCGCTGCTGCCACGGCTGCTCCCTCGCGCAGGGCCCGCAGCATTTTGCGACTCATATCGAATCCCAGATCGGCCAAGGAGGCAGCTATATGATTGTTATTCATTTCCTTGTCCTTCTGCTGGGCGGCGGCGGCAAACATTATCAAATTGCTATTCTCATCTTCCAGGGGACATGCCGCCGCCTCCTTGTCCACCTTCTCGGTGTCCTCCGATCCCGATCCTGAATCCGTTTTCCGTTTGTGGGCCAATCGCAGGTCCAGTGGCTGATCATAGCTGCTCCTTCCCTTGGCCTTCTGTTGTCTGGCCGCTGTTGCTGTTGCTGCTGCTGTCGTTGTTGTCGTCGTCGTCGTGTTGCTGAGCGTCGACGATGCTGCTGTGGTCGCCGATGCTGCTGACAAATCATAAGGTACATGTGATATATACGATGTGGGTATTAATCCTAAGGCAGGGTAAACACAGCCCTGTTTCGGGCTAGGAAGCATCTTTCTTGGTGAGTGGTCTTTCTCTCTCATAACTGTGTGTGTTCTGGCTGCAGTTGCTGTTGCTGCAGTTGCTGCTGTTGCTGCTGTCGCTGTAGCTGTCGTTGATGTTGCTGTTGCTGTCGATAAGATCTTTTGTTAAAGTTGCCTTCGATATTTCAAATAGTTGTCGACCGGCTTTATGTACCTACAAAGAGAAAAATGCAAAATACACAAACAAATTAGAATATGTTGGCCAGAAAATAATAAATATTACTTTCAAAAACTTTACTTTTAGGTGTGTGTGTGTGTGTGTGTGTGCTTTTATTTGGACTTACAATTAGTGTTTATACGAAAGTCTTTGAAATAAGCAAAAAGTTTCTATTTCTATTATTTGTTTGTTTTTCTTTTAATATTTGATATATATTAAGTACATCTAGATAAATAAAGCTGGCTTTTGTGTTTCGAATGACGTACTTTTTTAGAAATTCCAAAAAACCCGTGAGTATCTTCTTTTTATTATTAGGAATCTATGAAGTTGTAGATATTTGGCAAACAACAGACTTATTCAATGGCTTCGTTTACTTTGTGGATCAGCAACAAATTCATGCCATTCCTACTCCGATGGGGAAACCCATCGAAACCCATTAAATAATTAAACATCATTCGATTTCAAACGCGACAGAAATTCAAACTATTTATTTTTTTTTAAACACAAAGCAAAGTGGCTCGATGTGAAAATGTTGCTGGCACATGTCAAATTTCAAATTGTTAAAGGACAAAAGAAATATAAATATTATTTGTTTGCTATTATTTATCGAATAATAATAAAAAGAAAAACTAAGAGGCGTCAAGAATTGATCTCCCTTATTTCATACTACCTTGGCTCCCTCCTCGCTGCTCTGGTAGATCTCCTGACTCTCATCCATTGTAATTTTGAGTTTAACTATTATATTTTCTCGAATATTTTTTTGAAGTATTAAGAATAGGTTCAAATTTCATACTGAAATATAGATAAGTTACTTTGAGAGTATTAAGAAAATTTGGGTTTCATTTCAGATCGATAGTCCAGATAGAATGTCAAAGGCCCAGTCTAACTTAACACAAAGGTTTCTAAGTATATTCTTACCAATTCATTCACTTTAGACATTTATGGAAAATGCAATTGTGCAGAGAAACAATGGAAACAATGGACACTCCAGTTTAAGAATCAAGGATGATTTTCATTAAGGAATTATTGATTCATTCCAATTCATTTCAAATAAGACAATAGCAAAGTTTACTTAGAAAATGCAATTTTCAAAAGCATTTTAGAAGAAATTCTTTGACTAGAGTATTGCAATTTCAGAATTCTATGTATTATTACTTTAAATAAAACTTTAAAAAAGAAACGGATAATTTTAAATGGCCAGTTCTCTATTCCTTTGATATTTTTATAAAACGCTTTTCCAGAGCTACTATCCTAAAAAAGGACAACAAAGAGAGTAATTTTGAAGCTTTATCTTTTGGCTTCTTAAAAGAGATCCTTACCCACAAAGTTCATATAAAATTTTTTGATATACCGTATTTTGTTTTTCGAAAAGGCACATACATTTCAAATATCGTTAAATTGAAATAGTAGCAGGTTTAAATGAGGTAAATTAATTAAATTTTGGACCAGTTATTGAAAGTAATTTGTCAAATTTCAGAGTTTCCTAAGGCGATTTAGGACATTTTTATTTCTTAAAGCTTCTGCAAATTTTAAACTTTTGATCAAAATGCCATTGATTTTTTTAATATTTTAGAAATTTTCTACCGATTTCAAAAAGTAATATCTATTGTTTATTACATTTTTAAAATCTTTAAAATGACCATCAAAGTTGATTTTGTCCTGAAAGCCCGCTTAAAACAGTACCTAAACAAAATTTTTCATAAACGGGTCAACAATTAAATTTTTACATTTCAACGTCAAGTAATAATTCGCATTAGAGATCAAATCAAAACTTATTGGACAACATTATTTAGAGGACAAAGCTAAACTTAAAAATTTTGATCAAAATTGAAATTTTCCAAAGGCTTATTTAGGACAATTTTCCACCGATTTTCAAAGTTGATGAAGTTTTTATCGATTTTTATTTACTTTAAATGCCATCCAAACTTTAGAAATTGTAAAGCTGCAAATTTTGAAATTTTTCAAAAATTGTATAATTTTGGTCAAAAATTAAATGATTTCAGAATTAAATAGACAATATAACCATGTCCAACCGTTTTTCTATCATTCTCGGTAGCGTAAAGCTTTTTCATTAATATTGGGCTTAAGCCATTCGTCTGGACTATATGATAAGTCGCAGTCGTCCAGATTTTTCTTACTATATCGTAATACACTAAATATATTTACATACTAAAACTAATTTAAAAGTGCAATAGAACTATGTGATAATCAAGCGAATGGAAGTTTATTTTGAATGTAATAAAAAAGGGTATTTAAAGGGCATAATACTCTTTGTATCGAAATCGACTTTATTCGAATTTCCATCACATTTAATTCCTCTTCCTCCCCTGCCGTAGCTTTATTTTTTTTTGCCATTCTGCAACAGATTCGTTTTCAGTTAACGCTAAATCAAAGGCAACAAAATGCGGCTAATTAACTTTTTGGCAACAATCAACAACAGCAGCAGCAACAACAATAATAATAACAACAAAAGGCAATTTGTTGTTGCCATATCTTGTTAAATGCTGCAACAACAACAACAACAACAACAACGTCGACGACAGACAACCCACGAAAATGTCTCATGAAAAATTCTGTTCTAGATAGGAGAAACAGCTCCATAGATCAACTCGCCCACTCGGCTGAATGTCTGACTGGCAGGCAGTTGGAGTTGGAGTTGGAGTTGGATGTTGGCAAATCTCTACACTTTGTACTTGGTTCACATGGACATGGATGATGTTGATGATGGGCTGGTTGGTTGGTTGGTTGATCGGCTGGTAAACCATCTGCCAAGACTTAAATCCGTTTGCTGAACTGCAGCCTACGCAAGTTTTTTGTCTTCGCCTTGTACGCACCTTCAACTGAGCGGTTGTTGCCGGTGGGTTCGACCTCCATTAGATGCCACTGCAACATAACACTCCCTCCCCCCTCCTCCCACTCTTCATGGCAGCCCCAAAAGTGGGCTCTTTACATGTGTGTGTTTAGATGTTTGTCTTTCTGTTTGCTCATCTGTTTGTCTTACATAATCGTCACTCTAGATACCGTTAGAAAAAAAAAATTGACAAAAAAAACTTTTCAAGTATTTTTCCGTCCTAAAATAACACACAATAGAACAATTGTTTAAACTTCTGTATCTTGCTGACGCTTTTGGCATTGCGCCCGAAAAAAAACTAAAAAAAAAAGAAATACAACAACAACGAAGCAGAGAAAAAAAAAGAAGAAAAGATGTCTTATGGAAATTGAAGTTCTTTATAACCGCAATTATCTTTTTTGGACCAGACCAGCAGCACTTGCCGCTCCTATTATTAGAATTAAAGTCTTGGTCGGAATGTCAGATCATAAAGCATGACGTAGATGGAAATTACCCTAGATGTTACCCACATTGATCCATTATAAGCCCCATTGAATTGAATCTGGAACAGCTGTGGGAATCAACATTTGACGCACCTGAACCTATGATCGCTCACAATTGAAAGAGTGGTAACTAAAATTGAGGGTTAGCAAACGGAATTTCAGACATTTTAAGTGCACTAGCCAAAAAGAAGTTTATTTGTTTGCACCAAAATAAGCGTGTTTAGGGGATATTTGAAGAAGTATTTGGCATGTGCATCACACTATTTGCTCAACACCAAATCCAATGCGAAAATGGGCTAACAGAAAATAGTGGAAAATTGCTTTGTCTTATTTTCATTAAAAATATTTATTTGTATTCTCTTAAATGTTATTAGAAACATTTTTAAGAGACAGCTCTGTCGTATAAATCGTTATCTTAACTGTGCATTGCAGGGATACGGGGCGTATGTGTATTAATTTTCAAATGCGTGGAAATGTGCAAGAAACTGCAATTCCAAGTCAAATCTAAATTTTGATTATCGAGTAAATCTGCCAAATTATTCGACAATAAGCCAAAATTTATTTTACTAATTTTAGAAACCAATTTTGTATTCTTTGATAATTAATGGAAATTTAGTGTTCTATCAAAATAAGAAACAATATGCTTCAATATTTAAATTGAAATCTTTAACTCGGCATTCTTTCGAGACTTTTAAAATCAATATTTATATACATTAAGTCACTTGAAGGTTCAATGTTTTGGAAATCTTTCACTTTTTGAATTTTTTTTAAAATTAATATTTATTTAAATTAAGTCTGCTTGAAGAGTTCAAGTTTCAATAAATTAAAAGAAAATGAATCTGCAAGTAAGTCGCCGATCTGACTTGGATTTACCATGCATCAGGGGAAAACAAATTTCTGAGTTTATAAAACTTATTTCATATAATAAATTTCTTTCGTATGGATTTATAACATATGCTATCCGAAAACTCTCAAGTTCGCCCCCCACCGGCCAAATTCGCCCTTGCACCGCTTTAGCGCAACACGTTACAATGCATAACTCGGCCATTTTTAGGCCGATTTTTATGAAACTGGTGGAATGATAGATGTCCATAACATATTTCCGAATTAAATTCGATACGATAAATATGCAAAATCACTTTTCCATGTTAAAAAAAAGGTGGAATGATAGAGTTCATAAGATCTATAATTGTGCCAAATTAAATTACGATACATAAAATACGGGAAAAACTTTTATTAAATTCCGGAGGCGGAAGGGGCGTGCAAAAAAAAACATAAACTTGGTCTGCGCCAAGACTTCACGAGTCTACATTGTAAATTGTTGACCAACATTTGTAGTTGCTGAGATCTCTGCACTCTACGACGGACACGGACAGACGGAAGACGGACATGGCTATATCAATTTCACTTCTCATGCTGATCAAGAATATATATACTTTATAGGGTGGGAAAAGCTTCCTTCTCCCTGTTACATACATTTTGGCGACTTTAATATACCATTTCATCCTATGGATGCATGGTATAAAAACTCCAAAGATAATTGGTGAAAATTAAGTTAGCGCCAAAAATCACCTTACAGAGCGCCATTGGCTGGCTTCCTTTCAACTTGCACCTGAAATGTCAAGTTGCAACTGAATCATATCAATTTTAAAATTTTTTTTCTTGGTGTGTGTGTGTTGGTTGAAATTTCACATGCACCCAAATCCCATGTGTTTTATAATTTGTTGCAAACGTGCCAGAGCGGTTGACAATTATGGCCAACGCTAAAGCTGGACGATATAGCATCATCATGTTGATCATCATCGTAATGATGATGATCAGTAACTTTGTGGCTGCAAAACGGATGCTGAAAGAAGAGTGAAGATGATGAAGAAGACGATGATCAAGATGATGATGATGGTGATGGTGAGGTAAAGTAAAGTAAGAAGAAAAAAAAAACCAATTAAAGAGTAACAAAGTTTAAGCGGACCGACAACGAGAGCAATGAAGCACAAACGGTTCAAAAAACGGACGCAAACCGTGGTGAAGGTACGAATGATGTTGTTGTTGTTGTTCAGAGTCGTCGCATGTTGCAAAGAAAAGTGAAATCAAAGTTGTAAAACCGCGAAAAACGCAGTCAGTCAGCCAGCCAGACCGACGGACGGACGGACAGAGGAGAGAGATATAACAGACGACGACCGTCGCTTCGCTCCAGATTGGAAAATGTCCAGTGGTGGTGGATGTTGTTGACAATGTTGCTTGCGCTATCTCTCTGAAGTGCTCTGAACTGATCTCCATGAAGCTGTGGACAATAGCTGCTGCCCGTGTAAGGCAAAATTAACTTTGTCATAATTTAAATGAACCCAATATACCCCCTGGAAACCCATCATCATCATCAGCATCAACTACATTTGCATCCACATCTTTGACAGACCAAAAGTAGCACTAAAACTAAAGCTGAAACTGCGCAGCTGCATAATTATCATTTATAATCATCATAATCATTGGCTTTGGTCTCGCTTGAGTGTCGTCGCCGAGGAGAGCATAATCAACCGCAACTAAAGCCAAAACCAAAACCAAAACTTAAACTTAAGCCAAAAGCAAAGCCAAAGCCGGCTTTGGCGACATACACACAATGAAAAACGAGAGTAAAAATCTCCAAAGCAAAAGCCGCTCACTGAAATGGAAAATTAAACCTTGTTACATCAGTTCTGCAGCAGCAACAACAACAACAACAACTTCAGGCAAACAACTAACGGGCAATGCGGCGACAAAACTTTGTGTGGCAGGATCTCCCCGCGCATCTCCAATCCAATTCCAAAGTGGCTGACTCTCTTGAAAAACGTCGGCAACATGCAACCTGATACCAAAATCGTCACAAAACAAACAAACAAAACAAACCAACCAACACGCACATTCATCCATGCTACTATATAAAGAGAAGCAGAGGAAGAAAAAAAGAAGCGATATAGTCAATCTATTGAGTCTAGGATGGCTAATGAAGAAATGCATCTTCGGCTGGTATTCACATGCAACATCATTCACACGTCTTCAATGAAGTTCCGTATTCCGAGATCACAGTAACGACAGAACTGTACCTACTATTGATCTGGCTTATTTCAGTAATCACATCAACTACTAATTGAGATTTTAACTTGGATTAATAATAACTTCATTTATTCACACTTGCAAACTGTTTCAAACAAACTGTTTGGAAGCAATCATGTGAGTTACGAAATGAATGAAGTGCTTTCGAAGTGCTTTGAAAATGTTTGTGCAAATCCTCCTTTAAAAATGCCATAAAATCACAGATGATACTAACTTAGGGCCTGTGTGAAGTATAACTTTATGTCAGTTGTATATTATCGCGGTACAATCGGTGCCATCTCTATATCACACAGATTTATCGCCGACGTGACAAGACGTTGACACAAACATCGCACTCATTTGTAACAAAAACGAATGTATTAGTTTTGATGAACTAGAGTCGTTTCATTTTTGCTTTACCTATCAGCTAATGTACATTATAATAATTAAAAAAACATATAAGAAGTCTTCAAGCATTTTCAATTTAGTTTTATTTTCTCGCTTTACCTATGAAGAATTCTTCAAGAGATCTTCTCAACTTCAATCGTTACAACGATAACAGAGGATCAACAGTCTATCGATATTGATTTTTTTTTTTTTTTTAATTTTTTTTTTAAATAAAAAAAAAAAAAAAATTTTAATCTTTTTTTTTTTTCCTTTACTTATAATAGATCTTAATTTCTCGTTACATCAAAAAAGGATCAACAGTCTATCGATATTAAATAGTGTGCATCCCTGCGGAGGTAGGAACTTTGTTGACGAGGGGGTCAAGCATTTAGTTCTGTATTGAATCCCTTTATTCGCTAGAATGCTTTCGCTACGCATTGCCGAATTTTCTGGGGTTTGATCCCATTCCTTGCCTCTTTTCTATGAAACGCCCACACGGAGGGAAAAGCCTCCTCTATAACCACTTTACAGCTCGCAGATGGTCTCAAAACTAGCAACGACATAAACTTAATTCAATTGGCTTTTATTTGGTGTAAATTGCACAAGATTTGTCTGATAATTACGTTTTTTGGCGTAGGCGACGTGTGATTTTTCTTTTTACGAGAATGAAATGTTGTCAATTGAAATGGCTTTTTGTTTAGAGTGAGAGAAAGAGAAATACAGAAATAAAAAGAGAGAGAGAGAGAGAGAGAGAGTTAGCAAACTAACCAATCGTAGGAAGAGAGCTGTGATCATAGTAAAAGTTAAGTGAAGTTCTCCATTTAGGATTCTTACGTATTTAAATGTAATTTGTAGTCCTTCTTGTTGAAGATGTTATGAAAAGTTACTTTTTAAAAAGCACCAAAAATAGTTTCAAAAATATAAGGAATATTTCAAATATTACTTGGGACAAAATCGTTTCAAAATATAACGAATATTTAAAATATTACTTGGGACCTTATTTGTCATAAAAAAATACCATAAATAAACAAATAAATGTTGCGTGACTTTCTAAGGAGAGTTTTCTTTCTTGCTTTATACAACCCATTACATTTGAATTTGGAAATGAAAATAATAAAAAGTTTCAAAATCAAATCTAAATAATTTCATTTAAAAAACCCTTAAAATTTGCTAAACTTTTTGGTTTGGTATTTCAATATTAATAAATAACTAACATAAAATATCCATCTACTATATAAAAGACAAGTTCGTAAGATTAGAAATTGCTCTTTTTGCGAATTACATGAGATTTGAATTTTTTGAGAAGGAATTTTTTGCAAAGGTTCTAGCGATAAATTGACAATGAATATTTAAAATAATGTAATCAAGATTAAATCGACTTGTAGTCTGAAAAGATTTTCATCACGTTGAGACCGTAATCGGATTATATTAATCAAATTAATGATTTTATTATTATGCAAAAAGTTGTTGTAAGATTTGATGATTTTAAAGGTTTCGCTTTCAGTTGTAAGTTGAGAATGATTTGCTTTATATTGTGCGTGTGTGTGTGTGTGAGTGTGTGTGTGTGTTGCAGCTGTTGATAATTAGTCAGAAAAGACGAACAGGTTGAAGAAACTGTCAACACTTCATCAGCAGAAAGCAGAGAGCAGCAACTTGGATGCGTTTTTGGGTAGCTTGAGATGATGGCGATGATGATAATGATGATGATGCAGTTGTTGTGACTGTTGCACCAGTGCAATCTGTACCACTTTTTCCTTCACTGGACACCGTTGCAACAAGTGTAGCAGCAGTAACAGTTGCAGTTGCAACAGAGCAAACACATCTCCAAATCACGTCTTGGTTGTTGCCGCTGTTGCTGTTGTTGTTGCTGTTGCCTGTTGCTGCTGTTGCCTGTTTGCGTTACATATCTCGTCGTCGTCGTCGTCTAGATTGGCTGGACGGCCGTCAAGTGAAATAAAAAGTGAGAGTGACATCGGAAATTGTTTCAATTTTCCAAACGAAACCCAACCAACTAGGCAGTCAGCTAAAGTTGCCGCAATTGCCATCGTCATCATCATCCCCAGAGTTGGAGCTGGAGCTGAAGCTGCGGTCGTTGGTCGCTGAATGAATGAATGTCGAAAACTGTATTGAAAACAATTTTTCTACGTATGCCCCGCCGCCGCCAAACTCAAGTGCTTTCCAAATATGCTCCAAAAATCAAGCCAATCGTTAGATGGACCAGTTGCCAGCCAGCCAGCCATCCAGTCAGCCTAGCCGCTGGCTGCATCCTGTTTTTTTTTTTTTTTCTTTTTTGTTTGTTATACTTTGCCTTGCTTTATTTCTTAGCTCGATCTTTTATATAACAGAAGAAAAAGAAAAAAAAATAATAATAAAACCTCACATGCAGACGACCGAGGTCCGTCGTCCCATTCAGCTAAATGCCTATCTAAAATAATTGAAATTTTTTCTTTTATTCGAAGTGCAAAATTTGGCTTAGAGCCTAAGAGCTTAAACAGCATTTGTTGTGCAATTTGTTGTCAAAGTATTTTTTATATCTCTCAGATATTAGCCTAAATATTCCTAATGACTGTCTTATGAATAACAAAACTCGACTTAAAGGAAGTTATTTTAAATTAATTGGTCACTTTGTGTTTTGTTATAATCACTTTCAAAAGGTTAACAAGAATGAAATATGGCTCAATCTATCTATAAATGGATCTATCGTTCGATTGCACATAATCTGGGTGACAGAGGCGGATGAAGTTGGGATTTTAATAGATCTTGTAGAGACACATGTCTGAATCAACCAATAATTAAAAGTATGAAGAAGTCTTCTTGGTTTACAAAAAAGGGGAAAGTTCAATTGCTTCTAGGGTAATATTTGATGAGCTCAAGGATAAGCATGCGAATCTTTTGTCCACCTCCTGGTCATCCAATCGTGGTGATAAAAATAAGCAACAAGGCGAAACGAAGACAAGTTCCAAGTAAAGGAAAATATAACTTTGAACTGATTAAAGCAAAGGACTAAGATATAATTAGTATTGGAAATAGGCTAATGCACTAAGATATTTATTTGCCTCAGTAACTCACAAGAGTCAACCTCATCATTAAGCAAGCATTACGCATTACTCCATGATTATTTAGAAAAAAAGTTAATTAAAAGAAGTTTTCATAAAATTGCGATTTTAGTTTAGGCCACGAAAAGCAAAATGCTGAAATTGTTTATGATCAGATTAATTTTTAGTTTAATATTGATATAATATAATCTTAAATAGAATGCACCAGTGAATTGAATCCAATTTTACTTAAGTATGGATCACAATGACCTTTTTGTCAACCTCATTTTTTTAAAATCCTTTTAAGTACTTATATAAAGATGGAAGGATAGATGGACGGAAAACAGAGTTCTCTATTGGAAAGACCTTTCACAGCTTTCTTTCAAACGAAATTGTTGATCTATTTTTCTGTTCAAAACTTTTTAATCAGTGGAATATTTAATACCTTCTTCTACTTCCTTTGCTATTCTCTCCCTTTCTTCATTAATAATAATAAGTTATTTTTATTACGTAAACTTGGATCAGTTGAGTTTGAATATAAATAAATATTTATTATAATTAAGAGGCGTAAATTGTTAATTAAATTGTGCTGATCAACTTCTTTTTATATTCACATTTTACGATCCTTTTTCGCTTGTGCCGCTAGGGGCGCTTTAGTCAGTCCGGAATGCTAATTAAAGCAAATTCCTTTGGTCATCTGTTCGTCCCGCATACATAGCCGAGTGCATATCACCCATCAGAGGGGCACTCTTCCCCCCCGCCCAACTTCTTGAACTCGCCAATATGAACTCGAACTTCATATTCACTGAAAGAGTGAATGGCGAAATTTGAAAGTATTTTACATGGAAGAAACATGTGGGGAGAACCGACCAGCGGCTATAGGCATAATAATAATAACAACACTCATCCGCAAAAGTATTCAAATATATTTAATTGAATAGAAAAACAACGAAATTAAATCACATTTCACGACTTCATCAGTGCGAATGAATGAATGAATGAATGAGTGAGTGAGCGAGTGAACGAGTGCTTAGCCCGTTAGCCAAGTTAAGCCGATCTGAGCCACTGAGAGAGTTCACAAATCAGCTACTACTCCATTTGATTGCCTAAACGTTTCAACAGCTCAGCATTTTTGATGCAATTAATTAGATTTTTATTTCTTCATTGAAATCGAACAGTGAGTACACAAGTAGTGTGTGTATGAGTGTGTGTGTGTGTGTGTGTGGTGGCTGGAAGCAACCCATTTGATTTCGATTTATTACCACACACTCCAGCAAATGATACAATTATTTTATTTATATGCGAGACGTCAACCCAAGAGGTGGAGAGATGGAGAGCTGGGGAGGGGGAGGAGGAGAAGGCAGTCAACTGGCAGTTAGCCAGGCCAACAGCCAGGCAAAGAGCCAGTTAAGCTTGTTCTAGTTGAAAGCGATAGCCAAGCCTGGTTTTCTGTTTTGTTTCTTTTTTTTTTGTTGGTCTCAATATTGGCTAGCAGCTCCTTCTGGCCAGTTTTGTCGCCAGATCTCCGCGCATATATAAACTCTATTAAAAATAACGAAATAGAAGCAACTCAGTTAACAGAGAGAGAAGCAGCAGCAGCAAAAAAAAAAAAAAAAAGAAACCATATCAACATTCACATCATAAGTAAACCAGTTTGCACCTGAGAGAGGAAGAAGAAAGTTGTCTTGGCCATTTTTGTGTGTGTGTTGGGGCAGACTTTTTTCTATTTTTTTTCCCCCTCATATATATATATATCTATTGCAATTTATATATATGAATTTGAAGGAGCTTGGCCAGGTTAGCGGGCGTTGAACAATGGCCAAAAACTAACTGTAACATGGCAGGCAACGAACATTTTTCTCGTCCGTTTTTTTCTTCTCGTAGTTTTGGTCATAAGCATGAAATATTGCGCACATCCAAAAAGTCCACATGTACCTCCCCCCCGCGCATCCACCTGCCACCCTCCACCATCATGTCCAAAAAAAAAACACAAAAATATCCGCTGCAGGCCTAATTATATTGCCTGAACGGAGTTGGAACCTCCAACCTATCATTCCCTGACACATGCTACCGTTCGAACACGTGCGGACTAACTAACAAGAGGAGTAGGAAAACCACATTCGAGTATGTCGACTATTTGAATACCCTCTCCCCTCGGTAGACACATAATAGTAATAGCTTAATGTCTTGTTGCTAAAATTTATAACATATTTTATATCAGAATATAATTAAATAAATATGGATAAATATGGCATAAAATAGCAAGTTTATATACGCAAAATTATTTAGGAAGTTTTAAAATGAGGCCAAGTCTAATAAAATTACAAAAAAATTATCCAAAACTATATTTCTCCTTTAGGAAAATTAAATAAATAGAAGATCGGTCTTAACTCTTCATCAAATTTATTTGTTGTTACATTCTTAGTCTGAAATATTTCTTAAATTTAACTTAAACCAGCTAAATTCACATATAAAAATGAGTAAAAAAATATTAGAAGACCTCGTTGCTAATGCTTGTTCCTTAATTACTTAAACATAAAATTGTTAATTGTTAATTTTGGTAAATAAATTAGAATAAACCAACAATCAGCATCTAACTTATCTTGATTTTAAATTTAACTATTATTTTTATTATGCCACAAGCATTGAAACAAATTCCTAACACCCTCACAGTTAGTGTATAAAAAGCTAACTCAATCGAGATTAATGATTAGTTTTAATACCTTTGAAAATAAAATGTTTAAAATATTTTGCTGAATTTGAGCGATGCACTTTGATACTTGAGGAATGATAATGAGGAACACGGGTATCAAAATGTCAATTTATAAGTCAGAATATCTTACTTTTAGAATCCACGTTTAAGTACTTTGTTTTAGTTTAGTCACTTTATAGATAGAGAAAAATATCGCGAAAGTTGACTTTGGTCAACTTCTTTGAAGCGTTAATAATGGAAATCCAAAGAAATCCCTTTTCAAATCTCCTTCAGTATCCCATTCTTGTATCATTTGTCCATGCAGATTTTTCTAATAGCTCTTTTGGCTAATTTTTTAGATAAAACACCGAACAATCTGTATTTGGCTGATGCCCTCTTTGTGCATATTCAAGGTTCTATCGACTGAATATTCAAAGTGAATAATCGGACCTCTCCATCATCAATCACATTTTTTTCTTTGCACTATTCAAGCCGACTTTCTGGTTTGATGGAATTTGAATAATTCACCTCTAAGTGCTTTGAGATCAATTGACTGGTTATTATCATTAATAAACTAGACATTAGCAATCATAATGATGAAATTGGAATACCCACAACCCAAAGGGTATTTTAGCAAGTAACCAACAACAACAACAAAAACAACAGCTAACAATCAATGAGCAAATTCCGAGGCTGGCTTAAAGTGAAAGTGCTCCAATTGCTGACATCGGCAGCAGAGCCAACTGCATCCGCGGATGCAACCAAGTGCTTTGACTCCTCCTCAGTCAAACATATACACAAAGATGTATATATATATGTATCTATATGTATGTTTGTATATGTATATATAGATAGTGGTAGTCATCCTTTTTGCTTTGGCTCACTTGCTGATAAGTTGTTTTGCTGTTTGCTGTTTTGCTGCACCCCGTGCGGCCACGCCTCCCATTTCTCGCCAGTGTTCACATTGCAGAATAATTGCTATGACCAAGCTAAATTGGACAACACTGTGGATCGAGATGGGGATGGGGAGGAGGGAAGACTACGATTACCTCTTGCCTGTTAGAGAGCATCAAATGCGACTTCCTTCCGCAATTCACCATCCCAAGAGCTAGCTGAATAATTAAGAAGTTAACTTAAGCAATTTAACTTTAACAAAATGTTCTTTAAACACATTCAACTAATTGGCTAAAACAAATCAATTTCAATTCAATTCAATCGAAAGTTCTTAAGCCGCACCCTCTCAGCACACTCATTATCATCCTCATTATCATTTTTATTCTCGCTTATTCTTCTTTCAACAATCATCGATCATTTGGGCACTCTCCTCCAACCATCTCGAACCCTCTTGTCCGTCCATCTGTGTTTCGGTCCCGGTAAATCGACTTAAATAACTTAATGATTACCCCACCCATTTCTAAGAGGCAGGTAGAAACGTTGTATGCGTATTTTGAAAGCAAAAGTAAAGTGTTTTGAAAGTAAACTACACTAATTTAAAGCTGTAAATTAACCAACTAAACAACAATAAGACCAACAAAAGCAACAACAATATAATACAGAGCGCGCTTCAAGCCAAAGATAACCTTGAATGCAATGAGAGCTTTAATTAATTGTGTGCTCACAATTAAAAAGGTGTAAAAAATACAAAAAAAAAACCAAAAACTCAAAAGCCCAAAGGCGATACCCTAACAAAGTGGGCGGGGTCCCCCATTCGGTTTTGAGACGGTTAGATGGCAAATTATGTTGTAGATAAATTGTCTTTCTCTCTGTTTAAACGAAATAATTTAGAATCGAGAAATGAAATCTAGCAGTAAATTTCACATCAACGAGTCAATCCGGTGCCGTATATAGGAAATTACCCAAATATTAAATATCTTTCCATTTTGATAAGAGTATTGTCAGTAGTAAAATAGAAGAAAAGAATCATTCTCTTAGGGTATAATGTTGGATTTTCCTCAGGGATAATGCTTCATAATCTTCGGACATCTCTAGATTTTTTACACTCAGAGAAAATCAGACCTTTTTGCTCGTTTGTAAAGTACATTGTTTTGAAACGTAAATCGATTTTGCCTTCATGCCTAAAAGGAATCAAGCAACTGAGAGAGCGACGCGCTATCAACTGAGGACGCACAAGTAACTTCTGGATAACAAGTATTCTGGTAAAGCTAGGATAGCTAGAATTTTCATAAATGCTTCATAATGGGATTAACATTTGAAAGATTAATAAATAGATAAATATTTGTTTAAGGATTTTTTTGGGCGTCTTAAAAAAAATTGGAAAATTACTTTTGGAAAATTACCTTAAAAAAAATTGGAAAATTACCTTTGAGCTGAATAAAGCTTTTCCATTTGTTACTACATTTTTGTAAGAAATCCAAAAGGAAAACAGGCCTATCATTTTTGGTATATAAAGTTTAAATTTTTATGCGTTATGGGCAATAAAATAAAATAATACTTTCCTTAATTTCAACATTGTTTGGCCTAACTATTTTAACAAAATTAGGATAAGACTTATCTTTGTCTCAAGTTAATGATACTAAGCTGGGTCATAAATTTGTGTTATCTTAAGACTATAAAGTGGACACAAACTTAAGCAAATTTGTATTAGGATAAAAGTAAAAATATATATATAAATTTGTATTAGAATGCAGACTTCCTTCCATGTATGGAAACTTTGCTTGGGCAAAAGTAAAAGAAAGTAAAAAGTGAGCGTAATTCGTATTTGGTTATTTTGGAATAGTTTTCATAATGAAAAAAATATGGCCAAGTTTTATTCCATGATGTGTTAAAAAGTGTAAAGCCAAAATGTGCAATATTTGAATCGAGACTTCTGATTTATTTTTTTATTTTTTTTTTATTTTAACAAATCAAATCTAGTAATAATTACTAAACCTCATGACTGCTAGGGCCTTTCCCTCGAAGATTAATTTTAATATTTTTACATGTGTTTCTTTGAAAACGTTTAGAAAGCACGCGTTATGTACAACAAATATACATGGAAAGAATTCAAAATATTAAAACTATGAGAAATTCTGCACCAAGTTACTCTCCCATTAGGATGAAGCCAATTGAAAATCAAACTATTTGGATGAAACTATAAACTGTTGACTGTTCAGAACTCATTTTTTCGCTGAGTGTAAAATCAAATTGGAGCAATTGTCACGCTAACTAGATGAAAATTAAAACTAAATGAATAAATGTAATTTTGACAACAAAAAAACACAGATATATGTATGTATGTATGTATGTGGGTATGACTCAACACATAAGTAACACCTTTAAGCCAAAAATGCATGGCCCAGCGTCATTGTCGTCGTCTCCAGCGTTTCCAACGTCTTGTCGTCAAAGTTTGTACTTGAAAATGAGTTGCCCAAAAAGACACACTCGAGATACAACAACAACAACAGCGGATGAAACGTTGGGCAGATCGAGCCACCCCCTTCGTCGTCTCCACCATAGCCTTCTCCTCGACCTAAGCTATTCGTTAGACTCTGATGAGTAAACACAACCGTTGATTACAATAGGAAATAATCCCACAAATTGCTTTAATATGCACTGCAAATCAAATGAAGTTGTACTGCTGCCGCCGCCGGAGCCGCCGCGACACAAAAGTCGCAAAGTTTCTCAGTTTGGTTTTTTCTTTTTTTTCCTTCTCTCTTTTCAAGTCAAAGCTTTTAACCTTGGACCATAAAACTCTGCAGCCAACAACAACAACAACAAAAACAATAATATGTAATCATCGCATTGTATCTTAAACTCGTACTCCCCATGTGTGTGTATCTGAACAATTTCTGATTTTTTTCTCTTCTTTTTGCAAAAAGGAAAAAAAAAATTGTCTCGGCCTTTGATAATTGTTTCGCATTTAGCTTTGGCATATTGTTTAGTATGCGTTGATATATGGGAACCCATATGAAACGGAAAGCAGGTGTACGTTACTGTGCCGCAACCTCACTACCGCGCACTACCTTACTATCGTACTATCGCACTACCTCACTTGCCTGCGATTTTTGATGGCAGCGGCCGGCATTTTGCGGTCCATTGTCTAGTCCAAAGTGGGCTAGTTTGTGGGCAATTTTGAAGAATTTGCCCAGATTACCAGTTTTTTTTTTTTTTTTTGTGTGGGTTAAATGGTGGGTTGACATGAAAGTGCCTCATTTGCGGTCTTCTTTTTTCTGCGGTGGTGGTGGTGGTGGTGTTGGTTGTGGGGGAAGATATATAGTTAGAAGAGATGATGGGTTAATGAAATTAATTTTCGACCAAAAGAGGAGAGAGCCATAGTAATTTCATTATTCTCTAAATTCGATTTTATGCCTATGCCTATAAAAAAGAAAATAATATAATAAATTCCTAAGCTAGATGAGGATGTGGTTTAAAGTTTCTAAGAGAAAATCTTGCACAAAATAGCTCAAGTGGAGATACACAGCAAAAAGATATCACATCAAAAAATCAAATGAAATAATTAATGAAAGCAGAATGCAATTTGCAATGAAATCAAATGAATTTGCATAAAAGACATAATAAAATTGACAGATAAAAAAGAAACACACAAATAAACACATAATCCTAAATAAAAGTAAATGAAGTTTGAGTCCTTTTTAAATAACTTTCTTGAAACAAAATCAATTTTTTATGAAAAACGAGAACAAATGGTTTTTAAATTGGATTTCTTCCTTTAAATATATGAAAAGATTGTTTATACCCATTTATTCTTCAAGAGAAGCATTTATCTTTAAAATATATGGTGGATTTATTCTGAATAAAAGGATTAGAACAAGGTTTCCATTTGCTAGAATTAAGTCCATGTCTTGAATGTTGAGTTTAGCTCGGTCATTGTTTCAATCCGTCGGATTGGTTAGAAACTCCACCCTCCAAAATGAACAGATACAAAGACAGGCTTTTTAATCATAGCAATCGTAAATCTTAAACCCATCAAACTGTTATAGAGGAAGTGGCTCCTCCTTACTATCGCCTCTCCCCCTACTCCTCCTTGATGGAATCATTTTCCTTTGCTGCACCTGAACTTGGTGAAAGTAAGTCTTCCAAAAAAACAAATGAAAATTAAAACATCTGCTTTTATTTTTGACTGCTAGAGATATCATGTTCATATGGTCATTATAAATCACAGAAGAGAATCAAATTTTATAGAATGTCCAATGAATGATACTGAAATTTTCAAAGTTATCTCTGCATAAATAAAGGATATAAAAAGAGTCAAGAAAACTAAATAGATTTTTGAAGGGAACCATCAAAACAATTGTATGAGATCTGAAAGCAACTTTCTTGTTGATATTTTGGGCAATATATTTTGTTAATATAAACTAAACTTTCCAAAAAAATCAATAATTGCAAATTTGGTTAATTGTACCTAATTATCAAGCTATAAATTCGTTAATGATTAACGGTGTTAAACGAAAATTAAAGGAAACCCAATTGTTTGATTACTTTCAAATGGATAATTGAGGAACTGATTGGTTGAATCTCCGAACAGCACGTGAATGGCATTGAGTTAATGTTAAAGAGGATCTTAAGAGATCTTAAAGCATTCAAATAAAAGAGTTTGGCGAATTTGAAGAAAAAGCCTTTCTATGCGGCTGCATTTGCAAATGATCAACTTGCATTTTGCTCAGATTGAAATAAAATTTAACGGCTTTCTTTTTATCACCATTTACAGTTAATGATTTTATATAGCCGGTAATAAATCCGAAACTGTCTTCATTATATCGCACAAAATATATGTGCATCAATCCAATTTTTGGATATCGCTGCAGAACATTGTTGCTGCATTGCACAGTGGCCTGAAATCGGGTTTCGAGCTAAGAAATCAAACCAAAATGTAACTGATTGGTTGTTAATGTGGGTTTCTCTCTCTGAAGTAGTTGGAATACTTATACTAATATACGAAATATTTAATTTTCAATTTTAAATAAATTTATAAATTATTAAAGTGCTTAATAAGGATAACTTCGTTTAAAAAAAAAAGAAATTGTTAAACTTTTGGTTAAGTGAGGCCTCTTTTAGTGGGCGTGACATGTCAACCTTTAAGTAACAACTGTTCCAATGGAAGTTCAAATTTATTCGATATCTTAACTAGATCAAAGCGTTTGATTTTCGCCATGAGAATGTGGTTAATGAGACACTGTGCATTGTCGTCCCCTTCGATCCAATTCAAATACAACTCATCTCCTGAATTGCATTTGCAAAAACGAAAGAAAACAGATATAAAAATAACGTTGTTGCATTGCAAATTGCAGCTTACATAAGTCGGGCGAGGCAGCAGCAGCAGCATCAAGATCTATATATATATATATATATATACTATATAGGCATTAATAGAGCTCTGTGTGCCTTTTCGTTCACGGCAAAATGCTTTTCATTTAATCGATTTGCGTATTTCGGGCAGCGCTGTAATTGTAATTGCTCGACGAGATCGGCGCAACTTTCATTGCGAGGCCTCCAATTGCCATCACCATCGCCACCACCAGCACCACCACCAACCACCATATTGTTGCCCCTCCTCCTCCCCCCCCTGCTCTGTCTATGATGAATGTGGATTAAGCGTATGCCAAGGCATAAAGCCTTTGTCTTGATTTGTAGCATTCGAAGTTTTGGTTTGGCATAGCCTAAAGTGATTTGTTTTTTAGATTTTCGAAAAGCGATTGCGGTTATCGCTGACTCGCTTGGACTCGAATTGGAATTGGAGTCATCATCATCATCATCATCATGATCATCAACATTGTGATGATCATCTTGGCACAACGAAAATAAAGTTTGAAATTGAAAAAAAATCAGCGCACATTCCAGCACACAAAAAAAAAGAAGAAAAAAAAAATGTGTAACGCAATCAAAGCCATCGCTTCCGGTTTAAGGCGCAATTAACTACCTTGGATTACGTTGTGCCAGTGGGCATCACCAGAGTTGGTTCCCTCCACTCCGTTCACCTCTCTATTTGTCGCCCCCTCCCATTGCAATTGGCGCCCGACGGCTGTTAGATTTTCTGTCTATATATAGAGTCATGGTCATCATTTTGCAGATTATCTACAGCATTTCACTTATTTCCTCAACTACTCACTCCGTAATTGGCATTTTAATGTTGTAAACAAATTTTGTGTTATTTATTTTTTTCGGTAGTTCAAATGATGAAATGTCATAATTTTCTCTCTCTCTCACTCAATCGGCCCAAGCGGCACCTTGTAAATGTGCGATTTTTTTTTTTCGGGGCTCTGGGAATTTATTCGAAAGTATTTTTTTGATGAGTCCGACAATGAAATAAAAGACTTTCGGAATAATTGCAAACATTTCTTTAAAGAGTTTTCGTGGAAATCGCACGGAGAAGCGGAAGCATCGCCGTTTCCAGTAAATATATATATTTATATCAGTCTATGTAATTAGTAGTATTCTAATGGGACTTGGATCTATTTTTGACGTGACTTGTACATCGTTGAATAGAAGGTACCCATGTTTTTCCTATTTTATGTCCATCTAAGAATATAATATTTATAACAAATTGTAACCTCTTCTTTTCCATTAATTGGAATTAGAAATATATCTACCAAGGCAATCAAAGGCAATTGTAATAAGGAAATACTTAACATTTCTTTAAACACCTTAATTAAATTCATTAGCGGTGTTCTTTTTTAATAGATCTAGATCAATTACGTGAATTAACATATATTGTACGTAACATATAATAAATCTCTCAGCAGTAGGGCTTTTTAATGCTATATTTTTAGTGTCTTCGCTTCTGAAGGTCGCGCGTAATACAGTGAACACCTTCCGTAAATGGAGTAATTATGGAAAAGGAGAGTTGACAAGTCGAGCTTTCTTTGAGAATTCCTATAAGAAAGTTGTTCGACTTTCTTACTCAAAATAATATAAAGTAAATTTTATAATCAATTATGTCTTGGATAAATGGTTTTAACAGTTATTCCACTGCACATTTTATATGGCGAATAAAAAGAATTTCTAAGTAAATATTAATAAAGAATGGTAATTAAAAATAAATAAAATCTCAAACACAGGTAATTATAAATGAAATGTGACCATGGTATTAGCCATCGCAATGCTCTTAAGTTATAAAAAATGTAATGCTCAGATCTGGAAGGATCAGGTGATTTACACTGAGTTTATGAAGCGATCTGTTTTTAAGTTTTAGTTTATGAAAGATCACAGACTAGCTCAGATCTGGTCAGGACTAAAGTCAGACAATAGGAACGAAAATCTTTTGAATCTATGTAGTTAAAGATATTTTCTAAGCCACACAAATCATGATATTTATTTGGTATTGGTGAGTCTAATTAAAAATGGAATTTTCACCAAACTTCAATATCTAAGCTTCTGGACTCATTGAAGAAATAGAGAACTACATCGAAATAATATGGTGATTAGATTCGATTTGCATTCAAACTGAGATAAGATGACCACGATAAGCTGATCTAATGATATTTATTTGGTATTGGTGAGTCTAATTAAAAATGGAATTTTCACCAAACTTCAATATCTAAGCTTCTGGACTCATTGAAGAAATAGAGAACTACATCGAAATAATATGGTGATTAGATTCGATTTGCATTCAAACTGAGATAAGATGACCACGATAAGCTGATCTAATGAAGATATTTAACTGACTTTTAATTTAAAAACTGTGTAAAATAATCTAAAGCGACTTTTCAAGGATGGAACTTAATTTAAAAATTGAATTCTTCTTTGAATTCTTCTTTGAGAAGGCAAAGTTTTGCAATTGTTTCTATCTAAAATAAAACGCTCCCCGAAATGTACAAAAAGTACATTCAATTCTTGTCTTGTGTTGTTGTCTTATTCAATTTGTTTTATGTTCTGCGGCTAATGATGTCTACTTCAAGCTTCATTATTCGCTCTATCAACCTGTCCGGTGCCGGAGCCACTCACTAACCTCCAAAATCGTTTAATTAATGATCCATTTTGTTGTTCCTGTGTTAGCATGAAGCTTCTTCTACGCCCATCTGCCACCGCACACCCATCGACTTCTATTTAAAATTAAATTAACCTGCTTAATTTGCCTCTCCTCCCCACAAGAGGTCGTCGTAGTCGAAGAGACGCGCCCAAAAAAACATTCACTTGAAGAATGGGTAAAAAATCGAAAGGCGCTACTAATCGCTTCAATGAAAAAAAATGCCTACTACCATGCATCTATGAGATACATTCGAATAAACGCATAATTGGACAGTTTTTGGTTTTTTTTTGTTGTCTTTCTTTTGGTATCTTTTGGGATACCCTTTCACCCTTCACCGGAGCCGATGCTGAAGGCTGCTGCTAAGCGCACTGCCACATTTAGCAAAACTCGATTTTGATCGCTCAATTAGCGTAAAAGTAACATGTCAAAGCTATTAATCACTTTCGAAAACTTTAGAAGAGATCTCCAACTGAAATAATTTATATTGTTTCCAAATAAAAGTGCGTGCATTTCAATAAAGTTATATAATGTAATTTTTTTTTTTTTCTCTTTTGATTGCTAAATTAAAAAGTATCTGTTAGATAGACAAGTTTATTTATGCCCCCTACCGAAAAAAAAGCTGCGTCATTACTCGAACTTCAATTTCATTCATTCATCAATTACAATACAAGCGACCAGAGCGAGCGAAGCCTTGAATCGCGAGGCAAGCGAAAATGTTACGGTTACGATTACGGTTATATTGTACAGATGGAAACTGTACGTGTGTACCGAGTAGTGAATGACATTAAGTTTAATTTTATAATGGACCTGATCCTGACGAGGTTGACGAGGTTTGGAGGTTTCCATTACATTACTTACATGCTTAAAGACGTGTGCTGGAGATGATGTTGCTGATCGTGGTCGTGGTGCATCAATTTGCCAGCTTCTCCTAACTCTGCTTGTGCTCTAATTGCACAACTAGTTGTTGTTGCTGTCGCTGTTGCTGCTACTGCTGCTGCTGCTGTTGCTGTTGCTGTTGCTGGTAGTGTTGCTGCTATAAAATCCGCACGGATATCCGTTGGCCGGCAGGAAGAAATCACCATTTGAACACCGTTGTTGAAGCGATTTTTGCTTTTTTCTTTTTTTTTTTTTTTTGCTGCTTCTTTTATGATTTTTTACGGATGTCGATAACTTATATGGCATTGGCTATACAAAGTAGATCTTGTTTGTGGCTGCTGCTGCTGCTTGTGCTGCTGCTGCTGCTGCTGATGTTGTTGTTGTTGGTGCTGTCCAGCGTAAGTCATCCTGCAATCCAGCCAACAACAACAACAACACTAGCCGACGGTCGCGTGGGAAATCTATTGAACTTAACGGCAGGGGCCAGATTCTCTTCACTATATATTATCGGTATTCGTATAATTCACACTATAATAAATTAAGCTCTTTCTTTTCTTCAATTTGATTTGTGATTGTCTGTTGTTTATATCAAGGATGATGTGATGTTTCATATTATAAAGTTATTTCAACATTTGTTCATATTGTTTTTCTTTGCCTTATAGTTATTTATTTTGTATTCCAATTCTCTTTAAGTTTGTGGTGGTCTTTAAAAAGTTTTTCTTACAGTTTATAGAAACTTTGCAACTTTATAGTTATTTTTTTCATCCTTCTAAATATAGTTTAATTGTTTTTTAAATTGTTTTTCAACTGAAATTTTTACAAAATGTTTTAGACAAGATTTGCTAAGTATTTTAATTCACTTTATATATTTTTTCCATATATTTCATAAAGTTTGTTTGTTTCTGTGTTCATGAA
Organism: Drosophila sucinea; assembly: GCA_018150745.1. NCBI lineage: Eukaryota > Metazoa > Arthropoda > Insecta > Diptera > Drosophilidae > Drosophila > Drosophila sucinea. The sequence goes on along the minus strand of JAECWP010000133.1, from coordinate 185,656 downwards.
TAAAGTCCAAATTTTATTTTTGAGCTTAAATTTATTTAGTTGTATTTAGTTCAGCACCTTTTAATTTTTTTAGCTTTGATTTCTCTAAGATTGCATATATTCTTTATACATTTATAGTTTAGATCCCCATTTTTGGAAAACTAATTTAATTTTATTTGTTTATATTAATCTTTTTATAGTTGTTATTTTCCGCACCTTTTCCGAGTTGGTTTTTACACTCTTTATACACTTTTTACATTAAACTTTGATTTATGATTCCAGTTATTAATTTAGTTTATCATATGTATTAATTAAGTTTGATTGGAGCCGAGATTTTCATTCTAGTTGGTTGACATCAATCCACAATCTTTGCACTTCCCAGTTTCTTGCATTCTTCCTCTCTCACACACACACACTCAGGCTATCTCGTTCCGTGTCTCGGTTGAGGCTATAATCTTTTCGTATTATATATTAATATATAATTTTTCTTTTTTTTTTTTCTATAATTTCATTATGGATTGTCTTTTAATGCCTGCCCATAATCATCGTCAACCTGTACACATGGCTTCAATAGCTGCCTGCGACTTCGATGTGTGCCTGTGCCTGTCTCTCCGTACGGCTTAATTCACTTTGCATTTACGCGCTGTCACAATTTGCATTAATTGCATTTAAGTATGTAGTTATCATTGATTTAGCACCGATCCATATACAATACATGCTAGACACGAGCAAAATATATATAGTCCATAGATGTGTATGTATGTATATAACATTGCCTACTGGGCGTATGCGCGATCGTTCGATTTGATCTAATTAGGTGAACAAAATATAGGAGCTTTTCGTTGTGAATAGGACTAAACAGATTTAACAGTTAAGGAATTGTTCTATATATTTTCGGAAATATACATATTTAGTTTTCGAACCGATTTTGCATTTTTCTTTTTATTTTGAAGATCCTTTTCGATTCCACCTTCCACTTCAATCACTTCACCTTAATTAGCGTTACATTTAAATATTTTACCGTTATCATAACGCGCGCGGAGACGACGTGACGTTTGTTGTTTTTGTTTCTTTCAGAAATGTAGTGTCTTGTGGTTGCTGTTGTTGTAGCTGTAGTTGTAGTTGTAATTGTTGTTGGGTTTATTGTGTGTTTTGGTTTTACGTTTTGTGGACCGAGAGACCAGCGACAACACGACCAATAGCTTTGAGACCGTCTCACGGACTGATGATAGGCGGCAGAGTCGATGCTTTAGACCCAGGCTTAGAGCTCAGAGTCAGAGCCAAAGCCAAAGCGTTTTCGATTTCCTAATAATAAACGCAAAATAGACGACGCGCAGCAACGTCTTTCCACAATATCCATGTATAGGTGCTCTGAATGAATACACAACTAGGCAGCGATGACTCCAAAAGAAATAACAACAACAACAACAGCAACACACACACGATCCACAAGACAGAGCTAGAGTACTAGAGCCGCAGCAGCAGCATCGACAGCAGAAGCAGCATCAGCAGCATCAGCGGCAGCAGCAGCACCAGCAACAACAGCAGCAACAACAGAGTCTTGAGGAAGTCTAGGCAGCTAGGCTAGCGGAGACGATGCAATAAATCGAAGCTAATACACTTCTTTCTTAATGTAGAGCGATCCACACAATACGAGCTCGGTCGGTCGGTTGGTCGGTAGATCGCTCGCTCGCTCGCGAACCTCGCTGCCTAGACAAGTTTTGTCGATGCTCAAACGGTAAATGAGGGGCAAACAAGATTGACGCAGCAGCAGCAGCATTGGCAGCGTCGACAGCGGCAGAGTTGCATCCTGCACAGCTGCCAGCTAGCCGTGCAAAGGCTGTGTTTTACTCAATGAAAATAGTGGGACTGCTGCGCGCAGCGTCGTCGACGTCCAGACAACATTCCAAAAAGCTAAGCTTGCATCCGAAAACTGGGTGGAGATCTTCCGCCCCGGCCATAGACGACGACGACGACGGCCGCCACGACGAGCCGATCTCACTCACACACTTACACACACACGATCGTCGACGCTCGTTTGCCATCCACTTGGAGTCCACAAAAAAAGAAAAAAGTGAGCGTCGTTTGAGTCATAGGCAACAGTCGCAGCTTGCAGCTCACGGCGGCAACATGCTGCTGACCACCAGCAGCAGCATCCATTTACAGGTACTACTCGTACGTAATTAAGAGACCTACGACGACTCGACAGAGAAGAGAATGTATGGACCATCGGGTGATGGAAAGTCTTTCACCAATGGTCTTTCACCGATGGGTGATTAACATACGACGATGTACAGTGATTCTCTACTAAACATGTTCGCATACTCACATACTCACTCGTATACCCAAAAGGAGAAGGGTCTTTGTGTCCTACTTCTAGTGTGCCGTGTGGCACGAGGCTATGCCAATGGCCACTGCTCTTGCTGCTCTTGCTGCTGCTGCTGCTATCTTCAGCTCCATCTCAATGTATGTAAAGACCTCCATGTCCATGTCCACTTTATGTCTGCGGTTGGGTTTTATTTTTCTACTGCTTGCTGCACGAAATCGATCAAATCAAAAATGACTTTGTGAAGTGACTAACTGCCTGAATGCCAGCTGCCGTAGTGCCTTGGCCATCACCACCATCGTCATCATCATCATGGTGGCTGTCTAACAGTAGCTTTGCTGCTCAACGACTGCTTTGATTTTTCGGCCTCTCCAAAAACACAGCAGTTTCTTGTGTATGTATTCATGTTGAATGAAGTTGAGTACAGTTCATGTCCATGGACTTGGCCGTTGCAAATACAACACAACACTTCAAAATGAAAGCACATTCCCTTGTAGAAATTTTACCGTTACGCGGCAAGGTAGCTGGCAGGCAACAGCAGTAAGAGCCAGAGCTAGACCAAGAGCAACAGGTACCATCCAGGCTATGCCACAGGTCGTTTGTCCATTTTGACTGACTGACTGACTGACTAGCGTCCTCCTCATCGTCATCATCAACATCCAACATCCAGCATCCAGCATCATCCAACACTTGGCAGCTTTATGGCTTAGATATTTGCAAATCTCGCGTTCCGTTTCGTTCCGCTTCATCTTATTATTGTAGCTGTTTGCTGTGGTTGTTATTGTTGCTGATGATCTACCATCATCTTTCTCGACACACACAGAAGGAGAGAGAGAGAGAGAGAGAGAGAGAGAAAGACAGCAGGAGACAGAGAGTCCAAGTGGAGCTCGTGATGCCGCCTGCCTCTACCGCTGCCGCGTGCCACGGCTGTTATTTATTTGAGTCAATGAGTTCACAACTATTTTTCTATTTTTCCTTAATGGCTTTTTTTCCTCTTCGTCTCCTCTTCTTATTGTTGTTGTTGCTAGTGATGTGGAGGTTGCAAGGAAGCGCCCTGTTGTCTTGCCTTGATTGATGGTTTGATAATGCCTAAGTGCCGAGATATCCAGATATATATATATAGTTAGTAAGCCAGCCAGCCAGAGTCGAGGCTAGAAAGGATTTGTTAATGAGTTCAAGATGATCACCAGTTTAATTAGTAGTTATATCTAGATTATTTAAAGAATCTTTCGATGATATCCAACTTGGATTTTTATGGGTTAAATATGAATGGAGTCTCTTGTAACCTCCATTATTTCAATTATCTACGATTTCGCATTTTGCTGGCTATTTCTAGTATCATATAATTATCTGTTTATCATATAATTTGACATATACCTTTCAATAACTTTAATTTTTGTTTTTTTTTTACCGAACTAATTAGCCAATTAATACATCAAATGAGTGGAGATAAGTTTTATTGCAGCTAAGGTGATTTCAATTGATCTCACACAACATTCTAACTTAAAATCGATTTTTAAAAACCTTGTCAATGCAAATCATAATTATATGCAATAGTTAGTTACGCTCGAAAAAGTTTCCTGATTGGCCATACATAGAGATAATTTAAGATAGAGTTTAGACGAAGATCTCACACCCTACTATTTTTTTCCTTTTTTAAAACCTTCGATGCGCACCCTAATAGATAAGTTATTTTTTAGGAAGCTTTTAATAATAATTTATAAAAATGTCAAAAAAATAAAATAATTCAATATAGAGTCGTAGTGATAGGAATAGAACTTGATTTAATGATTAAATAAATTATAAAACTTTTCTTAAAACCTGCTCGTGGTCGTTTATTGGAATCAAACAAGAAGTCAGTAAATTGTAATTCGAAAGGTACCAAGTAATAAATAATAAAGAAATAAATTCAATATTGTTTTTTTACAAGAAGTTTAGGACATCAATATGTCAACAACTATCAAGTAATTAAGTCTATTAAATTAATTTTTAATCCTTTTGTAGTTTTAAGTTTATGAGTCAATTAAACATTGTTAAAAATTTTATTTCTACTTATTTCTTTTATTTTATTTCACCTTAAATAAGCACTTGAGATTGTAGTAGATATTAAGATATATTTTTTAACTTTTTAAAGAACAAGTCTTTAAAATATTCTTTGAATAAATGAAACTTAAAGATGAAATTTAATTTATCTGTATCGTTAAGCGATCTCGAAAATGGTTCATCGATTTGTTCAATATCAAAAATGTTATTTTCTGAGTACCAACATAAACTTCTGATGCCTGAATCCTTTCAAGAATCAAAGACTAAATTTAAGAATACTCGAACCTACATATGTAGAACTGGGAAATAAGTTAAAGATGTCATTCTATATTAAGTTAATATTGTATTCGTTTTCGAAACGATGTAAATGATGCTTATCACAATGAATAGACCCTTTAGAGTGAGGGTATAACCTGAAATTACGCCTCCCATCGGGAACATTCCACTAGTTTGTATATCATAATTAGCTATTGTACAATAGCAAAATAGTTTTGTACTTCATCTCAATGATATTTGCATAAACGAGGGCACGATGCATAATGAAAATGTTTATACAATTAGACATTAACAAATAAAAAATGTCAATAGCATGCAAAACAACAACTAAATAAACGTTTAGCTTTCGTATTTGACTAACTAACAATTTGATAAATTTATGCATGAATTCAAAACGCAAAACGGGAAAACGAAATCGAGAAATGAAGCGAGCCAACCAGCAACATCTACAACCAGCAACAACAGCAAGCGACAACAACAACATTTAGGAGCTTTAACACCTCTTATTAGCCCTCTCTTCGCTCCTCTCCTCTCCTGTCCACCTCTGCCTTTCCCCTCTTCTTCCCTCATCGAGTTCCCTTCAACGGCAGCTGCTGCACATAATTGGCTTAAAAAATAAAACATGAAATGCTCGTAAACATTTATTTTTTGTGTTGTTGCTGTCGTTCTTGTTGGTGTTTCGTGTGTACGCAGAAGACCCGCCCGCCAGTTGAAGTTGTTGTTGCTGGTGTTTGTGTTTGTGTTGTCGTTGTTGTTGCTTTTGCTGTTGTTGCTTTTTGTTTAAACGTTTTTCGAATCGCGCAGCGAATGAAAACGAAAGAAAAAATGAAATACATCGAAAGTGAATATATATAGTCAAGCGATGCCAGCGACGCCAGCGATGCCAACGATGTTGTCGACGTATCAGAGAGCGCGACGCGTCGCAACGCACAGCGAGTTTTGCCTTGTTTGCATGGCCGATCGCCATCGCTATCGCCATCGGAATTGTGTTCAAATCGCAATCGTCGGACTCTGAATCGGAATCGGACTGTGACGTGTTGATGACCGTCTCGTCTCGTCTCTCTATGTGTATGTATGGATCTCTCCATGCACATAGTCTAGCCCGGGTCTAGTCTATTGCTTCTATTTAAACGCCTCTGCGCATTTTTGACTCGCTCTCGATCCCACCCACCACCATCTTTACGAGCCCAATTGAAATTATATTTTTTTCAGTAGCTTCACTTCTAAATATTTGAAGTAATAAAGTCGCAGGGCCGACTTGGATATACCATGCATCAAGTGAAAATTCATATATTACATTTCTTTCGCATGCCGCGATTTGTAACACATGCTATCTCGCTCTTTAGCGCCCTTAACCTCACATGAAACCAATTTTAGTAAGCATTAACTGTTTATGACAATATTTATAGCTCCTTACCGTCAAATTGTATTAAGTGTGTAGAAACTAACTCCATATTTTAAAAAATTTTTTTATTATCTACATTTTCTTATGATATTTATGTATGTGAATTGCAAATGAAAATAAGCAAGACCGAAAGGAAAAAAGTTTACAATTTATTTTAAAAGCTATGTACAAAAATTCCAGAGGAGAGATGCCGCAACCTGGTGGAATCGATGCCCCGACGTTTGAAGGCCATTATAGACAATAAGGGACTGCATACTAAATATTAGAATTAGTTTTAGTATCAAGATTTAAGAGAAAAACGATTGAATTTATTATTGAATATGCAGCAAAAACGAGCATGAATATAAGGGACCCTAGAGATGAATACTCTTGTGACTGATTGTATGTATAACAATCTAAATTCTAGAGTTTCAATCTCATAATTTCGGGCAATATATAGCAGATACATATGTATGTATATTATATGTATGTACACATTAATTCGTTTGATAAGCTTTCTATTTTTCTAAAGTTTTCTTTATTTTGTTATAGCATTGGAATTTTATTTTGAAAATAAATATCTTTAGAAGGACTACGTTTCCTTTTTTCTAGGATTTCTAATAAAATATAAAATATAATATATAATATATAATATAAAATATAATATATACAAAACTTCTATTGATACTTTGCTCCATTTCCGTAAGTGTATTCAATAGTCCCCATTCAAGTTGACATTCTTCTGCTCCCTTGGTTCTACGTGAGTTTTGTTTGTTTTTATGTACACGGTCGAGTTATCTGTATTTGTATCTGTATCTCGAGCTCTCGCTTATGTATAGCACTAAGCATTCTACAATTGGCTCATTTAACAGTCGTTTACTGCGTAGCCCCCCAGTTGGAGTCAGAGACGGGGACCGGGCCACACACACACACACTCACACAATTGTTTTAGATACTATTGTTTTTGTTGTCGTCGTGTTGTCGTCGTTGTTCGTTTCTAATTATACGATAGGTGCGCTATGAGCCATGAAACGTGCGGGGTCTGACCTTCTCGTCATCGTTTAGGAGCTGCCCCCAAACTGAACTGTATCCAAGTGTGTGTATCTGTGTGTGTGGCCAACTGCAGTCCAGAGTCAGACCCAAACCCATTTCCAAACCCAGGCCTGCATTCGGCTTTGGGCATGGCGTCTTGAAATAGATTTAGTTTTGTTACTTGGAGGGGATTATTAAATTGTTTTTTTTTTTCAGCTGTGCATAAAAGGCTTCTGTGGCGGCAGCTGTTATTAGCTTTAGTGCTTATTTCATACATATTTAATTATTGCAATTTAGGTACTCCAACTAAACATAGTCTAGCATATATTGCATTCAACTAAATTGGAAAAAGGCCACATTCTTGGGCGGAGCCGGACACTTGGATCACATTTTGGTTGTGCCCCCTGGCTCGCAATGACTAAGCCATCTCTATTTATAATAACTTGGCTAATTGATTAACTATTAAAATTGATTAGATGTTTTCAACAAAAACGTTAAATGCAACTAATTGAATTTAAAATGCGACTACACATATCATATTTATATTTAGAGTGAAACTTGTATCTCAGAGTTAACTAAAGGAAGTAAACTGGCTTTGAATTTAACAAAAATTGGTTCCATTGGATTTTTAATAAATACCACAAAATGCAATGAATGAAATGTTTAACAAAGTGATACACAGCCAGGATAATCTCTCATCCGATTTGAAACCTCGATAAATCTTTATTTTTAAAGGGGTTAAGAAATATTGGCGATTTATTGCAAGGAGTATTTAAAAATCAACATTAATTTACCACAAATTTTGGCAATCTTTTAGTATCACTAACAATTTCATAACAAATATTTTTTATCTTAAGAAAATTAATAGCTTTATATTTTTTGTTAATGTTAAATGTTTGGCAAATGAAAGTCCTATAATATTTTTTCCAATAGATTTTCGAAAATTCTCTTTAATATTGACTCAAATAAATAAAAGTTATGAAAAATTGATCATTAAATAAATTCATTTTCTTTTACCTTCATTATGCCTAGGAGTAAGTCAACTAAAATATGTTTAATTCTAAATTAATATATAAAGGAAATCGAAAAAAATTCCATCACTCAGACTCATGAGGAAATGAAATATTAATAATATAAAATGTTTGCAAACATATGTATCTAAATGTTGGATATGGTAAAAACTATAAACTATCATAAGTTGTCAATTTCATGAAAACTATCGAGCTGAACGAAATTATTAAGACAAATAATTATTAAAGATAAAGAAAGCTGATTAACCTCTTAAAGGTTAAAAAGTAATGCTCCATATTCATGAAGGCATCATTTAAAGAGCTTGTCTATATTTTAATTTTACGATAATTGAACTCTACTTGCGAAAGTCTATTGAATACAAGTTTCGAATATGTTTAACATTAATAAAGACATTTATCCAAAAGGGAGGTAACCTGAGGGCGGGCAGTGTATGCACTTATGAGGAACATTTACAGTTAGTCGGGGTTAGTTTAAAGCATGTTATTATTTCAGAATATTATTAATTTCTCATCATAAAATTATAATAGATAGGCTAATTATAATGTAGAAATTGTCGCTGTATTTGGTCAAGAGTTTGTGAAATTCAAGTTTATTTATACGGAACAGTTTGTTGAGTGAGAGGCTAGTCGATAGTAAGTAGGAGGTAAAAATCAATGAGGCAACTCACGCAGAGACATTTACAACTCGAGGTAATGAAACAAGAAAAACAAATATCCATCAACAATTCATATCGCAGCTGGACAGTCATATGCAGCTATTCAAATCGAGTTGAGTTTTGATTGGCAAATAGATCGATTAATTGATATCCTTTTAGAGACTGCAGAACTAAAAACTCCATATACACGTGCCTACTATCTGGAGATTGCATTACGCAATTATGACTTGTTGTGTCCAAACACCTATCATAAAATAAAAGAATCTAATCTTCAAAAATTGTACATGAATGGTCTTTGTTAATGGACATTTCGAACTATTTTAATTATTATTGCCCACAAAAGTATGTGATTTTATGTTTTTATTTATCGCCTTACTGCTAAAAAAATTTGCACATTTTTATAATGATAAATGACTGCTACCAACTGCAGTATACCACCTTAGGGACTCGTTTACAGACCTCGTTACCCTAACATATAATTAATAATGTTTAACAATGTTTTACTATATTAACCTTTATTGTTCTATGGGTTATTGCATTTACCTCTTTGGGTACTTGGGTACCAACTCATAATTTAATAGAAAAGTTTACAAACTATTGTAGTTAAAGCTATTGAAATATTAATTACCTACATATTTAACCAAACTCACTTCTGCAAACTGTAAGCGGCTGTAAAAAATGTATAAATCAATAAAACAATATATAAAATACAGTGGAATCGATTCTTACTCGCAACGAAGTGCCATAAGTTAGATTAAATACAACCAAAAACATTTCTATATTTATTGTTTTGTTTACAATTTATATTAATTTTAATGTAGCAGTCCTTGGTAGATGAGTTGTTTAAGTGACCCTGGTCATAAAGGCAACTGATCAACGAGAATCCGGGTTCCAGTTCCGAACTAGTTTGTGGATTCAGTTATCGTCTAAGCCGATGGCCGTAGTTGCTAGTGCTTGTGAAAATTATTAGGTTGATAGATTACAACTATATCCTATACTAAATAAAAAAATTTCTCAAATCTAGAGTTAAAATTCTAAGTACAAATGGGTTTTATATTTTATAAAATTCTTCAAAGTGTGTGTGCTTTGTCAGAATTGCTTTTTAAATACGTTAGAACAATTTTAGTCACCTAAGAATCTCAAGTGCAAGAATCAAGATTCCAGTTTATTTAGTGTAAATTGTTCAAATATAAATTGTTCAAATATAAATTATTTATTTTACAATAAAAAATTAAAAGGAATAATAGAATCGAACTTATTTTAGGCAATGTTAAGATATGGCATAAAGGCATAAAATTCATTCATAACATAAAACGTATTTTTCAAAAATTGTAACCTTTTTTAATTTGTAAAATATTTGCCAAGAGATGAACGAAAAAGAGACCATGTCTTAAAATATTTATTGATTGGTTTTTGTTGGTGACCTTTATGATAAGTTTTGTTAGGTACAGGTCAGGACCTGAAAGCCCGCTCAGTACCTAAACAATATTTATTAATTGTTTATTTAGTTACAAGGTTTGTCTGCAAATTAAAGGAATTCGAAATTTTAAGATAGATTAGTTCATTCTTAGGTAGTTATTTTCATTGGTAATCTTATACTACTCTTAAGTTAAAAAACCGAAAATCGTTGGATGTAAAATGTACTATAAAATAATAGTTCTCTAAACACATAGTCCATATAATAAATAGAATCTAATGTTTCGCCTTCAACTTCGTTTGTCATCTTCCTGGCAGAAAAAGTCTATTGAAAGCATCAATTGAATCAAATGAATGTTCGCCTCGATCGTCTTAAGTTTTTTGAATGATTTATTTGTTATTTTCAATAACCCAAAACAAGTAATCTGATATATTTATCTAACATCTTCGGCATTAAGCCTCGCATAGAGTCACAACATTTCCGCATTTGAGCACACATACACACACACGAACAATTTGATTTTTTTCATCTAATAATTATTTTCTGACGCCTACACATAAACTGAGACTTGAGGCTTCAAAGTACTTTAAAAAGTAGATGTGGATGAATGTGGTTGGGGTTGGGGATGGGGATGCTCTGCTCAAATGTCAGGCTTATTAATACTATCTTTTTTTTCTCGATGAACCCACAAGCAACACACACAAGTTGGAAATGTGCTTATCAACATCGCTCTCTGTTCGGATACGGGGGATTTGTGCCATGTGCATCTTTATGTGGGAGCCAAAGACCCAATGACACGTCATTTCTAACATAGACATCTTCGTCAAAATGTGTTAAATAAGTTGACTGAGTTCACTGAGAAACTGAAACTGAAAACTCAAAACAGAAAACAGAAAAACAGGTCTTCCAGTTCAACGGAGAAAAAAATAAAAAAAATCAGACACAACAACACAACCAAGTGTCAATAAAATGTCATGGAAAGCCACTTAGAGAGGCTGAATCGAAAGCCTTAGATGAACATGGTTGAGGCCTCACCCAAAGGCACTTTAAACTTTTGGCCATATTTGTTACTCTCTTATTGCCGTCAAAACATTTGTCGATTCTTGGTCGATTTGTTGTTATTATTATTTTGCTCGTTTCGTTTCGTTCTTCTAGCGGCTCAAGAGGCTCAATTATAAGTTTGATTTAAATCAGTCTACTGACCCAAAAGTTCAGCTACGGAAATTGCAAATTTAATAATTGAGTAGCCGTTGCTCGGAAACTCTAAGAGACCAACATCGAAACCAAAAAAAATGAAAACTAGGGGGCTTATTAATGCGATAACCTTGGCTGATTTAATTTCTTGTTGCCGAGCTGTGATTATCAACAGACAAAAAAAAAAAAAAAAAACAACAATCAACCAACACTAAAAGAAAATCAAAACTTGCACAATTTCGACACTAAACGATGCCATGTCCAAGTCGGAGTCTGAGTCTAAGTCTGAGTCAGTTGCAGTTGCCGTTGTGCCTTCTGCCTTCTGTTGCAGTTGGTCGCATATTTAATTAAGAGATTGAAGCCTACAAATAGTGTTGAACAATGGTTTTACAAGCTGTTGGTAGCACGAGTCTCGCTCGCCCTCTCCCTCTCTGCCCCATCCAGTCAGCCTACACACTGAGCGAAAATCTATTTGCCTAATTTTTAATGATTTCTTTTCTTAAGGATTTCGTGTTGGCAAATAAATGTTTATGGCCTGTTTGATGCTCAGTGGGAGGTAAAGATATAAACGGGTCGTCTCACTGTACCAGCATGTGAATTGGCTTGAAAGTACAGCAATTCTAAGAGCAATTGTCTTACAATTTTTTATTATTTTCGAAATGGATTCATAATTTTGTAGCATGAAATTGCACTGATCTCTTGTCGTTTCATAAATCATCATCCGATCATTATATTCAGTTGAGCATTAATTTAGTATCCGCTTCAAACCAATTTACCAATCGTTAAATTCTACTTCTTTTTCATTTTTCTAAACGTTTTCTATTTAAATATAATGTATTGACTTATTTGCATTTAATTAGAATAAATTTAGTATAATCTTTTTTTTTTTGCCAATGTATTTTGGAATTATATTCATTTTCAAAAATGATAAGACTTATCCTCATAATCATGCCAATTATATTTAGGCATTTACAACTACATAAATATTTATATAATTTTATAATATATTTTTATAATATATATTTTATAATATTTATGTAATTTTAGATTCTTAATTGATTTTTGGATTAGTAAGCCATTCGATTAATACAAAAAAAAGCGAAAGACTTAAAATTTCTATTAGAAAATGTATTGCAGGTGATTCAAAAACTTTGCAATCTTTTAGATTGTACTCAGATGAACTTAACTTTGTTTGAAAAATTATGGAATAAAAATATTACTAAAAGGAAAGTTTTGTGTTACTATCTTGTCTCTAGGGCATCTGTTTAATTTATGAATGTATGTATGTAGCTATTAAATTGTTGTAATAAAAATAATAATAATAGTTTTCATATAGTTAAAAGGTTTCATATAGTTAAAAGAGGTCGAAATCTAATATATATTTTTTTAACACTTTTTCTATGCTTCTGATTTGGGCCAAAAAAGTTGTTTTTAAGTTTTATTTGCATATGTGGATCATTACCCAGAATTTTTAAATCTTAACAGTTTTAAGAAATATTGTCTTCTTAAGAAATTTAACAAATTTTACTTTTACTTTTTTTTTTATGGAAAAACTCTTCAATCCTGGGGAAACAATTATGGAAAAGTATTTCCTTGATTTTTGTTTATAAAAAAAAAGTTTTTCATTCTTTCATTATTTAGTTTTTCTGCTTAACCCGGAAAAAAAAAATTTTCTGCACAAGAAAATTGAAAAAACATTGCACTTTATTTTTATAGAATTTTTCCAAATGAATCTAGTTACCCATATCGATTGTCACTTTTCGATATTTTATTAATTTCATTTTGGTTCTAGATCACAATGATGTTAAAAATTGCCGACGATTTGAATGTGAATTCAATTTACATGACCGCGTTTGAACTATATACGAATAATGACGATGATCTCTTGCCGCGAATGGCTCGGAAGGCGTCTGAATTGAATATTCGCGGTTTTATAACGCACAAAAACAATGACCTTAAGGCTGGGGGAGAAATGGAGGGCAACTGGAATAACCTTCAGGAAATGATAAAATGGCTGCAAGAGGATAGAACACCCACGGTGGAATCACCTCGAGAGGAGCATAAGAGTCCACGTTTCACCAAATGCAAATTGCAATCGAAACCGAAATTCCATGATTTCTTCTTCTGCTAGACACTGGACTGGAACTTGGACTCGGACTAGGACATTGGCGTTAGTTTTAAGTTGAGTAATAAAAATTGCAGGGCATTTTTTTTTTGAAGTGCATTTGCCATCTAATAAAGCATAACAATCAAGCTGCTGCGAATCTCCGTAGTCTATAGCTATTGAACAATGGATGACTGGAGCCGCGCAATAGTGCTGACGAGCGACTTGTGGCTGACTTTTCAAAGTCAAAAACGCGATTGTATCATCAACTTTTTTTTGGGGGCGCCGTTCAACTGACTCTGACTGTGATTTTTGCAGAAGTTGCAGATAACAAAAAGCCAGACTCAAACAATGAACTCGAGTCAGCAAGACAATCGAATCAATTCATTTTTCTAGGGCGTACTATGCCACTTGAACGTTGAACTGCAGACGCCCCAATGCTGACTACTGACTTCGGTCTTTTGGGTCTCTACCATGATCAGCAGCATCTCCTCCTCCATCCTCCATCCTCCATCCTCCGGCTCTTCATTGGTCCATTGTTATGGCGGGTGGTGGCGGCTGCTGCTGCCTACCCAGCTACACCAGCTCTTGGGGGCTCTCTAGAGCTCTAGCTCTAGCTCTAGGTCTTGATCGTGCCACGGCACTAGTCATTTTAATTTTTCAAGATTTTTATGCTATTGCTATTTTTCATGGCGCTACTTGGCAAATACTAACTATTTCACAATCTCTGAACTCTATAAATTCAAGCTGTGGGTTCGTTTTTGGGTTTTTGGTTTTTTTTTTTTTTGGTTTTTAGTGGAGAAGATTTATTGGATATGGCCAAATGGGAGCATACAGTGAGAAAAATGTTTGATCTTGATAGAGCTAAACTAGCACAAATAGAATCGAATTTAATTGGAATGATGTGTGAAAATTTGAATCATCCAAAACCACAAAACAAGGAAAATTATTAACAAGATATTAGCTATAGCTCTTCCATAATTTTTATTCGCAGATTTTTTTATGAATTTTTTGAACATTTTCTAGATCCGATCTTGGTAGTTGGTTCTTGCATTTCATATTATTTTACTATATGTGCATCTCTATGGGAGAAATGGGCAGATGATCTTGACCCTTTTACTTTCATCTAATCGGCCTGGGCAATTCAAGAGTGGCAATTTTACAAGCAGGACATTAATTTCAATGTATTTCAATGTATTTCAATGTATTCAATGTGTCTCACAACACCCAAAAACTTAAGTAAATTCATAAAATAGCTATCGATCTTTTTAAAGTATTACTGTAAATAGAGCAGGATTGATGTCATTTAATGGAAGCAAACAAAAATACCAAAAAAAGATGACTCATCGTGTGAAATTTTACATCGAGACTCCTGGAAGTACTACATTGAAGTAGATTTGGTGTTAAAATATGTGCTTCCTTTCTGTCACTTTGGTTAATTCATTTACTATAAATTTATACAGTATGAAATTACATTTAGTTGTCTTCTAATCATAATTTAATTAATCTATTAATCTACTCTTAAAGTAGATAAAGTTTAATAAAATGAAGCTCTTTTCGCTGAGAATTTGCAGCCTCTTTTCTTGCAGTGTAGGGCAAGAGCCAATAACAATTCTCAGAGGATGTCAAATGTGTGTACAAATATCCTCGATTTCGTTTTCGATTTCATAGTAATTCAATTAGGTTTAAATACTGTCAACATTTGAGCAGTCTAATAACCAATACCAAAAACAACAGCAACAACAACAACAAGAGCAGCAGCGGCAACGAGCCTTTTAGCCAAGTGTCGTCTGGCCTGTGTCTGTTGCCACAATGTTGCATAATATTTTATGCATGCAGAGCTCTCGCATATTGCAACATGTTGCCATGAGACGACGACTACGACGACTACGACGACTACGACGACGACGACGATGATGATGATGATGCATAGCCTCGAGAACCGCAACGACAGCAAACGCTTTGGCGCCCCTCCCTGAAAATCCTGAGACATTCGTTCGCTGGAGACGGCGACTTCCAGCTGTGAGCGCGAGGTCTGGGCCTATGCACAAAGTGTGTCGAATATTCAAGTGAAAATTTCCCGCATAGACTTTACGATATCAGGCGAGTTATATAGGATCCCAGCTAGAGCTCAGTCAGTCAAGAGTGCGGCGCTTCGTTGACGTTGTGTTGGTGTGTCCTACCTCACTCCCGCCCCTTCCTCTCTATCACCTCGTCTCTGGCTTTTGGACTGGCTCTGGGTTTTAGTCTGGTATGTATTTGATTGGACTGAGAGGCAAACTTGATCGCGTACGATTTGATGTTGTTCTTGTTGTTGTTGTTGTTGCTGTTTCTGCTTTGGCTCTTAAGTCGAACAATTACATTTTAAGCGTAGCACAACCTTGGATACCGTTATATTTTTGCAGTTGGTTGGGCGTGTGTAGAGCAGCCGACAAATTCACCCAACAGACAACTTGAATAGAGCTAAAATGCTTTGAAAATATATTAGTTTAAAGGTAGTCCACTATACTATATATCGTATATTGATATAAAGTATTCTTTATATCGTAAATTCGTATAAAGTGGTTCAATGTCTACATATGGTAATATTTTATTTGAGTCAAGTAATTCCTTTTATGGGCTTTAGTAGTCTCCATATCGTATATTGGTAAAATTATTCAAAATATGTACCGTAAAGTCTTATATTGGTAAGGTGTAATCTGTATATCGCAAAGGCGAATAAGATTACAAATTACTTGAAATATGCAAAACTCCATATATCAGACGATCGATTCGATATATTAACCATCGATCTATACTATTATAGAGCGATATGACATGTTAAATACCAATCTTGATAATGTATTTATCTTACGTATACAATAAATATTTAGCAACTATCAATTAACCATTTAATAATTGATCATTTCTTTAAGTAAATAATATTATAAAGACCTCATCAACTTTTAACCTTTTTTAACTTTTACCTGCTTTATTCCAAAAATTCATTTAGCAATCAATTTTCCTTTTGAGCTTGCAAATTGTTCACTGGGTTTGGTTTGTCTCTGGCAAACGCTTGGGCTAAACACGACTCAACAATCTGCAAAAACGTCGCTGGCTATGACTTCGACAGTCGCCAGATCGCCAGTCAGCGTCACCGCCATACCCGATCAGGCCAGGCCAGACCAGACCAGACCAGACCCGACCGGGCCAGCCGGCCTCAGCTCCAGCTTTTTAGAGCTCTAGCACTAGAGAGCGAGTCCGACCACACCCGCACACTTCATTATTTTTATGTCGCCTGTGGTGGTACGATTTAAACGACAATGCGGCAGCCAGACTGAAGCTGGAGCTGGAGCCATAGTCAGAGACAGCGACAGCAACAGCGACAGAGACAGAGCCAGAGACCAAGACACGGACAGAGACAGCGACAGGCCAAGGCACGACATTCAAGAGAACCCAAAAAGCAAGTCAAGAAATTAGACGCATTCGACGTTTTGGAACGAGCGACAAGTCAAAGTAGCAGAAAAACAAAAAACCAAACGAAAACCAAAAAAAAAAAAAAAACATCTCAGGCACGGGCATGCTGCTCCTTGGAGGCACAGGCACAGGCTCGGGCACATCTCATGTTGATGTTACAATTGCTAACGTTTTTTTTTTTTTGTTTTTTGCGATCGTGCCTTAGCTCAAATGTGCCTAGTGGGTTTGGAAATTTGTAGCGCCCAAAAACAAAACAGCAACAAAGCAAAGAAAAAAAAAAAGCAGCTGCAACAACAACAATTACCACAATTACAACAATAAGAAAACAACGCCAGCCAGAAAAAGCCAAACACAAAAATTGTTCTTTGTTTTAGCCGAAGCATTTACACCCTTCAAATTGAATGGCATACAGATAAATTATCTTAAAATGTAAGCATTATGGATTTTTATAAATGATCATAAATTATGCTAAGTACTTTATACGAATAAACGGTATTAGAGCCACTTTATACGAATTTACGATATACAAATATACTAGTTACCTTATATGAATAAACGATATTTGAACCACTTTATATGAATTTACAATACACAGACTACTTAATAGAAATATTCGATTAATTAATAATAAAATAAGCGATATTCAGACTAGCTTACTTCAAGTATTATCTACTGATAATCAACAGTAAATTATATTTAGACCAGGTTCAAATACAGCATACAAAAATACGATTAATGAACCTCTGATTACGCAAATACAAATACACTATAGATGGAATACTGAACAATTATGAATAAACAGATTAGGAATTCACAATATTCGAACTACTTTTTACTAATATACGATATACGATCTACTGCTAACCTAAATACAATTGATGAAATACTAAATACACAAATCCGAATAAAGAATATATCAACACTTTATGGTCAAATACCAAAATACGATATGAAGGTCTTCTGTACATAGTGGATCTTAGGCCTACATTCCTTCAGAACACTTCGATAATATCGTTTTTGGCGAGACCAAAGAAAACTGCATGTGCAATTATGGAAATTCATTTGATTAGATCGGTGTAAAAGTTTTCCATACCCTTTTTCTAGGGTATACCAAATCGTTAGTAGCTACAGCTTACAATCTTGAGCTAAACTTGCTAATGGTACAAGGGGACTTGGTGGTGGTGATGCGGAGGCGGTGGTGATGCCCCTGGTGGTGGCGGTGGTGACTCTTGACTGGGCTCAGTCTGAGGGAGACTTCATTGTAATTTATCTTGATGTTTAAATCAATAATAACGCCGTCACTGTGCGTTGCTTTTAGCGACTTTTGATCGCTTTACCAAGGCACCGCAGCAATATTGCTGCCGTTGTAGTTGCTCCTCGATGTTCGATATTTTAATAGTTGTTGTTATTATTATTATTACTATTATTGGGGGAGGGGGGTAAATTTCAATATGCGGCACGACGTGTACATCGACGACAACATCGACGAGTGTTTTGCCATAAGCTTTGATCTGGTTTCATTCTCGGCCCGAAACTATGTGTGTGTGAGTGTGTGTGTGTGTGTGTGTGGAGGTCTCCGTCAAGATTCTGGTCTGATGTCTACGCCTATTCGTCTGCTCTGGTATTGGATTCTTTTGTTCAGGCATCAGGCTGAAGAGCTCCGCCAGATTTTTTTCTTTTCTATTTTACCAGTGGGCAGAATTGTTTCGTAATTGTAAAATATGTTGTCATGTTGTAAGCATTGTTGTTGCTGCAGTTGCTGCTGCTGTTAGCTTTGCAATGCCACAAATGTGTGTACAGTTAGCTGCGGGGCAATCTGTTCTCTGTGGGAAGGCGCACACACACAGGAAATGCAGAAGGTGTAATGAGATAAAGATTGAAAAGTTTTGCCCCCAGTATCACATGAAATATTAATCAGTTAAGTCTTTTCAATTTCAATATTTTACGGTTTAAATCGCCTAGAAAAGAGAGATATTCTGGGTTTTATTTTCACTGAGCCCAAGGGAATCTCCAAATCATCGTAAGTGTTTTGTTCTATTTCCTATTTATACAATGCCCGAAGGAAAACCATATTCGTAAAATGTTTTCAAAACGCCAATTGATTTTAAGTACTTTGAAATAGCTAGCAAAACAGTTATTGGCATTGTAACTCTAATGGAAAATGGCCAAAACTGTTTTCTTCTTTATCTTATCATGAAATTCGTAATTTCTTTACCACAATTATGAAGGTTAATAGGTTTTTTGGAAACCGGATTTAAACGGATTATTAGTGTACTATAAATAGAATTTTAATAGCAATTCAAATTGATTAGTTTCTAGGACTAATTTAAATGCTCAAATGTTAACCAAATAAAAGTAAAAAAAAATCTGTTAAAAAAAGATATAAACATAAATATTTACAAGTGATTTTAATAGATGTCTGACAATAAGAGGCGGTATGAAAGTTTTGGCAATGACTTGAGCTCACATTTTTATATCTGGAGCTAAATCAAAATGAGCTAAAAATCTTTTCAAAATATATTTTAAGGAACCAAAGTCCAAACCCTCAATAATTACCGATTTGTAATGCAACTAAATTCTTTTATCTATATTTTTCTAATTTATATGGGTTAAGCTTACCATAAAGCTTTCCTAAGAACCACTTATTAAACTTAAGTGCATCTAGTATATCGATTCTTTGTGATAATATTGAAAAGAAAATATTACCTCCAAAAGTTTTTATAGTAATATGGAGTAAAGGTTTATAAGTTCATTTTTCGGCGAAAAAACGAAACGATTTAGTCTTATTAAATCTATATTATGGTGTAGCAGCTAAGAGAAATGAAATAAATTTTTGGAATATGCCATACTTAAATTACTTTCCCATCATTGATTGACCCACTGTGCGTATGAGTTTTGTCTATGGCAATCTTGATTCGTTGCGCATACGCCTCGCATGCCACACGCCGGCCATGCGATGCTTGGATATATATTTTTGATTTCAAACTGAGTTTAGTTGCATACACACACACACACTCACACACACACACTCACACACACACACCTACACACATTCACATAGACACACTGCCACGTTTTAGTGCCCATTAACGAGCAATTGCAATTTAAACTGGATCGCTCAGTTAGCAATTTGGAGCGTTGCTTTTATGCAACACACAACACACAGCATCACAGTTGCCGTCGTGGTATTTTGGACAAATGTAGATTTTCTTTCGACCAAACGACCAACGACGACGACGCTGACGACGACGCCGACGACGACTCGGACGAGTTGAGGTTGAGTTTGAGTGGCCTGCGAGCATCGCATCGCATCGCATTGAATGGGCTCGAATGGACTTCAGCTGGACTGGACCATTGGGCCGTCCCCGTCCCGAAAAAACGCCAACAACAACAACAACAACGCCACGTACGCGGTAAGGCGTGCATGGTTCGTCCGTTTCTGTTGCTGTTGCTGTTGTTGGCGGTGGCTTACAATGCATTTCATCAGCGGCAGCAGCAGCAGCTGCCTGGTTGCCTGCCTTCCCGTTGCCTGTTGCCTGTTGCCTTGCCATGGCTAAGACACACTCTTGATTTTGTGCAGCGGCTACACCACCACCACCCGCCTCAACCTCAACCCTCAGCCTCAGCCACCGCGTTGTTACCTCTAAGATTATACGTTACGTTACGTTTCTTTGCGTTTGCTTGGACGAGACTGAGATATAGATATGTCTACTGCATACACTGAACAAAATGAAAAAAACGATAGCAAATGGCATATCTATCAAATTGGAGATAAATAAACTTTTTTAGCACACTGAAAGGTATTCTCAAGGATATTGTGAATGACATTCGGAAGCTGTCTGCTATATTGAGTATGTAATAAGAAAGATTAAAAGTATGAAAATGTTTTTGATTCACTTGGTACTAATTAAACGTTTAAATGAAGCTAAATTTACTACCAAAAAAGGATGATCTAAGCGTTAGATTCTAAGGTAATGTCCTAATTCATTTTTCGAATTCTATTCCCTTGTTATAAATCTTAAAAACATGCCTCAATGTAATTCTAATAAAGTGAAAAATCTCTTACATTCTTTTAGAGCTTTGAGGAGCGGTTATAGTAAAGGGAATTCGTTTTAGAGCCCAGGAAACCATGGGGACTCCCCTTAAGCAGATTTTATAAGTGTTTTTCAGTAAGCATTTTACAAGTTTTAAGAATGATATCCACGTAAGACCAAAATAGTTAGTACATAAGCAAACCTTCCATGTAGAAATGTATTAAAGTTGTAGTGAAATAAACATGTGAATCATCTTTTATAAATTGAATGGAATTAGATAGTTAGTTGTTCGAATGCCTTCCTTGAGAGATAATCAGGTAGCAAGCATTTTAAAGTTGTGATGAAATGAACATGGGAATCATCTTTTATAAATTGAATTGAATTAGGTTTAACATGGGTTAAAAAACTTATTTTTCAGTCATAATGCAAAAAATGAGAAATAATGCTTAAGTATATATATATAATAATACTTAAATATATAATAATACTTAAGTATATATTTATCCATGAAAACCAGCCGAGTGTTGAGCATAAAACATATTCTAAGAATATCGGTATGATATTTGGAGTACATTTAAATGTAATTCTTTGGGATTGGGTCTGGCAACTCCGTTCAGCCATTTCTATCGAGTGAGAAGAGACCGACGTTAAAAGAGTGAGTACACAGCGAGAGCGAAAGACGAAAACATACGAATTCTTAAATTTCTTGTTCTCCTAAAATGTCTAATTACTCACTAAACTATTAAGAAATAACTTTCATCATAAAATAAAACTAAATAAAACCAAATTTCTACACTCTTTAATTTTTTCAAGTGACTTTTATGATCTGTTCACTTTTTTCAGCTAGCTCAGATGGTTTTTTTAACGTTCGCAATGCGATCCTCAGGATGCACTTCGTGGATATACTTTCTCAAGGCTCAACTCCTTTAAGAGTTTTTTTTCTTTTCGGACATCATTCTTATCTCTCAGTGTATGTGTGTTTGTAGATTATTTTTTTTATTTTCATTTTGGTTTTTTTTTTTTGTATTTTGTGGCTAATAGCAAAATGTTGGTTATACGGCCCTGCTTCTAAGATATAGATAGCATTCGATATTCGCAGTGCCGGCTGCAGTTGCAGTTGTTAGTTGGTTAGTTGTTCGAATGCCTTCCTTGAGAGATAATCAGGCAGCAAGCAGGCAGCACTATTTGCCTGGCCGGATGGCAGTTGCAGTTGCTGCTGCCGCAGTTGCTGCCGCTGCGCCTAATGCAAAAATTCGATCAGCTGCATTTTGCAGATCTCGACCCATATTTCTGCTATATATTTGTAGGTATATATATATGTATGTATATACATACATATATCTAGATATTGTGCATATCTGTTTGGTGGTGGCTTAAACTGGTTTTGATTTGCATACACGTTGTTGGACGCAGGAGTGCGATGAGTGTGCTTAGTCATATTGGGCGGCCATTAGAATGCACCAAAAAAACAGAAAAAACTTCAACTCGACTCGGCGGCAAATGCAACAAAATCGCGCAGTAAAAGAATATCCATTGGACCCACCTAAACTAGTTTTAGTATAGTTTTTCTTTAGTGTGTTTTTTTTTTTATTCGGTGATTTAGAGCAGAGCAGCAGAGAGCTGGCCACATTCGTTTCGTGTGTTGTTGTTGTCGTTGTGGCTTGTTGCATGCTGCAATCGATTGCGAAACGAAATGTGCGACCCACTGCGACTAATCTTCACAAGCATTTTGGCAGGCATTTCGCCTCGGCTTGACTCTTATTGTTTCCTTTTAGCTCTTGTTTGTAATTAAGCATACGTCGTGTGGCACATGGGATGCCAAACGTCAGGCAGTCAGCCATTCAGCCAGTCAGCCAGCCAGTCAGCCAGCGCCCCTCACAAGCTCTTGTATCCAATAGATACTTTCACAATTTGCTGCAGTTGGTCAACAAGCAACAACAGCAGCAGCAGCAGCACTAGCAACAGCACCAGCAACAGCACCCAACAGCATCGCCATTGTCGACAACTTCAAATTGTAACACACAAATTCTAAGGTGTGTCGAGACGGCCATTTAGATTGTGAACAAGAATTATCTGTCCGTCTCCATGAGCTTGAGGTGTCCGAGTCGACCGCTTGTTGTGGCTGCCGCCGCCGACAGGGAAGGCCAAGAATTTGTCTGCTACTTAATAGAGAGAATGGCTGCGGCGGCACTTAATGATGCCAACTTCTGTCGCCTCAACAAATAAATCAATAACACCAGCAACATCAATAACACATGCAACATGCAACATAATATCCACGATCACACCACATCACACACATATATCAGGCTATATATTATATATATATCCATAAGCACTTGTTAAATCACATTTAATATAGTTTTTTAAGTTTTCGTTTAGCTATATTGTTATCAATTCGACGATATATATAAAAGGAGCTTATGTTATATTTAAAAAAACAATATAAGTAATTAGGTAAATAAAATTATATGAAAATTAATGATATTTGAAGAAACTAAGGTTACATTAACACAACATAATTTATTTGCCACATTTGTAATAACTTTCTTGCTTGGAGAATTGGAGGAGGCATCTCTCAAGATGCCACAGCGTTATCTTTCCATCGCTCTACAAACTTCTATATCGTTGTGGAAGTTGCATGCAACAAAAGTCATTAAATCGTTTATAATAAAACTGAACTTTCACTATATATTTAAAAAAACAACTGCAAAAAAATTTAATGTTTAAGCTTTCTAAAGAATCGATTTTAATCATAATGTCGCAGAGTTCGTATACCTATTAAATTTATTATATTGATTATACTTATACTTATTAATATTATTTGCATTATTTGACTTAAGATAATAAATAAAAATAAATAAATAAAGCATTTTAACTCAATTTTAATGCATATTGTTATGAAATTAAATACTAATTAGTAATAAATTACTAACACAAACGACAGATTGCACAGAAGAACCAAATTCTATCCAAGAGAAGAGAATAATAATTTATGGCGTATAATATGTCAAATTAATGGGCCGATTTAAGGACGATTTGAAGAAAAAGACAATGGACAATGGAAGTGCTCACATGTATAGGCAAAAAAAAAACCATCATCCGCCATGTTGTCCTAGTAATTGTGGCCAATGATGAATGAACATTTCTTTTCACTGATATTTTTCAATGAAAGAGTGTAATCGACTCAAATTCTAAAGGCATTTGCCAATTATTCCAATATAAAAGAGCTTATAAATAATTCAACTAATCCCTCCTAATCCCTCTTTTTAATATAAATTGTCACTGATAAACAGCCCAAAACAGATTCGAGTCGTTCCCAAAATGACTTCATTTGGATGGGCAGCAACTGAAGAATTTATTATTATTTGCTCTGCAAGTCAGTCATATCAATAAAAGTTTCCAAAATTTTAAACAAGTTTCGTGCAAAAAAAAAATGGCAATCATCTGCCTCACCTGGCCAAAATCAAAAACTCAATCCAATTCGTACTCAATAGCCCATCGATGCGATCGGTTCGATCTGGTGCTTATAAACAAGCCATAAGCATTTTTTATGATCTCTTCTCAATTAAACGAGCCTCACACTCCGAGTGCCGAGCCGTGCCGTGCCGTGCAGTGCCGCTGAGTCGTTCAATTGAAGTTGAAGTTGAAGTTGAGCAAAGTGTCGCTGGACTGCATCCATATATCTAACTGTCCACATATCTATCGTCCGTCTCTCGCCGCTGGTTATCGCCGCCAATCGAATGCTGCGTTTGACGCAATTAAATTGTCACTTTTCGTTTTGTACAGACGATTTTAACTTGCCTTTTTGTTTTACTCCTCTATATAGACTATATATACTGGTTTTACTTGTTAGTTGTTGTTGTTGTTGTTTTTAGTGTTATAGGGAAACATCGTTGTTGAATATGGAAACACTTTGCCGCCTTCCTGACTTCTTATCGCTTGTTTTGTGTGACTTTTATTTACTTATAATAACTTTTCAATTGGCAAATTCTTACTAATTACTAAATTGCTTTATATATTTATTGTTTCAATGCGAAAAGCGCGTGTTGTATCGGTTATTGCAAAGTTGTAACGATTTATGCAATGTTGTTGTCTAATATCTTAAATCATGAATAAATAACTAACCGAGAGTCATGTGAACATGCATCGAATTGAAAATAATGCATTTAATAAAATATTATCACAATCTTTATAGAATTTATGTCAATTTGTTTTTGTATACTAGTTTTAATACTGAAAGCTATTCAAATTGAAAAGTAGAATCATATATTTTTGTGAACTTAAAAAGTTTTTTAAGATTAAAGCTAACTAGGATAAGTCCTATTCCATATCATATTCCTGTTCTCCGCTAATGATCCTACCCTTTCTCTTGTATAGTTTTCATCTGTCGTTTACTATCTTACCATATTTCATTTTTTCTTTTACCTTAAGAATCTTACTATTCTTTTCTGTTTAACCAACATCTACTCTATTTTAAGTATCCCATTTTATCTCCTATTCAAATTTTGCTCAGTAAGGACTAAAACTCTTTTTGATTTATTCTTTTTTCTTATTCTTACTCTACTACTCTTACTATCCAACTCGTATTTATCGTTTCACACTCCAGCAATTTTAATATTTTTCCATAACTCTTACAATTTCAATCTTACTTCATTCACTTTTAATATCTTAATCTTGTTATGATATTTCTACCATTTTCATTTCACATCTCATCATTAAGGCTCACTTCTAGTTAAAGTCTTAAGAACTTCGTTTGCAACTAAAAATGTTATTGCCAAATTTTTCTTCTTAAAGTCTTACTAACCTGATCTTTCTAATGTTTATTATTGTTTTCTGACTATGTGAATTAATGAGTGTAATAGAAATACTTAACTTAATTAATTAAATAATTTTCTTTTAAATTTTTTTGAGTCTTGCCATAAAATGCTTTAATTAAACATATAGAATATATTTAATCTGTAAAATGTTGCATTTCATCTTTTTGAAATTCTGTTTTATACAATTTTTTGATACACAGATTTTTGTGGATAAAAACCAACTTAACTAAAACTTAGTTCTTGAATTGCTATATAAGCCAATTATATATAGTACGCCCATCCGTAGGTTCGTTTAAAGAAAACTCTTGAAAATAATCAATAAATTTGACTTCAAATACAAGGTGGAGACGCTTTTGAGGGCTTCATCATTGCATTCTATGTACAAGGTCATCATGTAGGTCATTTCTTGGTATTTCTTAGTTCAACCCAATTCGAGAACATAACTCCCAATTCAAAAACTTCAGTGACTGTTTAATCTTAAAATAAACCTCAATATGTCTACCGTTTGTATCCACAAATTGACATAAAACTATAAACTATAGCTTAATTTGGTCAATTCTCATTGATCGCTTGCTACTGAATGCTATAAAAAAAATATCCAAAGAGATCGGCTACGCATCGACATTGGCTTATTGTTGGTGGAGACCTACAACAGGTCTCAGTCGAGGCACTCAACTAATTAACACGAAAGTTATGTCACTTTCCTTCGAATGAATGCCTCACCCACCAATGTTTATTCTGGCCTTAGGCTACTCCATTGTCATAGGCAAAGTTACAGATACGACTCAAAAGACACACACCTACTGGGACACACACACACTGGGACACACACACTGGGACACACACTTGTTGGCACTTACTAAAAGCAATAACAGCAACTAAAGTATAACCAAATCGCCATTAAAAATGCCGTCGGCAGTTTAAAGCGCTGTTGATCTGTTTTTGTGAGCGCTTTTTATGGCCGTGCAAGATCTGATGGTTGGTGGAGGTTTGTTACGATGCGACAGCACGTTGGAGAATTGGATGAGATTGTCTGAGCAGACGGCGATTTTAACGACTACCGAATTCTAGTAGGCTGGTTGGGGGTCGCGGTAGCCATGGGGGGGAGGGAGAAATGGAGGTGGGTAGTTCGATCAGCAGCGGCAGCTGACACCGTGACACCATGAATCACCAGATGGACATGGACGCGTGGGTGATTGCCCTGGTACTTGGCACTTACAAATACACATACATATTGTACACTCACAGCATGAAGCTGTTAAAAATTTGCACGATATTAAGTTGGCTTAATGACTCGACGGAGCTCTCTTATTTCTGGCAATTACATAACCAAACATTGACTCAAAACACAGACAAACAAACCGACTAAGCCAACAGCACGTGGTCGATAAGAATCGTCAGACAAATTTTGCGTTACGTATACGACACGTGTGCGCCCATTCTCTGGCTATCCGCTCGCCACCCTCAGTCACCCTGCAATCATGAATATGTATGTATCAAACGGACATATATCAGGCCAAAGCCCACGGATTACTCACTCATATCCGCAATTGTGTAACGGCAACTCAAACAGAAAGAGAGAGAGTGAGAGGAGGCCTGAAACTAGAGCTGGACACCAGGTCCAAGTCCACATCCAGCTCCACGCAGTCATTAAAAAGTGAATCCAAAGCCGGCAGCTGGAGTCCGCGGCGAAGTCAGCCAAGAGTCAACCAATTTTCGCTAAAATATTAGAGCAACAAATTAATATCAATGCAAACAGAGCAACAATATTTGGAATTATACATAATACGAAATCGAAATACTCTTACGTATACATAACAAAATCGATGTAGGCACATAAATCATAATTAAGATACATATTTCTAGCTACTTCTTTAGAATTATGTTTAATTAACATTTTAATGAAGGATTATTATTTTATATATCACTTCTATTCCTATCTTATGAACTTGTTTGATGCCTTACTTCTTTCTGCGCTACATTTTCTATGGAGTAAACCCTCAATATAACCTTAACTGATATAGTTAATTCTGGTTCTAAAAGACTACCATTTGTACATAATTCCGAGTTACTGTACAACTGTAACTATAAGGTAAATAGTAAATGATTCGTTGATTCACATATGCATTATATTAAGAAATTTTAAAAAATGTTATACGATGCACAACACTAGTTTTTTAGACAGTCTATAAATATATACATATATGCAGAATGTATTGACTCCTAGTTCGCATTTTCTTTCACATTTTTTCTGATTCCAGGTGACAAAAAAGTCAAACGCATTCTGCATATTTTGCAGTAGTTTTTATTTTTGACTCAGATTCGTTACGAGATTGTCGAACCGTAATGTAGTAACCGATATGATAACCGATACGTTAACCAATACGTTAATCGATATAATAACCAATATGACAAACAATAAGATGTGCTATATTATTTTCGATTTTATAATCGATATGATAGCCAATAAGATAACCGATTGAGTAACCGATATGGTAACCGAAATGATAAAACCTATTAAGGAAAGCCTTTCACTCACTCAATTAGGGTCTTCATTTAAACATGTAAAGTCGCCACTAAAAATATCGCAATTAAGAAACCTTTGTTGGTTATGATTGTGATTGGTAATAGAGAAAGGCACCAAAGATGCTAACTTCTTCTGACCACAACATCCTTATTCGATTTCCAGCACTTAGTGATTTCGGTTGTTTGAGTTGTTAAAAACATTTTACTTTTTCGGCTTGCCAAGCGTTTCCTTTCATGAGACTATTAAAGATTTTAGGATCCCCACAACTTTAATCATTTAAAGACAATTCAAGATAAAGGAATGAGCATGGAGTTTTTACTATGTATTTGGATACTCTACACAACACTTTTCATGGTCAATATTGAATATTAATAACGTTTTCAAACGCCAATCTACTTACAATTGGTAATTAGTTACTTATTCCCACATAAATTTAACCTTCTAATAAAGTTAAAATGCCCCGCAGGCCAAGAGTATAGTACATACAATCCAGCTAAGCCAGGCGACTTTCAATTAAAAAAAAAGAAGCAAATGAAAAAAAAAACAAGCAAGAATGACAATCTGATGTCGTCGTTGTTGTTGTTGTTATTGTGGCCCAAAGAAAAGCAAAAGCTGCTGGCCTGCAATGCATTTTTTTTTTTGTTGCAGTCCGCAGGTCCGCGATGTCCGGAGCCAAGCCCGAGTTTTTGAGGTCCCCAAGACCGAACGGCAATACAATTTACTAGCTTAGACGCTTTGGCATGAATAAATAAAATAGCCAAAGCACATTAACGCCCCGCCGCAGCTGCCAACTGCTGGCCGGCCACACAGAGCAGACCAGGCCATCCGAGGCGAAACTTGAATCACCCCACCAAGAGGCAACCAAGAGGCAACCAAGAGCCCACCACGAGCCCACTACGAGCCCACCGAGAGCCCACAAGAGAGTCCAAATGCGAAACCGGACCGATATCGGACCAAAGGCTCACCACCTCGCCTCAGTCTCAGTCTCTGTCTCAGTTCAGTTCAGTTTAGGCGCAGCCGATCAAAATAGCAAAGGCTGCGGCAGACTGCGACTGCAGCAACTGCACAATTACAAAAGGAGCAAATGCTGTCCAGCGGTGAGCACTGATCGGTTGAGGGCGGGGCAAGGCGCTGGCGGTGGCTGCTGCTGCTTTGGCGCGAAATGGCTAAAAGCAAATTGACGCCAGCAACAAAATGCCAGAGCAGCAACCGCAGCAGCAACAACAACAACTTGGATCAGCAACAGCAGCAGCAGCAAAGAGCGAATGAACCGGACCGGACGGCGATCGTATTTTTTCTTCTTCCAATTCTTTTTCGTTTTTTTTGCAATCCAGTCAAGGGTGTGGTAGCGTCGCTGCTGCAGCGCTGCCACAGTGGTTGGTCTCGTGCACAACAGCCGCACCAAACAAAAAAAATATCGAGTAACAATTGCAATATATATCGACTTTAATCTACCCTCTAGAAGTAGAATTAACCCGCTCGATTTCAATTATGCTTTTTAAGTTTCTAACATTAAGAACTTTAATATGATCGAAGAGAGAACAAATATGTTCATGCCCCTAATCAGTAGCCATCTGCGGGCTCAAGAATAATAAAATCTCTTAATTTTTAGATAAATGTGTAGATTCATTCATGATTTAGCTCTATCCAAAATTGATAACCAGCCTAAAAATAATCTTTTTTGGAGATATAATTAATGGTTGGTTTCTAAGTTACATCTAAGGAATTTCAAGGATTGTAATCGAACCCATTTAATAAGGTATATCCAAAATCACGCAAATTTGTGTAACGTTTCTGAAAGTAGCAACTCAAAGAATATCATTCTTTTTTTATAAGTACTATAACACTGCGAACTGAAGTCTCTAGACTATTTTTATTCGCCATACATATGCCTCAAGAAGACCATTTTATGGATTATAAGTATATCTTATAAATTGAAGATAAAAACTATAACCTAAATATTGTCAGTAGAAGAATTTTTAAACATGGATAAAGATATAGACGATGGTATTAAAGGTAAAGCAAAATTTAACTAAGGTATATACATATATTTTCGAAAGAAGTTCATTTATAAATTATATGTGATCTTTAGGTATTCATTTTATTTGAGGTAAACATTATGGGATATCTGAAGACGTAATAATCATCAGAATATTAATACATTAATCAATAATTTTGTACTTTTTTGTAATGCAAATTAAAAAATTTATTTCGTACCAGAACCAGTATTGAATAATATGAAAACCCACAGTTAATAGTAGGTTAGAAATACCTAATGAGAGATAAATAATAAACAGCTAAATTAACGTAAGATATGAACCAATAAACAGTAAAATTATTGGTGAATCTGGTAGCTAACAATAAATCAAAATTAAACTTAAGATCTTGTTAAATAGTTATAAGTTGTTTAAATTTTCCAAAAATAATTTCGAACCAGATTCGTATTGAATAATATTAAAAGCCACAGTTAATAGTAGGTGAGAAATACTTAATAAGAGATAAAAAATAAGAGATAAATACTAACAGTTAACATAACGTAAAATAGGAACCAATAAACAGTAAAATTATTGGTGCATCTAGTAGCTAATAATAAATCAAAATTAAAATTAAATAGTTATAAGTTGTTTAAATTTTCAATAACTTAAGCCACAATATTATTTATTTCGCATTTTCAAACTTACTTTCACGCTCTTCCAAACTTACGATATTTATTCTATGACCCGAAAATATTTGTTTTTTCTCTTCTATTCTGTAGTATGTAGATTAGTCAAAATAAAACAGCTTGTTAAGCAAATGCTAATATATCCTTTTAGCCCACTCGGGCGGGGTATTGAAAATAGCAAAAAACGAGTCACGCTCAATGCTAAAAACAAAAGACTTAGGCAAGAAACTCGACTTGGACTCTCCAGCTTTGGCTGAAACGAGCGGCCTTTGATACAATTTTCTACATCTCACTATGGATGTGGATGTGGCTCTTGGATTTGGATGTGTTAGTGGTAATGGTTGTGGATTTATGTGGATGCATCTGTGGTGGTGGATGTTGGATGGATGTGAATGTGGGCCCCCGCCCAGGCAGAGGCTGGCTACCGCTGCCCATAACGGCGTTGTTAGTAAGGCGGCGGCGGCAGCAGCAGACAGAACAACGCCAACTGCTCTGTCGATTACCGTTAGCGCCAGTCTCCGCTGGTCTCTGGTCTCTGTCTGGGGGTCTCTGTGTATGTTTCTCTGTCTTGGTGTGGACTCTATTCGCTTTGGACTCTCCTTTAACGTTCTCCAGCAGTTGTTCTGCTCGCTCTCTCTCTCGGGTCTTGTTGTTGTTTTTTCGCTTTTTTGTTTGCTATTAAAAGCAAAAGTTTGCAATTAACAACGGGCGAAAATTATTTCTGCGCCTGGGATATCAAATGTTGGCTCTGTGGCTTTTGTATTTATGCAACATGACATATAACATGAAATATTAGCAATAAATTTGTAAATGTTTTACCAGAAACGAAAGGGAAGGAGGCAGGGAAGTGTGGGAGGGAGGGAGGGAGGTAGTAACGCCATGTGGGCTGGCACTTGTTACAATTTAATCAAAAAAATAAAAATCAAAATCAAAATAGAGTTTTGCGGTTAAAGTTTTTCTTTTTCGGCTATCCACTCCGCATATACTATATAGAGGCTCCTTGCTTCTCTTGTGGGCTGGCTCCGATTGTTGGCGATGTGTTGAGATTGGGCTTGCAGATTAGATTGATATATGGCAAATAAAATCCATCAGTTTAGTGGGAAAGCCAGAGAGACGTAGGCTGTTTATTTATGAAATTATCTAGTTAGTGGGTGCATAAAAAAAACTTTAGCTCAAGGCAATCAAACGATATTAGTTGACAATTAGTAAAGTTTCTCATAAGAATGAAGGGATACAATGTTTATCTAATCTATGGATTAAACAAGATTAAGTATTTTATTTGCAGCACGATTTAAACATATAATTTTATTTGCAAAACCAACTTTTCTTCAACAGAAGCTCATAAAAATTGGTAATCTTTCCATAATTTCTCAATTTTATAAATCATGTGATAATTGAATCAATCAGTAACTCATTAATGCAAGATAAAAATGGATTTATATTCCATAAACTCAACTTTTTTTTTAAAGATAAAGTAAATTTACTTGTTTACGTTCTAATTTTAGGTTTTAATTTTAGGAATTTCGACATTACTAATCATTAATTTTGCAGGTATAAAACCTGTCATTCGAGGTGTTATTCCATCGTCGCATAAATTACAAGTGATTGGATAAATTTTGAAATATTTTGCTCCCTAAATATTCCTCAATAATCTCAACTTCAGCTAATTCTAAGTCTAATACCATTCGAAAACAAAAATAAATGACTTGCAACCTGTTTAAAATTGCTGCATTGTTCTCTCAATGGGAAAATTCATGGAGAATCCATAAGAAGATCGATTTTAAATTGTTTTCACGCCATTTAAAACTATTAGAAAATTTTTCTTTCGCCTCCTGTCAAAAGTAATTCAAAAGTTACTTTCTAAAATTTTTTATAATTACTTAAATGCTGTTGATTTGTCTTCTTAGCTAATGATTTTAAATGTTCTCCATTTTCTGTGAAGATTTCAAATGAAAGTCATAACAGAAATATCTTGTTGCATTTGTCAATTCGTCATTGATATTCTATAGAATTTTTTACAGTTCTTAGACTTGTAGTAGAAATAAGAAAATTAAATTTTCGATTCGAGGTAAAGATTATGCTCTTAAGAACTCCAAATTTCTTATTATTGGTAAATGTCTTGTAGAACTTTCTTGCCAAATGCAAAGATCCACTGCCAAGTAAGGGAGAACTCCAAAGAAGTAAAGGTAGCTTCATGTTAATAGTGAAAGGTTCTAAGCTATAAGAACAATTAGTTATTGTTAGAGACTTCTCTTAGGTTTTGGCTGCAAATTGCAAATCATTTTGTTGATTTTTGGCTAGAATTTAATTAAATGTCTTATGTATTATAATAAGCAGTTGTCTGTCTGCTTGACTCTGGTCTTGGACTGGCCTAGTCAGGTCTGTCTCTGGGTCTGGGTTTGTCTCTTGTAGACAATTGGCAAATTGAATTAGATTCGCTCTGGGTCTGGGTCTGTCTCTGGCCAGGGCTCGATCTTGGTCTTGTGTTGCACAGCTGTGCAACTTGTTTTGTGGGGCGTGTTTCCTTGATGGTCGCCGTAGTCGTTGTGGCATTGTTCAAATTGGGTGTAACGCCTGGGTGTAGAAAGCTCTATCAATGCCAAACTCAGCAGCTAGTTTATAATCTGATGATCCACCAAGTTGTGCTTACTATATAGATATATATATATACTTATATTCTATGGCCTAGGAACGAAATGGAGAACACAACGAACAAATAAATTAGAAAGTCCATGTCGACCTCTAAACTTTATCTTTACTATACTATATATGCAATATATGTAGTATATACTATATAGTATAGTAGTAGAGTGACTATGTGGTGGGGCTTCAGCTTCGGCTTTGGCTTTGGTATTTTATGAACTACAACAAATGCACAATTGAGCTCTCTATGAGCTATGAGATTCAGATACAGATTCAACTTCAGACGGCCAAGCGACCACGCCTGTAATTTAAATTAAATTTGTTTTGCTATATTAGGTGCCGCCGCATAGATCGATAGACACACACAATATGCATATATACAATATATATATATATATATATATATATATATTATGGACATACATATCCGTAACTAGGCGTTGCTGACTGACCACTTCAATGATGAGTTGTTGTTTTTGTTGTTAAGACTGGAAGCTTTTGTATAGAAAGAAAAAAAAAAAAAAAAACTAATGCAAAAATTAAGAGCTTTAGTTCTCTCTATTCACATTCATTTTTTTCCGGCTTCATTTATTTATTTTTTTTTTTTTTTTTTTTGTTTTCTAGTAAAATATATTTATTTATATTTTTTTTTTTTTTGTTTATTTCATTTGCAATTTATTTATGAGCGTCTGTATTTACGTAGAAATGTTTTTTTAATGGGCATTTCGACATGAAATCCGACAACGACAAATGATTTATATCATTTTGCGTAAAGTGCGAAATGTGTCAGCCTGATGTAATACACACTCAATTTGATTGGATGGGGGAGTTGAAATCGTTTGACATTAGTCCGGAAAGTCACCGACAAAACAGCTAAATCTCTGTGTTATGTGGGCGACCCTGTCTCTGAAAGTAAACGGATGCAGGAACTTGGCCCAGACATGCCACATTTGCATATAAATAAATATACACATAGATGGAGTTAGTTTTAGGGTGTTCATGTGGCCACAACTTGGATGCCTGACTCAGACCCTTGACCAGTGTTGCGAAATGCAATTTAGTTGATAAAAAAAAGCTAGATCACCATTATTCCTTGGCCAGAAAAATAGTTCATTCTTCATAACAAAAGTCAAGTCTACCTTTTTTTCGTGAAAAAGTGTTTCATGGTAAGTGTTAAGTGTTGTACTTAGTTTTTTCCAGCACTTCAGGTTTCTAGAACGGTAACTCCTGGTCTATAAGGTACAGGTCCCTCAGCAGGCGGTTATTCACAATAAATAATAGTATGTTTATTTTACGAATTAATAGCCTTGACATTGCAGGAGGAAAATAAAGAGTCGTCTCAATGGTTTTTTGGCTTCCATCATAGAATTGCCATTGAAATGAAATAATCATAATATACTTCTATATTTTCCTTCGTTGTGTGAAATATTTAAGTAATATTAAAAGAGTACTTCGTATCCTACAGGGTTCGTTTAATTTTGTGAAAAGTCATGACATGATGGGCTTAAACCGTATTAAAACACCAAAAATCATGTCGATCTGTAAAATTCTTGGAACTATAAATGTTTCAACTTCTCATTTGTATATCATTTATAAAAAAAAAAAAATCATACGATTACTTGTCGTATGAGTAATATACTTAAAATCTGGGAAATTCTTGAAACTATAAATGTTTCAACGTCTCATTTGTATATCATCATTTTTGGAAAAAAATGTATACCCTTGCAAGTTCTTGCGTTACTCAATCCCTAAATGGAGATCGCAAAATGAAAAGGGTTTTTGTGTAAAAACCCTTATCTACACGCTATAGCACGACACGCATACATATGCATGTATGTATGTATATATGCAGCATGCAATTTTTCCATCTGTTTGTATGACAGCTATATCATATAGTAATCCGATTTTGATCAAGTTTGGCAGGATTATAATTTATTATGTACAAATGTTATTTACTAAGTTTGGTGATGATCGCAATAGAAACAAAACAGTTTTTAAAAGCAAAACTATATTTGGTCCGATTGTTCCTATGGGAGCTATATGATATAGTAGTCCGATCTTGATTAAATTTGGCACGGACGTATAGATGTATAGTAAACTGCCAAATGTTAAGTTTTATAACAATCAGATGAAAAACAACGAAGTTATTGATCTAAAACTCTATTTTCGACCGACGGTTCCTATGGGAGCTATATGATATAGTCGTGCGATTAGGATGAATCCGAGATATACAATGCCTGCAGTATATACAAGACTTCGTGCAAAATTGCAGCTCTGTAGCTATAGCGGTCTAGGAGGAGAAGCTGTTGATCCAGACAGACGGACAGACAGACAGACAGACAGACAGACAGACGGACAGACGGATTTGAACTCGCCTTGTCATGCTGATCAAGAATATATATACTTTATATGGTCGGAGATGCCTCCTTCTATGCGTTGCACACTTCTGACCAAAATTAATATACCCTTTTTGCAAGGGTATAAAAAGATAAACATCTTATCTTTATATTTTGCTTCATAGGACGAAAGTTCCTTTCGCAAAGTAAAGGAAATATGATATTTATTCAAAACATGAATTAAGTTTTGCTGTTAACATATTTATAATCTCTTGTAATTGTTTTCGTAGAATTATATAAGCAATTAATTATATGATAACGTATTTATATAAATATAGGTAATAGTGCGGCACCTAGTAAATTGGCTTGATTCATTGAAACCAGGAATTTCCAGAAAATTCATAAGTTTTTACTAAGTTGGGTCCGCTTTTCAAACTGAATTTTATTCATTCCGAAAAACCGCAAGGACCGCTAACCCTAAAATGGTTTCAAGTTGGCTTTAAGACAGTTCGAAAGTCCTTTCTGTTGCACTTCGATCAGCAGTTCCTTTGACAGTTCATGATACCAAGGCATTTGCTCGATCTTAGGTAAAGAATCACAGGCTGGGTGGTGATGATTCAGGGTTTTGGAAGTACAATCGAATGAGATTTGGGATATACTCAAGGTTTTTTTCGCCAACCTTTGATTGAGGTCGATTGGTTACAACGCTTAACTTTTCGCTAAGAATTCTTCCCATATTAGCCGTTGGCGTTTGTTCCTATTTTCAAAAGGAATATGAAAGCTGTAAGTATTTTTTTTTTTATTTTATTTTAATTGAGAATATAGCTGTAAACTATCAACCTAACAATTTTTACAAGCACTAGCAACTACGGCCATCGGCTTTTTAGACGATAACTACATCCATACACTAGCCTAGGATTCGAACCCGGATCCTCGTTGTTCAGTTGCCTTTATGAAAAAGCTGTAAGTAATATAAGAACTATACATATATGAAAAAATGAAAAATTCCGGAGTCTGTCTATGGTCGTGTCACTTTCTATTTTAAATGATCCAGTTCTTCTCCCATTGATTTCGGTCTTTTAGTTCGAAATGCAGATCAACATTTGCTCAAGAGGAGAATTCGATGGGCGATTTTTCACTGTATCTCATGTGTATATCATCATTAT
Organism: Drosophila sucinea; assembly: GCA_018150745.1. Lineage (NCBI taxonomy): Eukaryota > Metazoa > Arthropoda > Insecta > Diptera > Drosophilidae > Drosophila > Drosophila sucinea. Next base: position 148,570 of record JAECWP010000133.1, on the reverse strand, counting down.
TCGATGCATAAAACAATTTGCAATTGGTTAAATTGTTATATCTTTGCCCAGTTTCTGTTCAAAAAGTTTATTCACATGATGAGGCAGAATTATTATTTCTTGAACATTTTGCATGCTGAACGCGAAAGAGTTCAAATCAACATTAATTTTCGCAATCATTTATTGCAACGTTCATTAGGCCTTTAGTTCTTTCCAATGGCAGCAACAACAACAGCAACAACAATGGGCAACGGCAACGGTACAAGACTCTCGAGTGCGACCCAATTGCAATTGAATCGATGAAGAAGACGACTCCTCGACGACGACTGGGACTGAGACTGCGACTCCTCGACCAAGATCAGGGCAATCATCTGACTCGAGATGTATAAGTATTCCGCCAACTAAATAAAGAAAGAGGGGCCTTAGAGAAGAGCACACACACATACACACACACACGTTCACTCACACATACATGGACCATAGATGCAATTGGCAAAGAGGAAAGAAAGAAAGCACAAATTGCCAATCCAATGCGATGCGATTTCAGGAATTTAGCATAGTTTGTGGCTTTCATTTGCATTCAATTTGGATTTCGTTTCGTTGTTATTGTTGTTGCATTTTATTGTCATTTTACGTTGTAGTTATATGCAACAGCAACAGCAACAAGCAACAACCAACAACAATAACTGCAACAGCAACAACACACGAATGCCACGCGCCTACTTATGTTGCCATATGGCATATGAAGTGGAGTCAGAGCCCAGAGTCAGAGCCAAGATCCCGTTCCCATTGCCTTCCTCCCAATCCTACCCCCCCACCCCACCGCACCCCACTCGACTCTGAAATAAACGAGCCAAACGAATGAGCCTTAGATAGATCCACATAGACGAGTGGTGTAGAGCTCTTTTGGCTCCGCTAAATTGCAAAACACCTTTGCAGCGACACAGCCAAGCGGAGGCAGCAGCCGCAGCAGCAGCAGGAGAGAAGGTACAGGTACCGCGAGATGTGGACCTGGAGATGTGTTTGGGTTTTGAGGCCCAGTTGGAGGCTGCTCTCTGAGCACTGCAATTGCTCTATGTATGCACTATATTCATGCATGGATGATACGAATGATGAGTGGGTAGCTTGAAAAGTATTTGAAAAATGTAGAAAACCATAAAAGAGGATATATCTGAAAGCTAAAGTTGATCAATTTATATGTGGAAATATCGCGACTGAGATTAGAAATTATTTTGAATTAAAACATATAAATTTATTGAAATATAAAACGAGAATTAAATTAAACGACCTGTGAGCGCCAACAGTTACACAATTTAACGTTTATCAACACTGGCCTTGAAATCTAGCCTTTTTTCCTAATCGAGAACTTTACCAACACTTAAATGTCGCGTAGATAAAAAATTGATTTCAACAGCTTTTGGGATTCGTACTCTTATTCGAGATTGGCAACACTTTATACTTTTCATCTGGTCACACTTATTTCACAACTTCCGTCTCACAGTCGGCCATTCATTTTTCTGACACATAGTACGACAGACGTTTTCTCGTAGATCTCACTTGCAAGTTGGCATTCAGTTCGTTCACACACATCGAAAATGAGTAATTTACCAAAAGTTTTCTTCGACATGACTGTCGATGGCGTCGCCCTCGGTAGGATCACCATGCAGCTGCGCTCCGATGTTGTGCCCAAAACCGCAGAAAATTTCCGCGCTTTGTGCACCGGCGAGAAAGGCTTTGGATACAAGGGCTCCGTTTTCCATCGCGTCATCCCCAACTTTATGTGCCAAGGCGGAGATTTCACTAACCACAATGGGACCGGGGGCAAGTCCATTTACGGCAACAAATTCCACGATGAGAACTTCCAGCTGAAGCATACCGGACCCGGAATCCTGTCGATGGCCAACGCTGGCGCCAATACCAATGGATCCCAGTTCTTTATTTGCACTGCCAAGACGGAGTGGTTGGACAACAAGCATGTTGTCTTTGGCACAGTCATTGATGGTTTGGATGTGGTCAAGAAGATTGAATCCTATGGCACTCAATCCGGCAAGACCTCCAAGAAGATTGAGGTGGCCAACAGTGGCGCCCTTTGAATTTCAGACACAAATATGATGAGTGTGTGTAAGAGAAGAGAAAGACAGAAGAAGGGAATAAATATTACGAACTATTGAGAAACCAAATCCGTACGAATTTTTTTGCAATCCCTTTATTTCTAGCATATCAAAGGTATGGCCGGCATTGAGCGTCGCATCTGATGTTATTCTCCTTTGCAATTGCGTTGTATTCGGTGCATTGATAGTGTGCGTACATATGCATGTACGTATGTATATTCACAACGGAATATTTGCAAAAGTAATGAAAAATATGTTCATCAACTAGATCATAGTCATAGAGGTACGGAATAGTCCGTTCAGGCCAACCGCTAGAACATTTCTTCAATGCTCGCACACTCATCAGTCAAATGGTTCTCTCAAGTGTGACCAGAGCGGAACTTGACGAGCTTTGAAAAGCTGGTCAGTTTGTTAATTTGAAAATGTTGATATGTATACAAATGATTCCTTTGTCATGTCTTAGTTATAATAAAACTTAAATATTAATAATACAATTAATAATAATAATAAACGCCTCAAAATCTAGTTAAGTTGACTAGATTTATTTTAAGCTTATGTTCTTTGTGTTGACTTGAGTTTTCTTATAAGATTTTGATGAAGTTTTTAGTTGTTTCTGATAGAAGATTTTGAAAATTGCTGGTTTTGCAGAGTTTTAAGAAATGTTGACAATGGTATGCATGTATGTTAGATGGTCTATTGTTAGGGTAGAGGTGCAGGTCTTTTATTCAATCGGTGTTCATGGGTGAATTTGTTGTGTCCAAGTCGGAATCTAGTGTTAAGAATGGCGTGGTTCCTGTTTAAAAAACTAATATTCATAAAAACCCATTAAAAGAATCCAAAGATTCTATCGCTACTGCACTACTACATATATAACAAGTTTTTATTCATGCGATAAACTACTCTATTTTAGTGCAGTTTATTTAAGTTTTAATATCAGAAGAAGGTTTTAAAATAACTTACAAAAAGTATATCGAAATAATAAATAATTATAAAATAACTTTCTGTCGCAATTTTAATAAATATTCAATAAATCATCTTTATTTGATTAAATCAAATGAAATCGTATAATTTACCTGTATTCAAAAAATAATAAATCATATTTCAGCAGATCAATTCCAATTTGGAGTTTGATTATGTTTCAATCAGCCCTCTGTTTATGCATATTCCTAGATTCCGCGTCCACATTGTCGTCATCGTTGTCTCTTGTTGTTGCCCGATTTGGGGACTGACTTCCTTCTCTTCATTTTTTTTGTTTTTGTTGTTGTCTACTTCTTCTTTTGCTGGCACAATCGCTGGAGATCTCAACTGATAGAGCAATGATGTGTAGCTGGAGCTGGTACACTGACATCCCATGGCATCCCAGACCAGGCCAGACCAGACCAAATCGTATACTCCAGTTTTTGGATTTTCCATTGCCATTTTTGGTGCTGTGAGGCGTCTCTCATGTGGCAACAAAACATTGGTGGAAATTTATGTCATCCCTTGTTGTCGTGTTGAATCTTACGATGACATTTCCAACATAATTTAAGCCCACGCACCCACAGGGGGGACATCGTCATCATCATCATCATCCACATCGGCCTCATCATCATCATGATCATCATCATTGTCGTTGTTGTTGTCTTGAGCTTTTGGTAATGGGTGTTGAATGGCGTGGCCCCGTCCCAAGACTCGGTTTCTTTTTGCTTACCCTGTAAACAAAGTGTGTGATGGGGAAGTATTCACAATGTCGTAATAATCATCAACAAAAGGTGATAAAATCTACATATTAATTACATGTATTTGGCGACTTTAAAAGATAGTCCTTAGAATATAAAATTCTTTTGGTTTAAGCCATCAAGTGGTTGCTTCTTAATGTCAGTTATTTTTCTCATCAGTCGCATACGTATTTTGGCTGAAATGACAATTGTTTCTTACCTTCTTTAAACTAGGTAAGTTTGAATTGGTCTTAGGTTTTAGGTCTTAGGTTTTAGCTCTTAGGTTTTAGGTCTTAGGTTTAGTTTGAATAGATCTTTGGTTTTAGGTCTTAGGTTTAGTTTGAATTGGTCTTTGGTTTTAGGATAGAGCGCCATCTTTTTAATTTGGATCATTACTACTTATTTTAAACGTGTTTCATGCTACAAACTTGACTGTTTCTCGAATCTGAAATCAAGACGATCTTGTTCGATACAAAACAGGTCGCTTTCATTCTAAATTAACTATATCTACGAGTATTTACAAATATAGTTAATGCCACATTCAAAACGAGTGGATCTCTAAGAAGGAATCGACAAGTTTGTTTGAGTTCGATTAATCGATTAATTAATTGGGAATTTCTGTAATCGTAAAAGAAGAAAGTCTTCCAAATAACAGGTTTAATCAAAGATCCTTTCAGGTGATGAAAAATTATCTTATCTTTACTAAAAGTCTTTACCTTTAGTAATTCAAACATACGAAAAAAGATGACATAAGTCGTATTAGTTAGGATTTTTAGATCCGAACAACCTGTTTATTCGAAGATTCCTTTCAGATGATAAATAAATCTCTTATCTTCACTCAAAGACTTTTCCTTGAGTAATCATTGATACGTATTAAATAAAAAAAAAGTTATTAATTCGTATTAGTATTGAATAAAAAAAAAAAGAAATAAGTCGTAATAGTTAGGATCTTTAGATCCAAACAACCTGTTTAATCAAAGATTCCTTTCAGGTGATAAATAACTCTCTTATGTTGACTCAAAGATTTTATTTTTAGTAATTTACTGATACATTTTGAATCAAAAAAAAGATGAAATAAGTCGTATTAGTTAGGACTTTTAGATGATATCACTTAAGTAGAGGTTCAATAAGGTTAGCCTCGCTCTTTTAATTATAGTAAGGTTAGCCTCACTCCTTTACTTGTAGTATGCTCAATCTGGGGATAACAAGAAGACAGTAAAAATTAGTTAGTCTTGACTTTCAGGTGATGGAACTTGTGGTTACTCGAATCCCAGTTGAGAACTTACAATCCATAGGCACTTAAGAAGGGATTAGTCTGATGCACCGGCTTGGCATTAACTACAGGGTATGCCCGAGGTGGAATCTCCCTTTTAAGAATTTGTGTTGATATTTTTTTTTTGGTTGTCGCTTGTCTGGTGGTTGGCATTTTGGCCACATCGTGGCGTTGACGATGACACCAGCACCATCACCGGCACCCAGCACCCAGCACACTAGCACCAGCTAAGAGAACAGACATGACGATAAATTTGTTCCATGCGTGGATGGAGCCAAAGACTTTAGCCTGAGATTGAGCCTCAGCTTGAGACTGGAGACTAGAGACTGAGTCGAAGTCGGAGTCTGTTGAGTTGATGTGGAAGACGAGGCGTGGAGTCGTGAACAAATCGTTGGCATTGTAATTTAATGTATCAATTGCTTTGATTTGCCAATTTCAATGCTTCTCGTGCGTCGGAGGCGACCTGGTGACGGCACGAGCAGAGCTTGTGCTCCAGCTTTTTGGTTTTGTTGTTTTTTTTGTCGGATCAGTTTTTGGTTTTAGAAGAGCTTCAGAGCTGAGCAGCACTTGAGGCTTGATTAGTGTGATTTAGTTACAGGCCGTGTGCCTGGCGCATGACACAAGCTACAGCAGATTCAATGGTCGCTAACCAAAAAAACAACAACAACACCAACAACAACAACAGCAAAAAGAAACAAAAGAAACACAGCATCCCGTTGGACGCTTCGATGTCTGACTGGTTGGCTTGTAGTTTGCACAATATTTGATTCCATCAGACAGAGGCTGAGAGACTGAAGCTGGAGCTGGAGCTGCAACTGTAGCTGGGGCAGGGGGCTAACCCACTGTGCGCAATTTACTACACGAAACTGTGCCAAACATCTGCGCCTTTAAAAACCTTTGGGTGCTAGTGCTGCTTCGGCGTCGTCGGAGTAGGAAATGAAAACATCTGCTGACTGATTGCCCCCTGGTTGCAAGCAAAAAAGAAAAAAACTAAAAAAAAACCAATGCTGAAATCTCCATCTCTCTCGCTCTTTCTGTCTCTTTGCTCCCTGTCCAATCACTCAGCTCAAGTTATGAACTACAGTTAGCTGGAGTCGTTCGCCTGGGCTATGTAGGTCTTCATGGATCAATGGGATACGCGTGATATCCTTCGGCTAGATTCTGTTTGCTGCGCTTTTTCACGTCTTCCGTTTGCTTGATTTCGTTTGCAATAATTGTGCCATTAGCTTGCCTGCTCCCCCCTCCCTCTCACCCTGATCTCCCCCTATATACAGGCATCCCTCCATTTTTGGCTTGTGTCTACATTTGCATCCGTTTAGGTTTTCTTTTCGAAAGTCGCGCTCTACAACCACAACGGGTCCACGGTTCGGTCCTCTGCCTAATGTGCACATTGATGCGCGCTTTTTTTTTTTTTTTTTTGTGGACCTCCACATTCGAGAGAGATCCGATTCGGGGCGGTGGTTGGTCTTGGTTGGTCTGAGGCTGGGCGTGTAACTGGGGCGCAACAAAGGCCATTTCTGTAACTGGCACATAATCAACAGTTGCTTAGTCAGGGCGTTATGGTTCTCCTTTTTTTTTTGGGGCTTTTTCTATTCCATTTTATCCATGCTCGTTATCATAATGTGTTGGATCATTTGGTTCTTTTCCAAAGGAGTAGGAGGAGTACTCTTCCATGTGCATCAGAAGCCCGGCACTGTGTAATCAGTGAGGTGTGAGTGACCTGAATAAAGGGGAAAAATGGGAAAAATTGTTTGCGGCCAAACCAGTAAGTGGAGAATGTTGAACCAAAAAAAAAACCGAAAAAAAAACTTCAATTTGAAAAGCTACTTGATCTCTCATATTAAAGCATTCCTTCCAGCCATAAACGGAGAGAAGCAGCAAGGTTCCTTCGATGATAGGTTCTTTCATGGTGGCTATGGTCATGTAATGACCGCCGGGTATTCAATAAGACGCGCTTACCTTGAGGTTTAAAGTTCACTAAAACTTTACTAGAGTTATATTAAATGCTTTCCAACGATTATCTATTGATTGATCTATGAAACCGAATCAAAAGAACATTATAATTTAAGTTCATCAAATGTTCGCATTTTAACCAGTTTAAAGACACAAAAAACATTAATTGGTTTATGGTTAAAGTTCTTCTTTTTGTTTGGATATATTTCCATTAATTGGTTAATGGTTAAAGTTCTTCTTTTGGTTTGGATATATTTATATCTTGTGCAAATCTATTTCAAACAATCGAAAAGCAAGCTTTAAAGGTCCATGACAGAGTGACAGTTGACAGTTTTAATGTCTCCAACGGATCGAAAGCTACCTTTTGTTATCGATAACTTTATCGGAGCAAACATTTGAGTTTGCAATAAATTAAAATAAAACACAAAGCCTTTAAGGATAACTTAGAAAAACATATAGAAAAATAGCGTTAGGTGGCATCTCTCTTTTCAAGACATTTTTTAAGTGTCTCATTTATTTAAATGCATCTTTGAGACTCCTTTCTGTGGGCAAACTTTCGCCATAAAATCTCCAGAGATTTGCAGCACACACTTGCATTCGAGAATCGGTTTATCATTTGTATTTTACCTTTTTAAAGGTGATTGCAATTGAATTGTTTATGAATATAGTCATAACTAGCCGCAACACAAAAGAATTCAATTTCTCAAAAGTTTCTTTGTTCCATAAATTGGAACTCTTAACAGTTAACTATAATTGGCATTCCTAATCATCAATTTTAGTAGCTATTAAATAAGACACAATGCCCTAAGAAATTAGGCAAGCTAATTGTGAGGCGTATCCAAGTACTCGCATATTAAATTAGCATTTGGGCCTAAAGATTTAAATCATGTATGAAGTTTGCAGTCCTATTGGCTCCATCTTATTAGAGAGTTGTTTTTCATTTACCTAAAATTAACTGCCTTTCAAGACCGTCTACTGTAGGATGTTTTAATATCGTACTAAGATTTAGAACCATAAAGTCAGTTCAGGAGAAAGGCAAAAACCGGTTGACTATTCTTTTACTCTTCCAAAAATCAAATGCATTGTTAATTTCGTTGCGTTTTGCAAAATAATTTTCCACCTTTCTTATTGAGTTGATTTCATTTTTGCTAAAGTTCAACTGAAATGCCATTGAGCCAAATCACAGACTAGCCTAATAATTGGCCAACATATTACTAAATTTTTTTTTTTTTTGCCACAAATTATGCCTTCTTCAATTAACGCCCAAAGGCCACTTTGGTTTTTTTTTTTTTTTTGGCCTGACTGTGACCAAATAACCGGCTAATACGAGTCTAGATTCTTGGCCAAACGAGTGGGGCAGGGCGTTTCCATGTGGTGGAATGAAACCAATTACCAATTATCTACTGTTTTCTACACAAATTTAACATAATTTGGCCAGTTTTGCGTTCAAATTTGTGGCACAATTTGTGTGGAAGTTGGCTGTGGTCAGGGCCAACCACGCGCCACCACCGCGCCGTCGAAGATTATTACCTGTATTTTTGCTACCGGACCAATTGACTGACTGACCGTCTAACTGACTCTCTGACTGCCAAAATGTAGGTACAATAATATTTCGCATAATCGAAAGTGACTGAACCGCAGCCAGCTATTTGACTGATCTTTTGTATGCCTCAAGTAACGGTCGGTGGTTTGCACAGGTTGCCCCAGCACCACCACCAACCACCACCAATACATAACTTTGGCCAAAAAATGATTGATGCCAATACCAGCGCCCCGGCTAATACAATTTAAATTTCAGTTTAAAACAAAGCATTCCCAAAAGACCAAACAAAAACAACAATAAAACCTATTGGAAAAAGAAACACGAAAAAAAAATAAAATGAAAAGTATTCATGAATTCGAATCCATCGAATATATATATATATGTATATAGTTTTAACCGCATTTCGCCGAAGGCGTAACACACTCTAAACCGGAAGGGTAATTAACTCGCTTTGCCGATCACGCCTTTGCATTCAGAGCAGATGGATTTAGATAGATGGTTGAATGTTTCGATGTGGATGGATGGATTGATGGTTGCTACGTTGGATGGTCTGTCCGACAGTCGGTCGGTTGGTCGGTCGGTCGCTTGTCTATATTAAAAAGCAATAATTTTCAAGTTTTTTTCTTTCCATATTTCTCTTTGTTTTGTTTTGTCTGGTTAGTTTCTTTTTTTTTTTTTTTTGGCGCTGTGCAAATGATTAATAATAAAAAGTACTCGATTTATAGTCAAATACGTTCAAAATGCTTATGTTTGGGTCTTCGTTGAGAATTGATGGGTGTATAAAGTCTTCTTTTATGCGGTAGATGAAAATTTGTTGATTTTTTTTTTTTAATGACTATATTATGCGGTTTTTTGAATAATGTTTCAAACATAAATGAAGTTATTCTTCTTTAGCTGAATTAAGATTTATTCACATTTCAAATTACAAGCTACAGATGTAGCTCGACTTGTGTAATTTACCAATATGTAGTGCAATGTTCCCTGTACCACAATAATTATATTGCTTGTACATATATTTTAAATAAATATTTCATATTATTATTAATCATATTTCATATTATTTCCTATTTTACTTCTTGATTTAAATCATTCAAAAAATGTCAAAAAATCTTTTCCCAAAATGTTGTTTCCTGCAAATTCTCGAATTCTGAAAGTTTGCTTATATATTCATACAGTTGTATAGTGTAATTCTGTAGAGCTCAACTAAGAATTCATAGTGTCACCTACTAAAGTGCATATATTCGTACTGGAAGATTCATACTGATTCCATTATTCCACATCAAAGGCAACAATTCATCTAGTAATACATGTTTGTCCATATCCCATTCGTTTATACATACATATGTTTACATTGTGCTTAATTGAATGCTAGGATAACTTCTAGATTGGAGACAGCAATTTGATTTTTTTTTAAATCAGAAAATACTATTTGAGCGTAAAAAGTGAAAATACTTCTCTGATTTAACCGATTGAGCATTAGATTGTAATTAAATACCTCAAAAACCACTCACCTTACCACACACCATTCAGCCATCTGTCTCGCTCTCTCCCACTCAATGCATTGCACATTGACACTCAATGGAAAAATGCAATTGCATACACACATTAACACACACACACACATTACACAGAGTCAAAAAGCAGCCGCGAAAATTCGCACGTGCGAGCTGCATCGACGCCGACGCCTACGCCTACGAAATGCAACAATTAGAAGCTTAACAAATTATTAACCAATTTTTATGCTCTTTACACCAAACGAAAGCTAATTAAATTGGATTTACATTGATGTAAATTGCAATCCGTTCTCCGATTCCCCTTTGACGGTATTAAAAGGGGAAGGGTGAGGCATGAAATAAACCCTTTTTTGAGAAACAAAAGTTGTTACGCAATGCAACAGTCGCCGGGACGACTTGGATACACCATGTAACAAGTAAAAAAACTATTTCGAATTTATAAAACCAAATTTATATATTAAATAATTACTTTCACATGCTAAATCGCTCACTCCTATGTGCACATGAGCGCTTTAGCGCCCTCCACCGCCCTCCAAATCCGTTTTTACGTATAACTTAGGCATTTTCATTCCGATTCGAATGATATATGTTTATACCATATGACAAATTAAATAACAATATGATAAAAATTGGTGGAGAAAATCATTATTGAACTCCTGGGGTGGAAGGGGGCGTGGCAAAAATTTTGCATAAACTTGATCTGCCTACATACACCACGAGGTTACAATCCAAATTTAGAAGCTCTAGCTCCTGTAGTCTCCGATATCTCGATGATCATACAGACGGACAGACAGATTTGGTACTATTGATACTGATCAAGAATATATATATAGTTTATATGGTCTGCCACTTACATACATTTGGACGACTTTATTTTATGATTTCATCCTATGGATGCATGCATATAAAATTTATATAATAAATAGTAAAGCTTGTGACTCTCTTTTTGGGTTAATTCAAATTCTTCAACGATATTATTTTTTTTTGCGAAGTGAACCTTTTGTGATGACTAACTTAAATAATTAAGGCAATGGAAACTATCCCTAAGATTTTCCACATATTAGCTACATTGTTTTCAATTAAAACTTATGTAAATTAAAGCTATAAATGTGATATAGTCTTTTGTAAGAAATCACACCTGTGAAATTCGAGCTAACCTGTCTAGGCATATCACTTAAAGAAGGTAGGTTAAGTACGAAATTAAGGAGATGTCGGTCCTGTATAGAGAGTTTTTTAAACGTAGTTAGCTGATTTTGACTCATTGTAATAACTAGTCTATCAATCTGCCTGGAAGAATATAAAGTAGGAGTTTTTTTTTCTTATGTATAGATGGGGCTCGTAATTTTCAAATCTCGATAAAGGTTTCTGAGTCTCGGAATTTCACCTTAAGTTCCCCACATAGGACAGAGTTCTACAGTAAATAAATTTAGAAGTCAATTATAGCCACATTAAAATGTCAATTTTATATAATGTGATTGTTTCTTTTATTGATTTTTTCACTTTTTCATAACGATCTTTCTTTGTTTTCCATTTACATATACATATATATATATATATATATATATATTTATATATATATATACATACTTAAATAATTTTGTATAATTAAACGTTAAGTAAATATTATAAAATCTTAGCTTTTTCCTTTTAAGTTTTGTTGTTGTTTTTTTTTGTTGAGAATTGCATTAATTAGCCCTATATGGTAAATATTTAAACTTACAGCAATTTATATAGCTATACATATCCTATATATATATATATATATATATGTTGCTCCAAATATTCATAAATGTAGATTGAAATAGTCATTATCCGATATCATATACAAATGGGGTTACACAATTTACAGCACACAGATCATAACTAGAAACTTAAATTTGTGGGCTAAATTGTACAATGGCATAACTATTTATACATATGTTTAATAAATGTATATAGTATAAGATAAGGTGGTTTAGAGTGTGTATACATATAGAATATATATTTATAATTATAGTTCATATTGTGTATAGTTTATTTATAAAGATTACTGAAACATTGTTGTTTGTTTGGTTTTGCATTTTGTGTCAGCTTTTAATATCAGCTGTTGTTGAAACATTTCTCTTTTTTTGTCATATTACTTCACCGTCTTTTTCCATTGATTGCATAGCTATACTACGAATATAGGTTTTGTTTTGTTTTTTGGGGATTAGGTTAATATGGATAAATACATACATACATACATATGTGTGTGAGGAAACAGGAAACTACTTAAGGACTAAAAAGAATTTCCCTCTCTGAGGCACTCTTAAGTAAAAGTTAAAGTAAATTTTCTCCCTGTGCTTTTTAGATGTGGGGGGCAGGGGGAGGAGGTTGGAGAGAACCGACTCTTTCGTAATTCTCTATTGTATTTGAATTATTATTATTATTTAATGTTGCGATCCTGGGGAATTCATTCAAGTGCTTACAGCAATTAACTCATTGTTGGTGTTGGTATTGTTGTTGCTGCTGCTGTTGCTATTGTTGTTGTTATTGTTGCCATTCGTCGTAATTTCCTTATCGAAATTAACAGATCGACGTGTCGATACCGATATCTGATCATCACTACCCGCATACTCCTCGGTATCGCCATCGACGCCACCCAAACTCGTCGGCGTATAGACACGATTCATGAAAGTGCGAATTTCATCGAAATAACATTCGGATTCGGCCTCGGCCGAGCTGCGCGAGTCACCGAAGGCCCCCGCGGCCCCCGAGCCGCCATCCGTTTCGTGTTTCTTCAGGTGCCGATCGAGATTTGTTTGCTGACCAAAGCAGCGATCACAGAGATGGCAGCGAAAGGGTCGCTCCTTATTGTGGATGTTGCGCACATGGCGCTGCAGATTCGAGGAGATGCTAAAGGCGCGATCACAATATTTGCAGGAATACGGCTGCTCGCCAGTATGGGTGCGCAGATGTCGGGTGAGATTTGCCGATCGCGGAAACACTTTGCCGCAATACTTGCATGTGTAGCGGTCCTTCAGCTTGACACTGCGGTTCAAGTGCGGTGGAAAGCCATCGATTGGCGGAGTGCGGCCATTATCCATGGGTGCTACGTCGTCAAAATATGGTTCGGGCGGAAACGGCAACGGGGGGAACTTAAGGATGTTGTTATTGTTGTTGTTGTTGTTGCCTGATTGAGATGATGACTTTGTCTCAATACTTTGCCGTCCGCCCGCTGGGCCTAAAAAAGGAAACGGACGTGGTGGATATCTGGCCACATTGCGGGACCTATAGATTTCCTCTAACAAAAAAGGATGCATGGGCGTGGGGCAGGCCATGGCCGAGTTGATCATGGCAGCCGAGAGGCCGGCAGCAGAGGCCGGTGTTCCGCTATCGGACAAGCTGCTCATCTCCCCACCCGCACTTGTGGGCGGTGACGGCGATGGTGTCGGTCCTGGCGAGGCACTGGGCGTAGGACTGCTTGTCCCTTTGTACGATTGCCGCGACGTAGAGCTCTCTCCGGAGCTATGAGACTTGTGGAGTTTCGCCGGCGGCTGATCTGACTCGGCGATCTCATCATCGGCCTCGATACCCAGCTCCGGTGTGGAGGAGCGACTGAAGCGCAGGCCGACTGATGGCGGTGAGGCTACGGAACTGCGACGTTTGCGACTAACAGAGAGATCCAAAGGAAGCTCCGTCGATGTTTTCGAGGAGTCCACAATGGATTCAGCTGGAGGTGGTGTGCTGACAATATCAATGGATTTCTGTGAAAGGAAAGATGTGAGTAAAAACCCATAATTGACTTCGCTTGCTTTAGACTTACCCGATCATCTTCACCCTGCTGTTCGGTCGCATTTTCCGACTTGACCTCCTTCTTGAGCTTCTCCTTCTCCTCGTCCTTTGGCTCTTCTTCATTGTTGTAGTCCTCTTCCTCCTCCTCTTCGGATACTTGAAGCGTGGGTTCCGATTTGAGAGACCTCACATCTAGCTTCGACTCCCGTTCGTCTTTGATTTCCTGTAGCGTCTTCCCTCGGTTCTCCATTTTCAGGCCAAACTGCAATTGCTGGCGAAAGGCTGTATTGGGTGAGCTTAGAGGCGGAATGCCACAGCCCATGTCCAGTTGCGGTGGCTTGGGAAAGAACAGAGGGAAATTGGCAGCCGGCATCGGACCCTGCTGGAAGAGTCCGTAGGGCGGAAATCCGGGAAAGAACGGCGGTCCGCCGCGGAACATGAGAAAGGGATTCGGTGGCGTAGTCATGGCAGCCGCAGCGACGGCAGCTGCAGCAGCGGCTGATGTGGATTCACCGGGTGAGTCGCCCGAGGATTGCGATGAACTAGGCGGTAAATTTCCTCCCGACGCTGCTGACGGCAACTGCTGGTGATGATGACGCGGTGGCAGATGATGTAGACGACTCGATTGGCTGCGGTAGCTGCCCGTGGAATCACAGAACTTCTTGTGCTTCGACAACGAGGTGACCGTACTAAAACTCTGACCGCACTTGGAGCACTTGATCTGCATTCGGCAGTTGATATGCATGCGCTTGTGGCGACACAGATTCGAGAATTGCGTATACGCCTTGAAGCACACTTCGCAGGCAAAGGGCTTGACCGATGAATGGATATGCTGATGTTGCTTCAAGCCCGACGAGGTGCCAAATGTTTTACCGCACTCCGGACACGGATGACAGCGAGCTCCGACGTGGTAGGCGCGAATATGACGCTGTAAATTCGATGGGTCACAAAATACCTGCAAACACAGCGAGAAAGAGAGAGAAAAATAAACAATGAGTTACGATTGGTCGTCGCTTAACGTTGTCGCGCGGCAAAGCACTTCGAGGGAGTGCTGGGAGGGAGTAAAACAATCGTGATCTGGTTCCAGATCCAATGAAACGAAACTGAAATTAATCAATCATCTGCTGCTGCTGGCTAAACGGATCTATGTATATACACACACTCGCACATACATATGCCTAGACAATACTCTAACCGAGATTACGCAAAAGGTAACAGAGCTCAGAGCAGGGCCTAACCCGAGCAGCACCTCCACCCACAACAACAAGCCACAATTATTACCATCAATTGCTACAATTGTCATAGCCTGGGCCCATCTATTCACAACCTAGAGGTGATCGTATGAATAAGAAAAAACCTGTGACTCTAGATCGCTTGTGATTGATCGTTCAAAGAGAAAAGAAATGTGAATAGTTTTAGACACTATTGATTACGGTTCCGGTTGTGCTTAAGGTCGTTCGTTTAGGGTCCTTCAAGGCTACCAGGAGAGGTCCAGAACGATCTTCAGGCTAAAGGGTAAAGTGCCTTCAACCATTCACTCAACAACCTTCGCATTTCGTATTGCCCCCTGCGTGATTTTTCGTCCCATCCCTAATAAATAACCAAAAATGTATGTATTTCAGCGAAGCTTTTTCTAACGCAATGACAGATCAAGCCATAGAGCCATTCATTTAGACTCGATGGTGGGGGTCGGTGCGAAGGGGGAGAGATAGGCACGCAACGTAGCTAGTTTTTTTTTTTTTTTGTACCCACTTCAAACTTGATTTCGGTCAGCCTCCACCCGCGCTGCCTTTTACGAAACTGTTATGCCTAATCATGCTGTCATAATGCGCTACGAATTCATATCAAACGATGATCGAGGCAGCCTTTTTTGTCTATAGCAGCGGCGGCCAAGAGCCGCAAGACAAGACACCAACAACCAGCGAAACAGCGGTTGCGTCGCAGCGGCGACACACAAGAATAGCTCGTGCTATAACTACATCAAATGGATTAGATTCAACTACTCTCCAAAAAGGCGAAAAACGCCACAAAAGACAACAACAAAAGGCAGTCGAAGAGCTTCAGCATTGTCGTCGTCGTCGTCGTCGTCGACGTCTTTGGAGTTGGAGCTGAAGTTGGATAAGTGTATGTAGGTGTTTTGGCATGCAGGCACTGGTGGAAAAGGGACGGGTGGTATCCAGCTCTGTTGAGCTCACTCTGTTGATGGCTTATGGAATGCGATTGTCTTGTAAAGTGAAGCTTGGGCTATGTGGCGTGAGGATCGTACGTGGGGTCAAGCAAAAGGCGTCAGCAGTAAGCCAAATGTCTGAAGATGAGATATTTTTTTTTTTGTCTTTAGTTTCTTACTGCGGGGCAAATGTGGTAACTTGGTAGTATAGGCAGACAGACATCTCCGAAAGGGTATAACGGTTACGGTAGCCATTGAAGTTAAGGCTCTCCCAAGTTTGATTTTGGTCAGATATCGATATTGGTTTGTCTTCATTCTCCCATCGATTTGCATCCTTTCTAAAATCAATTTGGAATTGTCTTTCACTTAACCTCCGCACAACATTGACATATTTTCTTCTTCTTCTTCCATGTACTTTGGCCAATCTCCAGCTCACCAGAGCTTAGCTGCTGCTGCTGCTGCCCTTACCTTTGGCTAAGCGGAAAGTACTCTCAATGCTGGTACATAGTATATCCCAATAATAGAAAACATTGTTGATCCGTGGCAAATCCCTTTTGAAACGCTTTAAGCTTGCTGTTTAAAACAAACAAAGCTGACAGCTGCAGACCCCGTTTTGTGTGCGCTGTCAGAGTCGGAGTTGAGTCAGCGAAAGTATGCCCTTTTTTGTATGGGGCACTAGCCCCTAATAGCAACCGTAACCGGTAACCATACCGATGCGATACCCCAAAAGATCGATCATCATTTGTTTAGCTTCGAGTGGCTCCCGTTTATGTCGCTGTCCAGATGCAGATAGAAAACACTGCGGTTGGAGGAGATGGAGGAGAATGCGTGCTACTTACATGCCACCGAAACAATTACAGAGCGCTAAGTAAACTAACTGTAATGCATGGAGATACGAAGGGACCAGCGACAGACACACAGCGATTGAAATACCGTTCATTTGAAAATGTAATGAAATGGAAAAAAAGAAAAGCCAAAAGCCGAGAAAAGAAAAAGCCTGACGGACGACTCTGGATTCGACTGGGCAATGCGACCACAAGATTGTAATCAACATGCCATTAAAACATCTTTTGGAAGATGTCGAAGTCGTCGATGACAATGACGAAGTGCGACGCACGAAACGAATCGCTTGATCGTTCGTTGGAACGACGGGTAAAGAGGAAAGTCTTCTCGATTCAAGCCCTTTAATTTCGCTTTGGCATTCAAATGCAGCGAACGAAGATGAACACAAGCTTTACAAGAGAGGGGAGGAGGGGGGGCAAACAAAGTTTCTTCATTACGGCAAACGGTTAAGTGTTTTGGATGAGTACACGCCCTGATTTTACCTATGTATGTATTGCAAGCGCGTGCGATCAGGCAAAGCACTCGAAGTTGAGTCGTCGTTTTTGTAAGCCAAGTTAGCGGCAGCCGTTGGTTGAATCGCCCCCAGCTATTGATCTGCTAGAAATCAAAAGTCTTTTTATGTATGCTTCAAAAGCTGATACAATAATTAATGACTTGGTAAGTTTAGGGCCCACAGTCTTGGCATGAGCCAGCATGGATCAACAGTTGCTAGGCGGTAGCTCTTCATGCGATTGATCTACTCCGACATCTACCTAAATGAGAAGATCTTCAGATGACCTCGCTAGCTCATTAGGCATTCGATATGCAATGGGGCAGAAGATTCTACTGTGATATGGCACGACAAAGTGTAGAATTATGAGCAAACAATTTTAAGAATGCTATATTAGTGCTGGAAAACTAATACTGGCGACTAGTGGCGGAAACTAATACTGAAAAGTAGTGTGGGAAGTCGATCCTGAACAGTAAAATGGGAAATTTCCAAAGGAACCCTTTGTTGATATCCCGTGATGGCAAAAGATGCAGTTAAAACATTACCTAACTGCTCATAAGGAGTTATCCAACACTGTAAATGATCACTGTAAATGATCAACCAGCAAGACTTGAAAGGAGACTGGAAAAGCTTAGAAATTTGAAGTTTCTACTGACTGAAATCAACCTAGTTATCCAACACTGTTGATGATCACTGTAAATGATCAACAAGCAAGTGTTGAAAAGAGGGCGGAATAAGCTCACAAATAAGAAGTTTTAACTCAAATAAGTAAAATCAAAAGCTAGTTTTTCGGTGATTCTAAATCGAGGATTTCTCAAAAGCTAATTCTAGATCGAATATTTATATATGTATATTTAGTGAGGTTTTTCCAACACTTACCTTGGTGCAATTCTCGCAGGAATATTTTCGTATATTATTATGCGCTATAGCTCCATGCTTGATCAGCAGCGGTCGATGACTGAAACGAAGGGAGCAAAGTTCACAGCGAAATTCACCGGGTTTGAAGTGATGTGCTGCGACCAGATGACCGTCCAAGCTGCAACACAATGCGGATGAAAAAGGAAGAAAGTAATACAATTAGTATGACATTATTTATTATCTCGTTGGTTGTCATCGGGCAAATGGAATTAGCATTCTGACATTTTCGGGGACATAGGAAGGCCGAGAGTCTCAATCAAAGTTGTCATGTGTGGCAGTTCACACGCCCAGGAGGCGGACCCCCACCCCCTTCCCCACCCCCCATTTAGTGGGTTTGTTGCCCAACTGGGAACGTCGGGCGTCAATTAGTCAAATGATGTTCAATATTTAATATGCTCAAATGATAAGCGATCTTTGGAACAGCTGTGACCAATGAATGGTCGCATTCCTTGCGTCCACGTGTCCTTGATTGTGGGTACAAGATGCTTATCGATGGCAGGCAGCGTCGACGACGACGACAGAGAACGGCGGCGTGTGGGAGGAGCAAATGTCGACAAGAGGCGGCAACGTAGCCTTTTGCTTTTGCTTTGCTTTAGTTTTGCCGTTTGCCATTGTCATCGACATGGAAGAGTTGACGATATGGACAACACTCACACACACACAGGGGAGACAGAGGGCCCAGGTCTCAATCCCAGGTCTCTGTATTTGAAGTGTGGGCGTTTGTTTGCTTACAACAACAACAGCAGCAACAAACTATGCATGTTCAACATCAGATAAATGGCAAAAGCCAGGCCAAACCTGGACACGCAGACACCGAACCGGGGCCATAGCTTCCTCTCCATCATTGGTGGCAGAGAGCTTGCTGCTGCTCCTCATGTAAAATTCAATAAATCACACACACTCACATAGCTAGCTGATAAGTGCTTCGAGGGATGGCATGGGATCGGATAGGTGGGGTGGAGGAGTGGGGTGCCTTTGCCACCCACTCGCTATAACGGTAAAAGTTGGCCAACTAATGTTTGGATTTCCATCTCTCTCTCTCTCTCTCTCTCTTATCTATCTAGTTGCAAGCCAACAAAACAAAAACCAAATCAAAGCTCACTTTTAGCACTTCAACTAAGCCAACATGTACTCCATATAGATATATACTTATATATAGAAAAAGGTTGGAGCATTTGTCAGGGAGGGTTTTGGGGGGGTAAAGGACGTGGCATAGGCATTTGCGTGTGTTGCCTTGGCTTTTGTTGTTGTTGGTATTTTTGTTTGGTCATTTATTCATTACAACGAAAAACATTTGTAAATATTGAACAAAAGTTTTGCATTAAATGATTGTCACCGACTTCAATAGGTAGATGGGCGGAGGGACGGTGGTAGGAGGAGGGCATAGACTAAGCTATCCAAAATTATGGGGAATTATAATTTGTACACGATTCATCCTATCCTCTACATCATTTTGTTTGCTTAACAAAGGAAATTGGAATTGGAAATCATCAAATGCGATTCTTCTTCCATCTCAACTACTATATAAAAAGCCCTGAAATTTTTCTAATACATGTTATTTTTGTATTTACAGAAACTGTAATTAAATTACATTAAATTTGTGCAAATTTAAAATATTTCTATTACACTTATAAGGCAAAAACAAATACAGTCTTCATAATTATTTAATCTGGCCAACGACTCATTTGGTATTAAGGCCTCTAAAATTTATAAATAAAGTTTTTAATAGTTGTATTTCTTAAATGATTGTTTAAAATAAACGAGCTTTAACTAAGAACTTGAATTAAAAGTTAATACTAATGGTTAAAATATAAATTTTATAACTGATGGAAACGAAATTTAATTTTCTTTATGACGATTATCAAAGATTTCAGTAGTCTAGGATTACAAAAAACAGACAAGAAAACATAATTTATCCAATTGAACATTTAATAAAGTTCAAAATAAATTATTTATTTTGCAGAGAATACAGAAATCAATTTCTCTAGAAGTTAAAGAGAAATGAAAGAGTGGCTCTTCTTTGTCTAAAAAGTGAATGTGTCTAAATGGAAAATACTCTCACTTTTCTTTATAATCTGCTGATGATTTCAGGCAGGATTTGGTTGGATGAACATTAAGAATTAACTTTGAAATTTGTAAATTGAATTACCTTTCTCTAAGAAAGTATTGAAACGTTTTGAATATCATTTAACTTGTGTACTATATTTATATAACTTTGATTGAGACTACAATTACATGTGAAATCAAATAGCTTTTCTTTGGAAAAATATATAAAAATCGATTGATTACTGCTTCTGATTTGGTGCTACTGAAATCTTTAGCTATTAAACTAAAGTCAACACATGCAGATGAATCCATAAAAAGCAAACAAAACCGAACGTTTAAGCCAATTTGATGGAAGAAACAAATCGAGAGTAAAAAACCAAAAGCAATATGACCATTTCATTTTAATTCATGCTGTTTACTCTCTCTTTCAATTCACTCTTAATGGTCACTTTTATTGGCCACCATATTATCACTGTCAACTTTTAATTAAGATCTCCGCCAAAGAGCCGATAAAACTCTATATATATATATAAATGTTGAGTTCGCAACACTTTTTCGGCATTCGCACCCATAATTCTTATGAGTAAGTTGGAAGCTAATTGGTAGCTTGTCTTTTATTTTTTCGCTTTTGATTTAGATTATTTTTTGTGGCTTGGATGCTGGCTTAAATGCCAAAGCAATTTGCAGACTAGACATTCTCCTACGCGAGATCTTTTTCAAAATCTCCGATTTAACGACTCTGGACATACCCCAACAAGTCCAATAAATAAAACTGACATGATGAACTTAGATGAACTTTCAAAAAAAATATTTCATGAGACTTACCGTTCTAGATCCGTATAGACTTTATCACAGACTTCACAGCGTATATCGAAACCGTTTTCGTCGTCTATGAAATCAAGACTGCTCTGACTGAGTAGGGATGAGTTTTTCTTATCTTTGGGAAATTCTTCGCCGCTATAAAGGGAACCTGCAAAATATAAAAAATAAATAATAAATATTTAGAATTGTTCAATTGTTAAAGTTAAAAATATTTTAGCTTCTAAATATTAAAAGTATAAAGTATTATATGAATTAAAGATAGAGGATTTAATGGTTTGTAAAATATATTCTGAACCAAAAGCAAAGAAAATTCTTCACAATTAATATATTTGAAAACTTCTAGCAATTTTTTAACGAATAGTTTAGATTATTAATGGTAAGTAAAATATATTCTGAACCAAAAGAACATAAATTTCTTCGCAGAAAACTTCTAGTAATTGTTCAACGAATAGTTTAGATTATTTTCAGAATCAACTAAAGAAAACTTTCTTAGAAAATGGAATATAAGCTGCGATATTTAATTGTTTCAAACTGAAATCTTTTAAAAATGAAATGAAACTTTACTTTGTTTTCAGATATTCGAAAAAGGGTTTTATCAGATTTTCAACTGAAGATAACTATTAGAAATTTATTTCTTAGATGGACTCCGAACACACATCTTTCAACATTTCTCAACACTCACAAAAATCTTGTCGATGAATCTTTGTTGCTTCACTATGAAAGTCTCACTTGCTTCTTTCGCTCTCTCTCTCTCTGGGGAGCGATCTCACTTTGATGTTTATTGGTATTTTGGTAGGAGGTACTTGACACAACCGTTCGGTTTCGCGTTTGATGAACAAGTGTGTCGCAGCGAGCGCATTATGCCGCCGAGCTAATGTTTTGTTTGCTCGCTAACAATCTGCGGAAGGACCTAGGACCACTGGAGAACGCACTGACATATGACCAACTCACACACACACACACCGCCATACACTCACTCACACAAAGGTAAACACGCAAACACTTAACACAAAATTGGTAGCATTGACCAAATCGTGTGCACTCATATACATTTGTATGTATACAGGGCTTGACGTTGAATAGATAATTGTTCTAAATGAAAGTAAAGCACCCCTACCAAAAAAAAAAAAAAAAGAACTCTTGACCAGCTCCTGACGGGTGCCAAGTACACCAACACAAATATACAGTGACAATTCCAGAGGGAAATGACACACACACACACACACATATGGAGTGAGCCAAAGGACAACCACCAGAGACCAGAGAGTCGTAGTCGGAGACGGAATGCAACTAGGCCCTAACTAAGGGATGACGATGACCAAAAGATTATGCATGCAAGCACAACAAAAAACAAAAAAAAAGGGCTCAAGGGGTATTCGAGGGATCTCCCACCCCCGTTATCGTCATCCCACATGCGATCTCACTCACTCGCGGTTAGGAAGTTCGGTTCCGTTGGACTGATTTCGTATCAGAAGTCATATAGCACCTTACCGACTCAAACACACATCAAGTTTGTTGCACAGGTGTTGCCTCTCAAGGCAACTTCACTCACCTCTCTCCACCCTCCCACCCTCGGCAGTCCACCCTCCTCCCTCCTCTCGCCCTCTGGGGGTGAGTTCTCAATTTTGATGAATATGTATTTATGTATGGGCCAAGTGCAAAGGTTCCTTTTTTTTTTTTTGTGTAATTGCTGTGCGTTGGTGCAATGTTTGGGTCAAAAGTTAATATTCAGCGTGTGCAATATGGTCAAAGAGGGCAACACATACATAGCGCAGACAAGGAAGGGAAACTTAGTTGGCATTTTCATCAAAGATTCCCACGTAAAAAGAGGTTCCTCTTTGCCTTGAACTTGCTGCCACCTTATGGTCAATTGATAGCAGTGGGAGTGGGAGGGGTGGGTAGGAGTGTTCGTGGGATAGGAATAGGACGAAGTGGTATTACAACAGATGCGCCCTTCTAGTCCGCGTATCCTGGGAAAGTTTGCTAATGCTTGGAAGAAATTATGTTGCTCTAATTTAAAGAGGGTGGAGAAAAACCGAGAAGCTATCCGTCTATTGAGGAAGATAGCTAAAGGGCAGAACCTAAAGCTAATACTTGAAATTTTTGCCTTATGCTTTTCTCTTATTTATTTCAGACAAATTAAATTTGAAACCTAAAGTTTAATCTTGCAGATCACAGAATTTAAAGTTCTTGAGAAATCCTAAAAGTTGCTTGTTAATTTAATGCTCTAAATAAAACCCTTTTCCAATTTGATAATGTTTATTCGCAAGTGATGTATTCGAAAAACAAATAAGTTGAGAACGAGAACCAATATTTATCGTCAACGATCTAAGAAACAAACTAAGCTCAAGAAAAGATATTTTTCAATATGATTGAAACTTTTTTAAAAGTGGAGTTAGCTAAGAAAAAAGTTGTAAAATGAAAGAAGAAACTATGTATTATTAATACGGTACTGAAGAGATTTATCGTCAAAGATCTAAGAAACAAACTAAGATCAAGTAAAGATATTTTTCAATATGATTGAAAATTTTCTATAGTAGAGTTAGATAAGAAAAAAAGTTGTAAAATGAAAGAAGAAACTATTATTATTAATACTAGGAAGAGATATAGCAACAATAATTTATAAGAAATCTATTAGCTGTGAATAAAATTAATTAATATCTTTAATAAGATATTTTCATTTTGTTTTTGAGATTGATAGAATGAGCTGAAGTATCTTTTGACGTGTAAATCAGAAAAAAAGAAGTAAGAAAACATTTTTGTCCTTTTTTAATAAAGTTGAGTTTTTAAGTAAAGCTAAAGCAGCTAACGAAAGTTTTCATTGTGATCAAATAATATTTGGAATTGGGAGTATTTTGTAGGATTTTGTCCCTCTGCAAAACAAACCGTTTCCTTCTTTGCCATTCGTCTTTTACATTTAGACATAAATTTCAAAACTGTGTGAAATATTTGCGAGTTTTTTGATTGCATATACGAGTGTTCACAACAATTCGTTTAGTGTTAAAAAATATGCATTTGTTAAAAAATATGCATTCGAAGAAATTGCTTAGAAATGCTTTTCAATTTAAGACCACAAATCTGCAGATTAAGGATTTTCGCAAAAGCTTTTACAATGCATAAAAAGAAACAAATCAAAGATGTAAAACTTTAGGAATAGAGAAAGAGTCATTAATCCAATGAACAACGCTTAACTCAAGACACTCCAATTGTTGGATTTGCTTAATTTTTGGGGAAGAGACTAAGGTCTATAAAACTAAAATGAAATTAATTGAAATGCCTTGTCCCCTTTTTTTAATGGTCTACAACTAAAATTCCAGTTAGAATCGACTCTTCTATAGAGATTAACTAAGCATATCGAATTGTTTAAGCCATTTTAGAGATGGCTTTCAGCTTAAGGGGGAACAATCGAAGAATGTAATTGAACTTGCTTTGAAATCTATTTGGCAGAACACACGCCAAAGACGAAGATTGAGACCAATCCCAAAATCAAATATCGAAATCTTAGCTAATGTCACACACACACACACACACACACCGACACACTGACACATTGTCGCCACAGAAAAAAAAAAGACAAAGTATTGGATGATTAATGAGTTGGCATGTTATATAAAAAATACTGAAAGAAAAAAAACTGAACAACACTCGCAATGTGTGTCTCGTGTCGCCTCTTCTGATCATCGTGTGTCAATTTGGGCATCATTAGGAGTGTTTGTAGCAGCAAACCAAACCAATCAAACTCAAACGTACCGAACCCTTTTTTCTATAAACTATATATACGTATATCTAGATAGATAGATATGTGTATATATATATATTGAGTTTTGTAGCTGCCAAATCGATTAGCAGGCGGATCTAAGTTTGCAGCAGCCGTCGCAAGTTGTAAGGTGTAAATAATTCAATCAATCATTTGTCAACAGTTTTGGCTTCCGTTTAACCAGCAACGCCCGACGGACGGGGAGGGGGGGGACGTTGTTTGCTTTTCAGGGTCAGATGGCGGCAGCAGCAACCAGTTTCAAACTCTTCCACTATATAATTGGCATGTCAAAGATTGCCTGATGCCAGGCAGCCTGCCTCTGCCTGGCTTGTTGTATCCTGTGATTCCTCAAACTACAAAAATCCACCAGCCTGACAATGGGATCTCTATTGAATTGTCAGCTGGGCTGGCGAGTAAATCAATCTGGCCAGCAGCCAACACACATACACAGAGAAAGAGAAAGGCGTGAAAGGATTGAGAAGTGCACAAAAGAGGAATGGCAATTGCAGATTGATAACGTATTGATGAGCGAATAAGAGAGAGAGAGAGGGAGAGAGAGAAGGGAGGAGTCAGTGGAGAAACGGGGGATTGGGTTTTGAAAAGAAAATCTAGAAATAATCAGGGAGATATATCGTTGATCCATCTGAATGCTGTTTGATAAATTGTTAAACAATTGATTGGAAATTTAAAAATTTTCAATATGAAAGAAAAAATTAAGTACACAGAAAGAAATCACATTAGATAATGCAATCTTAGCTGTTCGGTAGGTAAGAAAGGAATATTGTGGTTCTATAAATTGAAATGTTGAAAATAAATATAAATAGAAATGTTGCTTGGCACATTTCCATTTTTTAAGATATCTAAAGAAAAACTAATACGAAATAAATTAAAGAATATCGAACATACATATGTATGTTATTTTTAACTTTCTTTCGAATTTTAAACTTTTTAAATAGATAAATGGAATATCTTAAGGATATTTAGTAGCTCTTTCTACAATTTTCAATATGAAAGAAAAAATTAACTACACAGAAAGAAATCACATTAGATAACTCAATCTGTTCGGAAGGTAAGAAAGGAATATTGTGATTCTATAAATTTAATTGTTGAAAATAAAAATAAATGTTGCTACTTTTTTAAAGCGATAAGCGATGGTAAGCTAATGCGAAATAAATTGTAGAACATCGAACATACAAATGTTTGGTATTTTTAACTATCGTTTGAATTTTAAAAATTTTAAATAGAAAAATAGAATATCCTTGAAATTTAATAGCTCTTTCTATACAATTTTCAATATGAAAGAAAAAATTAACTACACAGAAAGAAATCACATTAGATAACGCAATCTTAGCTGTTCGGTAGGTAAGAAAGGAATATTCTGATTCTATAAATTTAAATGTTGAAAATAAATATAAATAGAAATGTTGCTTGAATTTTAAACTTTTCAAATAAAAAATGGAATATCCTTAAAATTGAATAGCACTTTCTATACTCTTGCTTGACACATTTCTATTTTTGAAGATATCAAAAGGAAATTTAATTTTAATACAAATATTATTTATGAATTATGCAGAATCTCGCTAAAACTGTTTGGCAAATCTCTTTGTTGTTGTGCGATATTTCAAAATTTAAGAATATAAACTTTAAAAATAGTCCTCAAATTTTTTCAAGAGTGAGATGGCTTAAAATCTTTGAAATTTGCCATTTGAATGGCATGAAATTTAATGCAAAATAAGTTTAATGATTCCCACCTAAATTTAACTGAATTTTCAGTTAATTAAAAGAAAACATATTCTCGTTTCTCGTTGAATATTATAGGAAATGCGATTCATTTAACCAATTATGTACGTTTGACTGAACTAAGTTCAAGTAATTTGCATTTGCTATAGTTACAAGCATTTTCTTGAAAATTCCGACCATTTTCATTAAGTATTCCATAAATGTAACGGCCGAAACAGTTTGAACCCCCTGACAACTCGGCGATCTTATGCTATAATTTTCTACCACATATGGAGGAGTAGTATAGAAACGCTTCTTACACCCTTGCAGGACAATCGACTAGCAGCACCCTCAAGGACTCCTGTTCAGCAGGCCGTGAACTACGAGAAAACTTGCACGAAAATACGTTAAAAAGTCAAGCGAACGAGTCCTTCACAGGTGTTGGGTATATGTTTGTTTGTTGTGTATTCATTTTTGTTTTGTGTTGTATGGGAAAGCCAGCGTTTGGCTTTAATTGAAAAACATGAAATTGAAATTGAAATATGTATATGGAAATGGCAAGTATTCAAATTTTAAGCTGACGAGAAACAGATTTAAAAAGCGTGATAATAAAAATAGTGTGAACACAATAGGGCGAACGTATCATAAATCCCACATGTTTATAATCAAACACGACTCTGCGACTCTCTCACTCGTTTAATGTACGGGATGGATATTAGGGATGCAATTGAGCCTTCCTTGAGGATTAGGCTTAAATTGAGCGTGTGCCATTTTGACGGTCAGCAACAATATCGCTGACATCATCAGCCATTCCCTTGTTTGATGATGGATCCCTAATGAAATTATCAAACATTTTAATAACAAATGAAAACATGTGCGGTTGCCTTATATTGCATGGGCGCATGCGCACACACACACACATAGACCCAAATGCGGACAAAAGGGTGCCTAACTACAATCAATTGAGCAAGGGAAGCTGAGCTGAGCTCAGCAGAGCAACCCTCATAAAGTTGATGCCAAGGATTGCTGATGATATCAGATTGCAGGATCTGCCTTCTCCCTGTCTCGCTCGTGCCAGTAACTTTGTCACGCGCATTTGTGGGTCAGTGTTTTTTTTTTTTTTTGGAGGAACATGAACAGAAGCCATGCGGTAATTGCTTTCGCACCACACACACACACATTCACCCGAAGGGATTTATTAGCCACACCAGCATGCATTTCCACTCACCGTTATCACGATCGCTGCGATCATCGCTGGGTAATGAACTACTGCCCATGATGGCATTGGCTCCAGCTCCACCGCTGCCTCCTGCTCCTGCTCCTGAGGCAGCGGCCAGGACGGCGGCTGCTGCCGCTGCTGCTGCAACTCCCATGCAATTTTCATTGATTTCGTAGGGCGGTTTGGGTCGACCGTCGACCACAATTTCACGGCCAGCACCTATAAAATGATTCGTTTCGTACCACAGCTGTTGAAAAATTTGAAAAAAATGTCAAATGAATTGAAAATTAAGTTGTAATTGTGTGCCCTTTTTTGTGGCACGTGGTTAAATAATACTCACATAACCGCCCATTATGAAATTCTGTAAATTAGCCTCTTCAATTTCATCTTCCTGAACGGCGCGAATCTTTTTCAACCATCCAGCCACATCGGATGAGGGTTCCAGCCAGCCGCTAAAATTACTGGCATTGACCTGCATAAAACACAAATATTTTAAAGATTTATCAAATTTATTTGCTAACAACTAAAAAAGTTGTTTCAAATTAGGCGCCAGTCCGATGGCTCAGTGGCGCCGCAGCACTCAGGCAGCTGACTGGCAGCGACACTGTTGACTCAAAGTGAGCTGCTATGTTAACTCGTTTTCTGTTATCCCATTTAAATTAAGTAACGGCACAGAGAATTTGAAATGTAACTTGAAAAAAGGCAAAGTGCTTAATTTAAAAATAAATTAAAAACTCTCAAATTAAAATTGAAATATTTGTTGGGATATCTTATTTTATATTTATTTCATCTCCCACTTTGTCAAATGGAAATGTGTTTTTTATTATAAGTATTTCCAACTGTTTTTTTGTGATATGAATTATGGATGTTTCTAAAAACAGAACGATTGGAGCGGATGAGTGTTTCTTGCCTGAAACAAACGATTTGTAACATGAAATTCGGATTCATTTTTATAAATTTCTCGCTCAGTAATATAAGATGGTTCGGCATATGAAAAAAATCGTAATAATTTGTCACTAGAAATACTTGAGGCAAAATAATCAGAATTAACTCAACTAGGGAAATGGTTATTAAAGGTCTTGGCAAATAGTTTTACCCGTTGCTGGCTTTATGTATTCATCCAGTAAAGGAAAAAAAGGAACTTACAAACAAAAGTTTCCCTACAAACACCTGCTCATATATCAAGCTAAATCAAAACGTTGCAACTGGCGTCGCCCTTAAGTCTGGCCACAACCTATCAAGGTCAATGCGAAACAACAAATACAAAATTCAACAAATTGTTCAGTCGAAAGAAGAAGAAGAAGAAAACATACTGCAAAAAGAGCCAACAACAGTTTTTGTATATAAAACAAAACCAGCGGCGACGGCTGCCTGCTAACTGCAACAACAAAAACAATCGGGCGAAACCAAACAAAAACCTAAGCGAAGTACGCATAATTTACATCAAATCTTTCGACTTGCTCTACACATTTTCGAAAGCCTTAGAGACCCTGCGACGCCGAATTCGAATTCGATGTTGTTGCTGTTGTTGTTGCTGTCGACTGAATGACTTTGCGTATGCGGTATGAATGCAGCAGCAGCCGTCGTCGTCATCATCGTCCCCGCCGTTAGCCTCTTGTCTATGAAGTCATTTGGAAAAACGGCATTTTACAGTTTTTACTCTTTATTAAGTGGTTTCGTGCGTATGTGTGTGTGTGTGCGGTTGAGTGGGAGAGTCTGGAGAGCATGGAGAGCAAGCATATGTGTGTGCACGCTCCAAAAATTAAGTTAACAACGTTTCAAGTGCCTTGCCCCCTGGCTTATGCAATGGAAATATGAAAAAAAAAACGCCCAAGCGTTTTTTATATAAAATAAACTTTATATTTTTATAGGAGAAAAAACGGCGAATCAAGTTGCGTTTTTCACATAAGAGGGTTGTACAAACATTTAGGTTGAAATCTGAGTGTCTGTGTGTTTGAGTGTTTTGCTAGAATTACAGAGATTCATATACACCACACGCTCACGAGTATCATCTCTCGTAATGGGAAAATAAAACAGCCCACAAAGGCGTAAAATTGGATTGGAAAATGACGAGGAAATGTATCCACACACTTATCTTATGTGTGGACTAGTCGAGCCTTTTCAAGATAACTCAAATTCTTTGGGTATCATTCGAATTACGACATTCTCTTTATATAATAGGTCAATGTGGGGTCTTTGGAAACTGAAACTGAGGAAGGGCACTTCATTTTAAATACTGCACCAGATGGCTTATAAGATGGTATTTAGAATGATCTATAGAAATATATAAAAGTATTTTTAACTCCTAATTGATTAATTTGTCACTTCTGTCGATACCCATCGATAGAAAAAGTGTATACTGGAAATTATGACGACATCTCTAAACTAGCCCTTTTTTTTATAAAGGTCGGATTGAATATTAAAGTTATAAAATGTAAAACTTTTATATGATTTTCAAAGTTTTGCTTAAATTTCAAAAAGGAAAGATTGCACCGACGGTGAATTGATAATTTAGTAGATTTCTCCACCTCAAAAGAAACAAAGCTCATCCTAAACCCAAGAAAGTTGTTCATAATATTCAGCAAATCTATTTTTTAAATCAAAAGACTCAAGAGTCAGCAATCAAATGCAACTCAAAGCCCTTCGAATGAGATTATCCTAACTATTGAACACACTGACAATAGTTAAGACTAGTTAAAGACAATAACTATAAATAAACTATGTCCTGATATATGCTAACCTTAACGGAAACTGTAATATGAGGCAGCCACTAAAGATAAGATCATTGATAGATAGATTTCCAAAGATACAACAAGACGAGAATCCAATGTGAATAAGTATGTGCTGACAGCTCTCCGTCTTTTGTCTCTCGCTCACATATATAGTTATTTGAGTTGTCTTAATCCCAGAGTCCAGTCAGTTAACAACATATGAAATAAGGACAAACATGTCCTTGCTACCGTTTCTATTCATAATAATTTCATCTTTTTTTTTTTTACACGCAAAATAAATAACATGACACAGTCAATGAGCAAGGAAAATATTTACGCGCCAGAGATAATCTCGAAAAGTGTTGGGTTCACACACGGAACTGAACTGGCTTCAAATTGCCAGAGATCCATATGGAGGTTTGAGGATCGTGAAGAAATAGAGACGGACACGGACTCGCAGACGGAGACGGCCAATGTATCTGTCAAAACGGAAATGTGAACGAGAGAAAAGTGCGCTTGATTGTGAGGATCATCCAGGAGAATGGAAAAAAAAAAAACCAAAAAGGGAAGGGATCAGTCGAGGAGGACGACAATGACGTCTGTTTGCAATTTTTGGTTTTTCGTTTTTGGCTCGAGTGGCAAAACAATATTTTTCTATGGGCAAAAATTTATGTACCTGAGTGACAAGACACTACACTAGGTAGGAGAGATCTCAGTACACACAAATTGTCAACAGCACTAGGCGCGATAATTTGATTGGATTGTCTGTCAGTTTGTCTGTCTGTCGGTCTCTCTGCCCCGAATAGGGATCGACGGATCGACTGGGCTTAGGCCCGAGAAAGTAGGGCGCAAAAAGTGTCAGTTGACTGACTGACTGACAATCGATCGAAGGGTTCATCGTCGGCTGGCCGGCCGGTCGCGTCCCAAAACTAATTGGAATCATCAGCCGGCCTCAACTTAAGCCTCATTTAGGGGTACACTTTGTGGATTTTTCGTCCTGGTTGCAAAAATTAGCTCTGGCCAGAGGATTAGCCACATTTGACTGACAATTGAGCCAAATGTGGAAGCAGCCCGCTCTCGCTCTCTCTCTATAATCAAATCTATTTCCAATCGTTTGATTTTCTATAGAAAATACCCCAAAAACAAAAAAAAAAAAAAAGGATCGGTAAAAAGTATTCAATTCGGATGCAATTTTTGCCATAAAAAAAATGTTTGCCCAGCTCAGCTTTGATGGGATTAGATTTCCCCAGACGGAAATTTGAGATGCCCACGATGCTGTGTGAAAAATGGGAACACATGTGAAAGGCTTAAGTGTTAGGTAATACAGATATCAATGCCAATAAATGTTTTCCCTTAATTAAACGGAAAAATTTTTGTGGTGGAAAATCAATGAGTTTAGGGTTAAACAAGCGCAATGGAAGTGCGAGACGAGCAACGCATAGAAAAGTTTATATAGTGGTCCATATGATCTAAGAGATGGAACTAGTTAGAGCACTACAATTTGGTATGGAGATTAGTGAGGTCTTTAGGAAAATATATGGATAAGAACTATGTGACTTTAGAGATTATTGAAGCTAGAACCCTCAAGTTTAGTATATAGATTAGGATGGTCTTTAGGATGATCTTTCAAAAGAGTGACTAACAGTCACAATATTCTTCTCAGACCTTAAACATACTGAAAATGCATCTTGGAATCACTCACCTTCCATGCCAATTGTAAATCGCTGGGCTGTTGACATAGTTTGACGGGAAAGGGGCCATAGCGTGTGCCAATATTTAGATTTGTCTTGGCAAAGACGCCATTATCACGTATATCCAGGTCACAGACAGGTTCCCGCAGGCGAATCATTTCCTGGAGCAATCGCTCCGCATCGAAATGCTCCATATTGGCGGCAGCAGATGAAGTGGAGTCACCCACTAGACCTGCACCGGAATTGTGAACGTGGCCGTGACCAGGTCCAGGACCAGGACCAGGACCTGGACCAATCGATGGCAACGTTGGCGGCGGTGGCTGTTGATTTGGGTGTTGCGGCGGGTGACTCGACTGCTGCTGTTCCAATGGCGGGGATGATGATGATGATGCACCACCAGTTGATGGCAAAAGATGGCGGGCAAATGTCGATGCTGCAGTCAGAGGACCAAACGATTGCGCTGATGTCCTTGTACTGAGATCCAAATGATGGTGATGATGATGATGGTGATGGCGCACAACACTCGGATCGTAATCGTCGCTGTTAGAGCCTAGAGGGTGGGGTGGGGTGGGGTTGGGGGTTTTGGAAGAAAAGAAAACAAAAAAACCAAAATTATATATAGACATAGTGATAAAGGGGATTCGACACTTGAGGTTTAATCCGAAATCTTAATCAAACAAAAGCTGTCAACGCCTCAGGAAAATAGAATAGATAAAGCCTGACATGACAATCTAAATAGTATTCTATCATCCACACGAATTCCCATTTGATTTTGCAATTGCACTTAACAGCTGATTGACAGAAATAGTCAGAGCCCCACACCACACGCACCACACGCACCACAAGGAGCAGTTGTCAATGTCCGAATGACAGTCGAAACATCTGGACAAGTGCCTCCACAGAGTCGCCTGCTATCACTCAACCATCGCAGAGACACGGCCACTCACTCACTCAATCAGTTACTAACTCACTCACTCATCTATCTCTTAGACTGGGGCATATCAGTAGTTGTTTCACCTGTAATTATGTATTATGTTACCTTATGTGGAGCAGAGCAGCCTGAGCAAATACTGTAGACTAGATTTATGGAAAATATCTGTCTTAAACTACAAGTATTTCAAATATTTTGTTGACTTTTCGATTAGAAATTTGTTGTTCCTTTTAAATGTATTCACTTTCACAACGATGATGTTGCTTGTTCTGCTTTTGCCGATTAAATAGATAAGAAAACCTATATGACTAGGACTAAGTGGAATTTTCAGACAATTGACACAAGACTCACTGACTCAATTGTTGATTGACAACAATGACAATTAAACAAACAGATAGATCATCATCGTCCAAAAAAGACAACACTGTGTTATCGATAATCAAGTGAAGTGAGGTAACAACCCTAAATAATTTTAATTTAAATAATTATTTAGTGTTAATTGTCATTTTTTGCTAATGTTTGAAATCAACTTTGAATTTCAAATTGTTATTCAGATTCTTAATGAGGAAAACTGATTTTAAAGTTAAGAAAAATCGTATGAATATTTTATAGAACCCTATCTTTGAAATTTACCATGTAATTTAAATATTGTTAACTAAAAACAGTTATGAAATCTCATCTAAATATATTTTTCTATCAGCTTACTATATTTTAACACTTAAATAATTTAATTATTATTAGATGATAAGTATTAACATCCTTTGTCCAAGTAATGTTTGCTAATATGCCAAAGTATTTCCTCTTTTATAAGACTAAATTCAGAGTAGGGCATCAGTAAATGACAACTAGCCCAAGAAAAAGAACCCGAAAATCCTCCAAGTAACACG
Source organism: Drosophila sucinea (assembly GCA_018150745.1). Classification (NCBI taxonomy): domain Eukaryota; kingdom Metazoa; phylum Arthropoda; class Insecta; order Diptera; family Drosophilidae; genus Drosophila; species Drosophila sucinea. Next base: position 114,546 of record JAECWP010000133.1, on the reverse strand, counting down.
CACAAATTACGCACCGATTATTGATTTGTTTTCAATGTGATATTTGTTGAAGATTGGTTTGGGTTTGTTCCTACCCACCTAGCTACCTACCTACCTACCGCCTTATTTAAACACTTGAGACTAAATCGTAATTTGAGCTGTTAGACAAAATATGACAACGCTGCCAAGTGCACAGGAGATAACACACGTAAAACGGGCCCCAAAAAGATACTGGCCAGTCAATGGTCAACAGTAAAACACAAGAACCAAGGCGATAAGTATCGGCCATATAAATAAGCCACAAACAACAAACAGACGGACAAACAGACGGACAGACAAAAGGAACGAATAAGGTGAACTATTGTGCCTCATTGTTGAAATAAGTGTTTCACATAGTTGCGGTACCTAAATATATCCCTCAATAACCTGCCGCATTTCGCACATCCTTGGCACACGCTATTTATTTACCCAGCATCCTTAGCCCTTAGGTCTCGGCCTTCTTTTTATTGGCTATTTGAGTTGAGTTTTTGTTTTCTGAAGTTCGATTTGCCGGCCGGCGGCGACTACGTCGGCGGCGGCTTCACACCATTTAGCGAAATGTTTTTGATCTGCCCTCAAGAGCCGAAACGCTGCTTGTCCTCGCACCTACTCCCTCTCCCTCTACTCCCTCTCTCTGTCTCCGTCAAGTGCTCTGTCCTTTAACAAATCTATCTACTTTAACTGGATTGCGGTTCTTTGTTCACTTGCAAATTATTCACTTTTACTTAGCCACATGTGTTTTAGTTTTATCCACATTAGTTAATTGATTTTTTGAGGGTTCAAAACAATCTAAAAGTTGCTCAAAATCTGCATGACAAAATTGGTCATCATTTAGATTAGTTGATAAACTTTTCAGGTAGCAATTATAATCAAATTTACAAAAGCTGTTACTAAGCGTGCTGACTACGACTCTTCTCGGACAGAAATAACTTTTCTATATAGATTCAAATTCGTTCCAGTTATCAGAAAATTATGTCTCTTTCTTAACACTTTAGATTCACTTTTCAAACTTTGTGAAATGTGGAGAGAATACTTTTACATAAGTAAATATAAACCTCTTCATGAAATATTTAGGTAAACTTAATTTCTCCAAAGGAGTGTGAATATTTAGTAGTTTAATCATTAAACTTTAATGTTTCCGAACGTTCCATTGAAAGTGGATAATCATCATGTAGTTCTTAGACTTTAGATATAACAATCACTTTATTTAGACTCTATCTATAGAAATTTAAATAAAAACTATTTCATTTTATGGTCTTTTCGATGAGTAGTTTAGTTATTCCTAAAAAAACACACAGTTAAAAGAGCTTCCTAAAATAGGCCACGTCGATTATTAATTTTGATGTCAACTAATACATTTCTATTATTTTAGATAATTATCTAAAAAATAACCAATGAAATCAAAGATCAGAAGTATTTCGGGAAAACTTCATTTGAAGATTCAAGAATATTTATATGGACTTTGTCTTGAATAAACAAAAAGTATTGCCTTAGAATGGCAATAGTATTGCCTTAGTACAAAAGTATTGCCTTAGAATGGAACCTAATAGGTCAAAGATCGAGGAAACTACACACTTTTCAACATAAAATTGAAAATTATTAAAATACTTTTTCGTAACAGTTAAAACTCATTTACCCCTGAATTAACTACAATTTAGATTAGAATTGTTTGAGCACATGAATGATTTAGAGGTCAGCAATTTAATAACGTTTAAAGACAGTCGATAAGACATTAGATAGATAGGATAGATAGGCCATCGATAAGGTTTACGATTAAAGTTTATAGTTACGCTGAGTCATAATAATGTCAAAGTTTGACTTGGAGCTCTAATGAAATAATAGTTCAAACGTAAATTCAATTCGCTAATATATTTGTAATGAATTTCCAAACATTAGTTTCTTTAAATTCTGCATTCCACATGAAAGAGAAATTGTGTGTAAACCTGAGGCATGAGATAAGATGTTTAATCTATAGATTCCGCAGTTAGTCAATTAAGCAAAGTAGCTGTCATTATCCACAATCCACAAGGTTGGTATATGCATATCACCATATACTATGTACATATATATATATATAACACCCAATTGCACAATTTTTGAGATAAGGTTGTCTGTCAGCATTAGAACCAACCTGATATAACATATCGATCGAATAGCATTTTGCCGTTTTTAACAATTTTCGCTTATGATTTTCTTTCTCTTTTTTTTTTGTAATTATCACAATTATAAATAAATGCAATTATTTCTTTTTTTTATTGTAATCAATAATACTATAACCACACACGACGCGACATGATCAGCGATTTGATTTGATTGTGAGAAGGAGCACAGAACACGGCCAACGCGGCGTATGCGTGTTTTTATTATTTTTTGCAACAATTCGTGAAAGTTTTATTTTTTGTTGGTGTCTTCGTTCTCTATCTGCCGGTTGTCTTTGCAAGACTGAATACCCCAAACGGATACGCAACGCTGCCAGCGAAAAGAAGCGCCGCCGCTGCCGATAGAGCAAGCAAAAAAGGCGAAAGAAAACTGAAACTGAACGTAAACCGAAGCGAGAACTGATGGTCGACGACAACAACAACGATGACGACGACGACGACGCTGACAGAGACTGCAACGACTGTGTGTGGTGATTCCGATTGCGAGAGCGCTCAGCAGCAAACTGAATTGACTATGAGGAACTGCTGCTGCGGCTGCTGCTGTTGCTGATGAGGATGAGGTTGATGATGATGATGAGTCCCAGTCGCCTGAATTGGAATTGGAATGGGCAGGAGACGAGCATCTCTTTGGTTGGTTGTTTTCTCGTTCTCCAAATGGTGGTGGGCTATCATCCTCATCCTCAGCTGGTATGATCAAACGATGATGATGATGATGAGGACTAAAAGTATCTTTGCCCAGGCAAACGGCAAAGGGGATGAACAGCAGCATCTGAGAGAATCAACAGCATCTGAGAGAGGTAGGTAAGCATCCCTCTCCTACTTTCTCTCTCTCTCTCTCTCTTTCTCTCTCTCTCTCTTACTCTCACGAGTTGTGAAAATCTGTGTCAGTTTCATTATTATTTCCAACTCAAACTTCATTTGAAAATTTTCTGATAGGAATTTTGCTAAGGGCAGTTTAGCCACAAAAGGATAGTTCATACATAGAGAGAGAGAGAGAGAGAACGAGCAAACGAGAGAGTGAGAGAGAGAGAGAGAGCGAGTTGGTGGCTCTCTGCCTACCTTTTTCCTATCAGAATCCTGCTCAGCTGCTGGCTGCTGGTTGCTGCCTGCTGCCTGCTGCTTATGTATCTTTGAGATACATCTCTTGGTTCTGAGGGAGGAGCCAACAGGATAATAGGGCGGCACACACATCTTTGTGCATTCATTATGCCTAGATACAGATACACAAACCGAGAGATATACAGATACACAGAGAGATGCCCCATCTCTCTCTCATTTGCTCTCCCTCTGTGGTTGTCTCTCTCTCTCTCTCTCTCGCTCTCCCTCTCACTTTGTAGATGTTTGTTTGTTTGAGGTTGCCCACCCACCTCATCGGCTTCCCCCTCTTTGCCAATCCAGTCAGACAGTGGCAAGTTTCTGGCTTGTGGTTTGCCCATATCCTTAACATCCTGCTGGGTGTGTGTGTGTGTGTGTGTATGTTCGTTGGGGGAGGGAGTGGCAGTGGATGGAGGGTGTGGGAGGTAAGGTTAGGTGTAGGGTTGGTGGCTTTTCAGTCAAAAGCTAACCTGCGTCTCTGTTCCAAAGCGTGCGCAATAAGCACACATTAGGCTAATGGCTCTGTGTGTATGTGTGTGTGTGTGTGGGGGTGTGTGTGTGTGTGTGTGTGTATACTGGCCACAATACTCATGGCTATAATTGAAAGCGACGACGACTTTTAGCCTGCGGCTGGCAAAAAGTAAGCGGGACTTCGTTTCTGTTGCGCTTTTTTTTTTTTTTTGCTTTTTGGCCGGGCAAACATCAGAATTTTGCTTTTCTCTTTTTCGACTTTTTTGCATGTGTATATAGATGTATGTGTGTGTGTGTGTGTGTGGGTGTATGGGGGGAAGGGCCTTTTGTTGGCAACTTAATTTTCGTATCTGTCGTTAAACTTTTTTGTTGGCCAAGAAAAAGGGAAAAGGGAGAAAAGTTAAATGTGGTTTTTAGCACTTTTATTTTGGGGTCTTTTATAAATTTTTTTTTGGGTGCCAGTGAGTAACCATGAGTGTGTGTGTGTGTGTGTGTGAGTGTGTATTTATGTGGGCGTCTACCCATACAATTGTACTTATCTTTTACCACATTCTTTCAAAACATACAAAAATAATAATAAATAAAAGACTAAATGACGAATCAGTTTATCAGTTGCGTGTTTGTTTTTAGCATTACGCAAATGTTTAAAAATTGAATAAATTAAGCATTGCTAACCTTTTAAAGTTGAGATTTGGTTGAAGGAATTTAATAAAGGATTTTTTATACGCTATTTACATTGAATCATCTTTGCTAAACGAAACATAATACTTAATTTTATTACATAGATTTTGGAACCTTATCAATTTATCTGTTTGTGTTTCTTACTTTAACAACTGATTAGAAGTTTTTTGAGCAACATTGATAATAAGTAAATAACTTGTTTATTTAACTTGCAATCTATTTAGACTTATTTATTTGCCTATTTGTTGCAACTTTGAAAAAAGAAATACTGTGGATCAAAAATATATTTAAACCTGTTTGAGCTTACATCAAGGCAACTCTATTCCGAATGTTGCAAAGCTATTTTGACAATTACCAAGATCTCAAAACAACAATTTACTTAGTGATGTGAGATATATCTAATGCGATATTAGCCACAATAACAAACTACTTTTAAATCAACTGAAAGATACCAATACATTAAGAAGACTTCAGAGCTTATGACGAGAACTAAAAGTATCATTAGATACTTATAGATTTAAGATTAAATTAAAAATATAAGTACAATTCAAACTATATTGTTTAATTGATTTTATATTTGGAAACTTATATATCCACCCAAAAGAAATCTCAACGATAAGGCAAATTAAATTGTTGGGCACCTTTTGCAACTCCTCGAGAAGGTTAGTTAAACTCTGTGACAACTTAGGATTGGGACAAAATCACAACATTGTTTGACATTAAATTGAAGAGAATTTTCAATGCCTACTCGATAGTTTAAGGACAATTTTTCAGCCTCTCATGGCATTCCCATTCCCCAAGTATTGAAATTCCGCGACGTGCTGGACCCTGAGGCAAAGAATTCTTTCCTTTTGCAGAGTGTGCAAACTTTCTGGAACCTTTTTTAGTGAGATGGTTTTCTAGCTAAGGTCCTAGTCTTGTTTTAATGTAAATTTTTTATTAGAAACTAAAATGGATCACAATTATTGTATTATAAAAATATAATTGTATCAGAATATCAGTTTCTTGTATTTATATTCGTCACCTTGTGTCATTTATTTTGCTATAAAAATTAATAATTGTAATTTTTCCCTTTATATTAAGTATTTCATGTTCTAAACTAAAAAAAATATCTTCTACAAGTTTCTTAAAGTATTAACCATAATTGTGAATGTTTAATAATTAAAAACTATGAAAATGGTTTTGAATATCAAACATCAAATGGATTAAAAACAAATTTAAAATCTCTAAGATTAAGAATTTAGCTGCATTCCAAATTTATTACAACTAATAATGTGACTAAGATAAAGTCGGTTGAGTCTGTCAACGATTCAATTATATTTTTGACAGACATCCTAACTAAAACTCTATAAATAAAAATCCTAAATATTTCATAACCACAGAAATGAAAAAATATCTGCAGAACTTAAAAAAAAAAACTAGTCATTTACTTGTAAATCTATTTAGATAAATCAGCTTCAACTTGGCTTATCAAAATTTATTTATTTTTTCTACAGAATTATTACTGCCAACTCATTGGAAGCGACAGGAATTACGTAAGTACTTGACGAATTATCAAGCTATTTTAACATACAACTATGTAATGTATTATTATTATCGTACGGAATTCCGTTTTATTTTGTAGTGCATTCCGAGATATATATTGTCGTTCTCATGCTAATTTGCAACTCTTTTTCCCACAAATAAATTAAGTCATAACCCCTAAACGAAATCAATGCTAAACAACAGAATCAAAGACAGCAAATCATGTTCATATCTCTACTTTTTGGAGGTGAGACATAGATAGTAAGAGGAGCATTGTGTGATTGGGTCATAAATTTGTTCACTTGTTATTTATTTGCATGAGGAATATGCCACTTAAAGGCAATCCCCCTAATAATTCTACACGACAATGCGAACGAATGATAAAAACTCGCTCATAAAATATGAATTCGAGTCAAAAAGTGTCATTCGTTATAGGTATTCATATCGGTATCTATCTATTTGCGTTTGTCAAACAGCAGCAGTCAATTAGGACCTCAACACATATGTATGTACATGCCAGATACCCATACGGGTAGGGGGTAAAACCTAAGGGTGAGGGTAAGGGCATGAGCATGGGTACGGGTGCGCCACATCATCAAGGGTTGCAAGGGTCGTTGGAAAGGGTCTGACTTTGGTTCTGAGGTTCCATTCTAATAGCGTTAAATTAAAACAACATAATCGACAACGATGCGACACACGTTGCGAGCCCTTGTCACACACACACACATGCACACAGGCGTGAAGCCGAAAAGGAAGACACAGGACCCATTTGGATAGGATGATTCTTTATTTGCATTTCGATTTGGTTAGATTTGTATAGAGACACATAATTCATTAGCTAACACGCCTCAAAAAGTCAAATTTTTCAATACTCAATACGGCAAAAGGGTTAAACGGGGGAAACGCCTTTCAAAATTTTGCATAGATACAAAATTTTTGAAATATGTTTTCTAAAATAGACCAGGAATAGCATGCATGATTCACGCAAAACGAAAACCAAGCAAACATTTAATATTTTGTTGTATATTTTTATCAATTTCATTTTAAAGTTAGTCAAATTTTTTCGGTTGTTGATAAGTCTCATGAATTTGTCTTTCGCCGGACATTTCGAACATTGTGAGATAAGTGATTTCGTAGAAGCTGAAAGGAAGTGAGTTCTTAGAGAAACTTGGGTAGTCGCAGTGGAGAATATTTCATTGGCATCTCTGTATAAATTGATTATAATAAAGTCTACACTTTTTTTTGTAATTTACAAATTTCTAAAATATTTCTCTATGTAGATAAGTTTTTTCAAAATTTGATTTTATTAGTTTGTACCTTTAAACGAAAGGATCGATACAAAGTTCAGTAAAATTGGGAAAACATCATTAAATTAAAATTGCAAGATAATAAAAAATCAGTTTAATCTTTTAAACTTTTACTGCATTTGGATTATGACCTGATTATACCAACTATATTAACATATATGAAACTGAATCTTTATATTGCCGAGTTAAGATAAGCCTAAAGCACATGTGTTTTTATGAAAAAACTGTAAAAGAGCTTTCTTTGGAGCGGTTTAATGAGAATTTTAAAGGAAGTTTTCGTTGACTGTTCCTGCAATTTCAGGTAAACATAGTGAACGACCTGATTTAAGTCGGAAATATGACGAAATCTTCTAATTTGTAGATCAATTAAACCAGCAAAAATTATAATTTTAAAAAACTATCAAAATTTAGGAATCTCTCGTGAAAAAAACTCTCGTAATTTTAAAAAACTATCAAAATTTATGAATCTCTCGTGAAAAAAACTCTCGTAATTTTAAAAAGCTATCAAAATTTAGGAATCTCTCGAGAAAAAATTTGTTAAGGCTCATCCAGAAGAAAGTTTAGCTTAGTTAAGAAAATTACAGATACAAATAATAGAGCATATTCTCAATATAAAGATATAGTCAAATGAACTAACCTCTTTTTCATTCGACTTGTTTTTACTCTACGATGCAATGTCTCTCTAAATATTTTTTAAAACACGACCATAATATAATTTTATTCCAGAATAATTGTTACAAATTCATTGAATTTAAATTTTACGCGCCAAAATTTTGAGTTATGAGAAACAGTGGCCTCTCGTGTCCTCTCCCTGCAAATGCCCAAGGCACTTTTGGATCCTGGGTTGAACTTGAACACTTCCTTTGACTCGAAAGACTCGGAATGCCATTCAAACTGAGTGACTTTGGCTTTTTGTCTTCGGCTGTGTGTGTGTATGTGTGTGTTTGCTCTATGCCTGTCGGCTGTCGGCTATAATTAACTCAGCTGGATGACTGATCTTTGACTTTAACTGTCTGCTCCAGACTCGCAAGGAAGGACAATAGCTTCGATTGGGTTTGTAGGGAAGCAGCTTTTACATATACACATATGTTTTTTTTTTGTAGGTTTTTGTGAAAAGTTCTTGAAGAAATCAAAAGTCGTCGGAGACTTCTTTGTTTGAATTCAAGTGGCCCGAGTGTAGGAATGCCCCTTGCCAAGCACAAACTAACTCACATACATACAAACATATATATTTAGGTATATATCAACCTCTGCCGATCTTGTAAACCTGGCGATTTCAATTGTGTGTGTATGAGTGTGTGTGTCTTATTGACATGCCAGGACTTCGACTGCTGTTCTATTGTTCCCACTCGCAGCAAACGGAAGTCGTCCTTTCCTCTTCACAACAGAGTGAAAAAAAATACCCCAAAAAAAAAAAAGAAAACCAAGTTCTCAAGTCAAATTGTTGAAGCACAGACTGACAGACTGACTGTCTGAATGCTGTTCCGAGGGTCAGGACTATAATTATAACGAGGTCAAATGCTGTCGCTCTCTCCCTGTCTCTCTCTCCCTCTCTTTCAGGTCGCAACCGTTAGGAGCATTGCATTTGCAAGATGCATGGGAAGGAAGGGGGAGGCGTGGCCGCTGAGATATGGTAACTTAATACGATCTAAAGCTGCAAGATCTTTGCCATACGCACGCGCCCTCAATTTGCAATGTGCATCAAACGGAACGGAAGCCACGCAACGAAAGAGAAGATCCTCATCTTCATCGTCATCATAGTTTCCTGTCTTTGGCACACTTTCGTTTACATCTGCCCCAGTCTATATCCCAGTATATAGGGGTGGCTATAACCTCAAATTAATATCTCACAGATAGATTGCAAATGTCACTCACATGTAACCCTTCTTCAGGTAACGAGAAATTTGTTACGTTTTTTTAGGTTTTCTTCTTTAAAAAATTTGCACTTCACTTTTGATTTTTTATTTTTTAATTAGCGTGAGAAATATATATTTTGCACACTCTTTTTTACAGCCACAATTTGATAGGTTTTTTTGTTTTTTGTTGCACTAGATTCTCGTCCGCTTCATTTATCACGGTTCTTCGGAGCGATCATTTCGAGCCGGACATTTTGCCGTCGCAAAACTGTGATAAACTAAGCGTTTACTTAGCTTGCTAAATCACAATTGATTGCCGTCTCCACACTCCAGTTGAGGGAGCCTATACCCAAGTTGGGTCGGCGGCGCTCCACCAATACAAACACACTCATTTTGGTGACAATCTACACAATAAGTCATAGAGCAGAGCAAAAGAGACTGAGACGAGACCTCCAAAAAAAAGACGAAAGCCTCTCGACAGCGGTTTTCTGAAGTGCCATGATACCAAACTCCCATAATACTCACGAGTAGGAGGCCAGCAACAGAAGCGACTGGGAACGACGGACATCGGGCATCGAGATCGGCGTTAGCGTCTATCGTCACGTCGTCATCGTCGTTGTCGTTGTTGTCGGTCTAAATGGAGCTCATAAAACCCCTAAGCACTTGTGTATAGAGCACATTTATATGTAAGTGTCGTCGCTCTGCGATCGTACATATATATATATATATAGAGAAAAGTGTACTATGCACTCTCTCTCCCTCTGCGTGGCTGCTTTTGTCCGTTGTGCTATCTGAAGCAATGTTTTACTTACTATATTGTGGACTATCTATTCTCTAAAATAAAAATAAACACATCACATTTATATGGAATTCCATATGAAGTTTGGAGGACGAGTGCAATCACTGAGCAAAATAAATGGGTTAATTATATGTATAGTGAGAGAACCTTTCGTCTCGTTTCTCCTTTTTACACACATACATTTTACATTTAATGAATGAAAAAATACCCAAAAGCGTACCGTACAAATACCCGTAACACGTTCCTAATCTTTACTACATTTATCGCTAAAAATTATCAACTAATTAACCAATGTTAATATTTATAAGGCATGATAGTCCAATTACAAACTAATATAGTTACAAAATTGTAATCGCAACTCAACGATTATCTATTTGTTCTTCACAAAGTGTCCATTCGACTACCCAACTTGAGAAAATCATTCACACTTGCTCTTTTAAGAACCATTTCGAGTTTCTTGATTTTTAGTTTTAGATTTTTCTTAACTTTTTTGAAGTCTTTTGACGGACTCTCCATAATTAAACACGGGCTTTGCTGATTTAGAATAAAGCGTGGTGAGCTGCTCTCAAGATGATCTTAAATAATTATTTTATATTTTATTTTAACCAAATGCCGTTAACCAATTTGTCAAGTTCGTGGATAGATCTGCCAAAGGAACTAAATATATTCTTATTGTTAAAACGTAGCTATAATTTCTTAATTCTTTTTATTCTTTAGAAGTCTTAGTACCCAATTAATTTTTCACATTTTGGTTATTTAATTTATGATTTAAAAATACACAATTGGAATGTATTTCAAAGCAAGTTAATCTCTCACTTAGATCTAGTAATATTTTAACAAAGAATTCAAAAGTCTACAAATACTGATATCTCGATATCAATATACATAGATCCCCTTCAACACAGACCCAATCTTGGTTATGATTACTTTTTAAAGAACTTAATATTAATATCAAATTGGTTTTGGTTCTTTACTATATACAAATTCAAACATGATTTTACTTGATTCTGTGTATAAAAAGAAAGACATTATTTTAGTATATTCTGAAATTCATATTGTATATTCATTTTTAGAAATTCAAACTTATATATCTGAATATTTTATTCCCTAATGTTATCTATTCTGATAAAGTCAATGAAATAGATTAATATAAGTAAAATTACTCAAATTGGATTGCATTTATTTCTGCATTTACATTAATCTATGCTTTTTGGATGCTATTTAGTTTGATGTATCTAAATGTGGTTCAAAAAAATTCAGGAAAAATGAATTCAATATTAAACATCTTCTAGATAAATCATTGGTATTTCATTCTTGCTTATATAAGAGATAACTTTGGTCTAAAATTTGTCAAAGGTATTGAAATTATTTTGAGCGAATTATTAAATAGTTAATTTATTTTTATTTGTATTTTGTTTATACTCGGAACTCGGTTAATCGTGCTTTGATTTTGGTTGAGAACGTTTGAGGTCTGAGAACATATTTTACTTTATGCCTTGTATTTTATATTGAAACTATATCAAAAGAAATCAAAAAGGTTCTGAATAACCAAGAAATAATAAAAAGGGACAATAGAAAAATCTATTACTATACAAATCAATAAATATGTACAAGATAAGTAAAGTTAAATTTTGAGGCTATCAAGCTAAATCCATAAATATATGTACTTTAAAGATAGCATGCATAGAGTAAAATATATAGATAAAGAAGCCTAATTAAATGACTTTTTAATTCAGAGTAAATCAATCTCTTAATTCAAAAGCTATCTAATTGTTGTATTTATTTTGAAACATGTTCATGTCATCGTGTTAGTACATATCAGTTGTCTCAGCACTCTCGATTACAAGCCAACATAAATAAATATTAAATGAAGAAAAAGTCCCACACTCATAAACAATGAACCAGTGACAAGATTCTGACAGTTACACCGATAATGTAAAGCCACTCTCTCGAGCTCCAAGCCAATATCGCTTCCAAGAACCTCCTCGGCATCTAAATAAACGATCTGACGAGGCCAAGCAATTATCTAAGGCGACATTATTTACTCTATATATGTAGTATATAAACACGATCTGCCTTTAAGCATTATTTTTGTTTTTCGCTGTAAACATGACTCTGAGTGGGTCGGACAGATAAAACCGAAGCTCATAAAAAAAAAAATATTGGAAATCCCCAGGAAAGAAATCGACTACCTACTTGAACGATTTAGAATTGAAAATCGACACACAACACAATGGAAATACAAACTCGGACTGCCGCGGACTGTCTTTTGAATGACAATTCGATTGATTGTTGGCAAAAAAAAAAATAAAAAAAACGGTGCTTAACTTTATTGACGGGCACCTGTCATATAAAACGGCAATATTAAGTATACGCAGGGTCTGCCAACAGGGCTATCTCTCTTCTTCTATCTAGACAACGATCTAACAACAACAACAACCACAACAACAAACAACAAGCACTTTTGCTTTTGGACACTAAAACGTCTCATTGAAAGTGTTGAAAATAGGAAAACGAGCAAATAAAGTGTTCAAAGTGTGTGTATTCGGTAATAAATTGTCGAAATTGGAAGAATAATTCGGGTGTTGTAAATTCATAAAAATATCAGGTGCGATGCGTGTGCCTTTGCCCCCATACCCCCCTCTATCTATCTATCTCTCTCGCTCTCTCTTCCCCCTTCTCCCTCTCTGCTTATTCTGTATGATGATATTTGGTTCTGGTTCTACTACTGCGTTTCGAGTCGATGAAGCAACAATCCAAACGAGTGCACAATAAAACTGTTGTTAGACTTTTTGTTTTTTTTTTTTTTTGTGATAGATGATATCATCAGGAAATACATATACCACGTCGTGGTCGTAGTCGTTCCTCTTCTGTTCTCTTCTCTTCATTTTTTTTCGTTTATTTTTTGTTTGTTTAACCCATTTTTTTGTTTTTAGTTTTGGAAAAAAAAAGACATTGGCAACATTTATAAGAAAACAAAAGTCAAGTAGCTGAAAAGGAACTTCATAAATTAAAGCAGCATTTATAGAGCATCCGTGGCTCGGCTAACGAAAACACCTGCTATAAAAGTAGCTGATAACACCAACCGAAAGAAGGAGCTAATCTTGATCCAAAAGCTTATCTGGCGTTTATCTGGCCACCTACTAGAAAACCGAACAGAAGCAACTGAAAATGCCAAAATAATCTAACCAGAGACTTGGAAACGCGTTCTACATATTGTCTAATGGCAAAATGTATCTCGGGTCTAACGATTCTACTCGTCTTTGAGAGTCTCTTTCACATTATCTGCATTTGAGTTGTAAATTCTCCAAGTGCGACACTTTTATTTTGATGTATTTATGATGGCCTCTAATTGTGGCCTATGGGTGATTGGTTGTGTTCTCCTTCTCTATGCTCTTCCACTCTTGCACTCTTCCACTCTTCCAATTCGACTTCATTATCAGCTTCAGAATGTGCTATGTTTTATGATCCTATATATAGCTTTTTCTTGCCTAATTGAATGATATGATAGGAGGTTTTAGAAAATATTTTAATAGCTGTTAATACAATCGATTCTCAGGTAATAAAACCATGCCTGATACCGATAGCACTTGCCGCCAGTTTGGGTTCATTTCTTCATCATCATCATCATGATGATAATGATAATTATGATTATAATTGGAAATGTAAAGAGAAGTTATAGTTATCAATTGAAGATTATACACGCGCGCTAAGTTTTTGGGGATTTTGCCATATTAGTGGTTTATTTTTGTGTAATTCTAGACCTTTCCCCCATATAATGATAAGTAATTAATCAGTCCAATGGCATCGAATGATCTCGGAAAAAACTTTAAATATTATAAATCGCTTTAAGAAGTTTAAAAGAAATAATACTGCGACCTTTTCGGAAGTAAAAATAAACTTGTAATTGGGCCAATTTGAGAATTGTCTTAGGAAAAGCATTTAAAAATTATGAAACTAAAGATTCACAGGTTTAAATTTTTATGTACCTGACCTATTAATGGAAAAGCAGTCCAAACTGCGATTTATCCAAATCTTTACTTAATTTTCTTCATTGACGAATCGATCTTTTGGATTAAACATTAAGTTTCTTTAAATTTTTGAAGTTCAAATCTTGGGAATATTTTATGTCGTTTTTTAGTTAGTTTAAATTGCTTGCTAAGAAACGATTTTTAAAGGTTTTTTCGATGAAATATTATGATCTTTTGCTTGCTTCTTCGAATTTTCATCTCAGATCGCATTTAGAAAATGTTAAATCTTGAATTAATGAGTAAGTTGTGACCTTTCAGGCATAGATTTGAAACAAGTAAAATTCTACTTTAACCATTAATATAAGCACCCTCTAAAAGAAGTAAGTCTAATTAATTTTTTTTCTTATGAGTTGAGTTCACAATCAAACTGCTGAGTTAGTCAACTTTGAAACGATCTGACCAATCGATTTAGCAAACTAATGACCTTGGGAAAGTCCAATAAAAACATTTCTTAATATTTCTCCTTCAGAACATCTGTTCCTTGTGCTCTCACAATCTTCAAGTCAATCTCTAAGCCATTAAAAAGTTTAAGTAACATTTTATGATTTACGATTTTTGAAAAATACCCAATCAAATCCCTTTGCCTCAATAATTCATATCAACAGAGAGAGAGTGGAACTCCCAAAGGAACTATATCAGAAATGCGCCCACATAATTAATAACCAAGCATATTTGAATCATCGTTATAAATAAAATAACAATTACAAATATATATATATGAAATTGTATATAAATATAAATTCAAAAAGGAAACGATTAAACATGGCAATTACGTATTTTCAATTATCCGGGAAGCTCGAAAACGACAATTTGTTATCCAGCTATGATAAATTAAAGTGAAAGAAGAGTCATAATGAATTCTTGGAATAATTTGATATCTTGAATAAGTTTAAAAATCTTCCATATTACTAACCCTCTAACACACACATACATATACACACACACACACACAGATACACACATGCTTTTTCTTCATAATTAAAATCTGTACATTTCGCAAGATTTATTTAAATATAGTTGAAGCTTATCTTGGGCTCGAAACACTTTCAATGTCAGACAATTGCCATGCCTCTCCGCCAGAACAGATTGCTAAACTTGTTTCGGAAGTTTTCGACTGATAAACCAGACTTGAGGCAACTGTGTTATCTGAAAACCAAAAACACACAACATTCTCAACGAAAAAGCGTTACTTTTGCAACTAATTGAAACAGATGGATCCAGATGAAAGCAGATTAGGATGCAGGCACGAGCTGATCCCAAGCACCATGGGTTTTTATGCCATTATAAATTATCATAATAGAGGGAAAAAACTGATCTCCAAGGAATTCGATTGGATAAAATAAAGTGGCTTTTAGGTTTCGCGATAAAAGTATTTTGGGAATTTACCAAAAGCAAAGTAAAAGCAGAAATGTTATAAATCGGATTGGGTTAAACTCTGGAAACTAAGTAATTAAAATTAATTGTGCCTTTTTAGTCGTTCCATTTGAGAAACATCCAACAGAAGTGTTTAAATGGACTAAACCTAATCAAAAATCAAGATTGTTAAATGGTTTTGACTTTCATCAAACGGTTTAAGAAGGTATAATTTAATATAAGCTTGATTGTCTTATCGAAATCTTGATATAAGACTTAAAACGCAAAAACCTATAGCAAATGTGCTAAAAAGGCTGATCCATGTTTATATCAAATGTTTAACATTATTTCATATATTATTAAATCATTATTTCAATTATTATATATTAATTTAATAGGGTAATGTCGGAAACTCTAATAAGCCAAATTGCGGATGACACAAAATAAATAAAATAATGAAAGTAAGTCGTCAGTTAGAACTTCGCATGGTATATGCACCAAGTTAAAAAACGTCTTTAATTTTTTAAAACCAATTTCGTATATTAAGTTCCTTTCTGGTCTCTTGCGGACGGAGAGATCGACAGACAACTGTCATGCGAATCAAGACTATATAAAATTAACGGACGGAGCTTCAATATTTATTGTGTACTACGAAGTCTCCGCTTTTTTACCCCAGCTTTCCCGTATTATCCGTAACTCGGCTATCGCGTGGATTCGTTTAAGTGAAGTCCGGATAGACGAATTTCTACTGCACATTCAAATTGGTCAATATCAAATCATTTGAATCTTATGACTTATGATTTTCAATGATTCATTCATTAATGTTACCTTAACAATGTGCTGGACAATAAATCTTGTAGTGATCATGCTTTCTTTTATTATATAAACAATATAACAGTCTAGTCTTTAGCTAGATCAATATCAATCAGCAGAATATATGTTTATTTTTGATTAGGTTCTAGGATGTTTAAACAATCATCATTGTTTTCATTGATTATTTTTTGAACCAACAGTCGCACCTAAACAGAAGTTGACATTAATTCATAATAGCTTATACAACTTTATTCATATACAGAGTCAAGCAATCGAAGTTCTCGTATTGTAGTGCAAGTGCATAAAAAATTTATTGAGACCTCTTTTTCATGTCCCAAAATAGGCTTTCCTTTATATAAATAAAGTCACAATCAGAAATTGGTCAATCGATTGGTTTTATTGAAGATCATCTAGCGATTTAATCTTAATAAAAAGTTGTTAGGTGGTTCAGATCTAAATCATTTATCGTAAAACTTCACCCAAACACTTCCAAGAACTTTTCTATTAAATACTTTTTATGTCCAGCATATTATTTTATATAAAATACACAAATTATTCCTATAGTTCTTTAATATGCTAGAAATCTATATGCATTTTCTGCAATATTCTATTTTAGTTGACAAAACTTTTAATGTTGTGTAATCTGAATGATATTTAAAATTTATTTATTTAAGCTTTGTCACAGTATTAATACTAGATTAATAAAGAGCGTATCATATCATATTTGTTTCGCAGTTTCTCTAACATGTCATAAATGTTAAGAAAGGGTATACAAACTTTTGTAATTACATTCGGATTTTCCTATTCCAATGGTTTTCACAACTGATGAGCTTAAAAGTACTACGAATAAATGGGAAATTCAGGAAAAAATTGTAGATTTTATTATAGTTAAAAATCATGACTGGAAATCTAATTAGGTATTAAGAATAAGGTAATCTAATGCACGATTATACATCTTCATATTGTATATGAAATTATTTGTTTTAAAACCATTGTATATATCATCTGAATGCCAATGATCCTATAAAGTTTTTATAATAAAAAGTCTATTCTCTTTGTTGTGAGGCCATTGACAATATTCATTTCATAAATCTTTATTTGCCATTGATATTATTGCGATGTTTTTTCGATATAAGGCCAATCGAGAGACTCACCTTGATTATTAAATTTTCTAGCAATCGCTTTCGATCGCATTATAATCTCGAGCAGTGACGTCATTAATCTACAATGATTCACGTGTATCCAAAGAAGATAAAGTCGAGCACTGGAAACCCTTTAAGAGTTCAAGCCACATCCACAGGGCCGTTGACATTGACTTTGACAGGTGAGCCTAGGTGAGTCTTGGGTGAGCCTTGGGCCTGGTGCCCCACTCAACTCACTCACACACACACATGTGTACACGGTTAGCCCGAAAACAATTAGAAATCACTTTTTGCTTGCTGCTTGTTGGTTTTTCTTCTTCCTTTAATCAAAATACACAAACCGAGTCCGAGAGGGTGGACAACCGACACAATTTCATTTGCATATACATATGTGTGTACATATGAGGGGTGGGGTGGGGTGGTGTGTGGTTGTGTGTAGTGTTTTTGTTTAAATCTTGGCAATGTTTTTTTTTTATTTATGTTTTTTTTTGCGTTCTATTTTGCACACGCGTCTCTCGTTAGAGAAGGCGATTGGAAAAAATATATTTGGACCAAAAGCACCCAAAACAAACAACGGCAACAACAATTTCAACAAGAACAACAACATCGAGAGCAACAACGAAGACGAGATGAGAACCGACGGCAGATTGGCAAATGAAGTTGTTTGTTGCTTGCAGCAGGAATAACGTTTAAGGCACTCTAGGTCTATGGACTCGAACTACGTCGTACTACCACGGATACTACGACACTACGGACTAACGTCTAGCTCTACGGTTTGCCCGAAACCATTGCAATGGATAGAGCACAACATCAACAACAACAACAACTGTGTGTGTGTGTTTGTGTGTGTGTGGGGAACAACTGGAGCGACTTTTACTGGCGCACACACCTGCCCATCGAAGCTCCTCAGACGCGACTGACGACGACAGCGACAACGACAACGACAACGGCGACTGACGACGACGACGACCACCGAGACTACTATTTCGACGACTATTTCGTCTATGCGGTGTTTGCCGCTGCTTCTGTGTGTTATAGTTCTTTCGGCCGGTTTTTATTTTTTACCTCCTCCTTTCTTTACTATTTGCTATTTTCTTTTTTTTTTCCGTATTCAAAAAACTTTTAGTCGGTGAAAGAAAGGTAAAAAAAAACACACACACACAAGAACAGAGACTGACTACGCGGTGGCAATTATAAGCGGGTGGAGCAACCGCCAAACCCGCCAACCACCAACCACATTCGGCTAGAGGCCTACAGGCACGTTTACCTCACTGTATGTGTGTGTGTGTAGCCAAAGGACACTCACGACGACGACGACGACATAGTTCTTGAGGCTCTCAAAACGGGGAAAAAGCAACGTAATTCATGCAAATGAAGTCACGCAAGTTTACAACACACACATCCGAGTGTGTGTGTGTGTGTGTTTGTGTGTGTGTCTGAGAGACAGGGACCCAACAGCAACTGCCCACCCAATAGGCATTGACCAGGCGGGGTGGAGCAGTCGTTAAATGGAATGGAGTCGGGGGGACCTTCTAGACACTGCCAAACGGAAGAACTGTTGCTCTTTTTTTTACCAGAGAGTCCAACAAAATGTCCAGGGAAAGTGACTTTTAACCTCAACTATCGCAAGAGATCGTCGTCACTTGCATAACCAAAGAAGTTTTATGGATCGAGCACTTTCTACTTTCTGAATAGATCATAATTATGGGAAGAAACAAGTCAGATTATCATTAACTTTCTACATAGAATTTATACAATTTAATAGAGATTCGTTTCATCACATGATCTGTTATATCTATATCTTAACTTATCTAAAATAAGCAGCGTTACTCAACGATATATTTAATCTCATCATTAGAAACTTCTTTAGATGATATTTCCTTTGAGAAGTAAATCATGGCGCCAACATACTGATCCTATTAGGATACTGATCCTATTCAGTTCCGAATCCAGGAGCGGACACTCAAAGGTTTCCATTCAGTTCCGAATCCAGGAGCGGACCCTCAAAGGTTTTATGCGTAATTATCCTATATCCAATAATATTCAATTTTTTAAACGTAGAAAAATATTTTAAAATGGGCATAAATCGTATGACTTTTAATGTGTAAAATTTATTTTGATGTCTACACTCGGATAAATATTTATTCCTTACAAATACAATATTAATTATTAAATATTTATTTTACAAATATTTAAATAAATTTATTATTTACAAATTTATTATTTCGGTTTATTATAACAAATACAATATTATATTGTTCAGTTTCTCTCCCAAAATGTCCCTCTGGATCCGACCCTGGTTTCGATTCGAATTTTTCCCTGAGTGTTGGAGAATTAACTGTGACTTGAGTTCCTATGCAATGTGCAATGCAGGATCGATAGGTCATCATCGTTTTTATCACTTTTCAGAGCCTCGTCAAACTCTACGGTCATTTCTTTTACATCATAATATGTGAAGTTTCTCTCAATGACTGACCAAATGATCTCCGCCATCGTGGACAAGAAAATGGACAAAGAAGATAGATGAAGTTTCCTTTTTGTTGCTATTAACGAAACTTTTGCTCAATATCTCAAATGGTTATCCGGAAACTTATAAACTTTGGAAAATAATGTGAATAAGTGGAGAATTACTTGACGATCATTTGAACATCGTGATCATTATTTATTTATTTATTTAATTGTAGCGAAGAATTAATTCTACTTTACAATGTTTATTTACAATGCCAGAGCAACAAAGGCCTTCAGGCTATCGTGATCATTAAGATGTTTCAAATGTGGAAAAACTTTTCTTTTCGCTGCTATTAGTCAGAAGAGTTGTGAAAGATCTTTTGAAATCATTATAAATGCTCGAATATTTCGAATTCCATTCACAGGTTTCGTGATTACTGAGTAGTAATTATTGCTAAAAGTTTCTATTGACTATTAATTAGTTCTCTTAATTGTGCAAATCTCTTTTCAAATGGTTTAACATGGTAGATCAAGACCAAAATCTGTTAAGGTCGCTTGTTATTAGTGTTGGCCATCGATCATTGATCGAATAACAAATGCATGACGACCAAATAGGCGTTTTTGTTCCTTATTCCCATAGGTTAATAGCCTAAGTTGGCTAAAATCCACTTCCCTTACCATCTAAATGATTTAATTTGCTTTCATCACTCGACGAATTGCTAGGTTTTTGACTTTTCAGTTGAATTTATTTACTGTACTTGCAACTTTGTGGTCAACGGCGACTCCAATTGAAACATGAAGCAAAGTTGGTCGCCTAACCTTGCTATCTATGCCATCTATCTATATGGCAGTTATTAAAGCCCAACAACCCATGCACATGCCAACAGAAATCCTCCCCCGCCACCAAGCAACCCCCCTTACTCAGAGCGTGGAATAAAATTTATGGCTTGTCCTGTACCCCCAAGAGAAGCGTAGAGAGAAAGGACCACCCTCTGGCCAATGGGCAGGGGACAGTCAAGTGGCCACCCACTCGACCGTTGGGCAGCAAAGTGGCCAAGCAGTGGGGGTGGGGGATACTGACTGTTTTTTGCATTTGTCGCCTGCTCAGGCCGCGTGTCAGTCGTTTGTCATAGGGCCGCCCGACTCACGTCCTCGTCGTCGTTTTCGTCTGGGGTTTCACTCAGTTCAAGTACATGGCAATCAATATTTTGCTAACATTAATTATTCATGCTAGAATATGCACACCCCCCCTGACCACCCTATTACCCACCTGTTCTGTGGTAAGTCTGGTCGGCTTTAGATTTTAGATTTTCTTTCAATTTTCAATTTCAGTTTTTCCTTCTTTTTTTTTTTTGCCTTTTGTTTTGCTGCTCCGTTCCAATTCCAGCGCATTGCTCACATTTTTTCTTTATTACGAGTGGGAAAACTCATAATAAAAGTAAGTCAGCCGAGTGAAAAACATTTGTTTTTTTTCCATGTCGTAAAATGTGCAAAGACTTGGTCCGGTCAGAACCCCCCGCACCCACCGCACTCACTCTCTGTCGATGCTGGAGCAGTTTTGGCAGCTTTATGAATCGTATAATTGCTCGAATGGCACAAAAGTGCATCGAAAGAGTGCGATTTGCCTTATTAATAATCACAATTTTTGCCCGTTTTATTTTCTTATTGTTTATCTAAAGTTTCTGTATGTAATTTGGGCGCCACATACACAGAGAGTGAAAGATAGAGGGAGAGAGAGGAGTGCAGAGGTGGCTGGGACCTCATTTTCTGGTAGTACAAAAGTCCATTGTTCTAATTTTAAATGAACTTGATCTTGTGATTGAAATTGTTCACTACAAATCTGCTATATAGAATATAGTTATATATGTAGATTGATTTAAAAATGCATCTGCTATCATAGGGCATGATTTTTCGAGAACACACAAAAGAATATCTAAAAACAAAATATTATATCATCGAAAATTTCCATTGGATTGATCAATAAACTGTATTAGAATCAAGGTTTTCCATGGTCGGTTGGGTGCCTACTAACACGGAAGTTCAAATTTCACTCATTTCACAATTTCACTCACTACAAAGACATAGCTCATTAGTTTTCCTTTAATCTTATGTTATGCTTTATGATAATAATAATATTAAAATTAATTTCTGGAGGTTTAAATAAATCACTTTTCTTAGTTATATGTATCTTAATATTTTTAAAATTCTAATACTGGTCTTAAAATTGCAATCTACAAAATTCGTAGAATATACAGAAGATAGAATTGAATGTTCCAAGGTCGAACCGATTCTTTTAAAATTTCTTCCTTATCAGGATCAGGATCGGATGACTATATTATATAAAGATACACTAAATGTAAAATTAAATAAAATGAAAAAGTTCCAAAAAATTATCGAATAGTGTATGAGTAAAAAAAGTTGAATTTTAATCCCTTTAATTATATTTATTTATTACTAGTTATATAGTGACCTTTATTTATCGTTAATTAAGTATGTCATTTAAAATCTATGTATGAGAAACATGTACAATATAAATACATATATAGATTTGTATTAAAGAAATTATGTCTTACATTTCAACTAAATTATATAAAAAATCAGTGGAAATGCTGGATTCCTTTTTTAAAGATCCTTTTACCAGAATTTGAGGTATTCTTCTTCAAATGTATAGGAGATTCCATTTACATTTTCAGATTGTTTAGTACATTTTTTGCTTAGGAATTTCTTTCATTCATTTGGCTGAGCCACCCGCCCATTCCCTTTCCCTTCCCGCACAAACACATATTGTATTGACCTGAATTGCAGAAATTCGCTTGCCTTAATTGAGAAGCTAAAAACAGAAATAAGCCACATTTGAAATTATTCTGAAGGCCTTTTTCATTAACCGACTTGTGAGTTCCTCATTAGTGATTCACAGGCCGGGTAGCCAGACATCCCAACTGTGAGAGAGTGGCCACAGAATTGAAATAATTTAGCGTACATTTAATAATCAGGAAATAACACACACACACACACACATCTATATAAACATATATAGACGGACATTTATGTTATATAGCAAAAGATGCAATTTTGAGTATGAGGTAATCGTAAATTGCAGCGCTCCAGAAATGACCCCCCTTTCCCCATGTCATTCTCCCACTGACTATGATTGTGACTCTGCACAAATACACAGATACCGAAGCTCTCACACACGCGCACAAAAAGCAAAAAAAAAAAAAAATAGAAAGAAAGAAGCAACAAGAAAAAACAACGAACGCTTCTGACTGGCGGGCATTGGATGGAAATGTTGTTGTTGTTGCTGCGCCATCGCTGCTGCTGCTGCTGCTGGTGCTGTCGCTGTTGCCAGTCCGTCGTCTCCTTATCTCTTTGTCATTATCTCTCTCCCCCAACAACAACAACAACAATGACGACTACGACGTCGACGACGCCAACGATGAGCGTGTCTGTCATTCGTTTGTCATCGTTTTACCTCCCCCACATCACGTCACCTCTCCGGCCAGCACACACACAATTTCTCGTAAAAGCAACAGTCAGCTTTTAGCTCTTTCTCTCTTGTAGATTTTATGCGTCTGCGCTTTGAAAGTTTTGGGGTGGAGCTTTGCGCTCACACACAAACACAGAGAGTGACAGAGAGTGAGTGTGTGTGTGTGTGTGTGAGAGAGAGAGAAAGAGATAGTTAGAGAGAGAGAGAGAGAGATTTGTCTTGCACTTTTTGCTGCCTTTTGGCATTTGATTAATGAAGTGTGTTAAGAGGCCACATCAGACACACACACACAGACACAGTCACGTATGAGCAAGGACAATGCCTGAAGAGGTCCTTGGCTGGAGGTTAAGCCTAAAGTGGCATTGGTTTGGTCAGACAATGCGTAGGCGTGGCATAGACAACGTTTCGTTGCTGCTGCTGCTGCTGTTGCTGCTGCTCGTATGGCTTTTTGCTGCTGCTGCCCCGTTATCATATCTCTCTGCTGGGCTGCTCATTTTGCGCTCTCTATCTCTCCAAATACGGCTATCTCGCTTGCTCACTCGCTCATCTCCATCTGTGTTTGAGCGTGTGTGTGGGTTGTTGCTCTTTCGCTTTGACCAATGTGCGCCAAAATGTCGCCACTGTCGTTGGTCCATTGATGTGCGCTGATAGCGACAGTTGGCAGCGACTGCGACAGAGGCAGCGACAGCGGCAGAGGCAGAAACAGCGATAGTCGGTACATTTTGCAAAATGGCGTCTTCTCAGTACATAAAATGAGCAGCACTTCCACTCTTCTTCCTCTTCCTCGCCCTCACCCACTCTTTCTGACTCTCTCCCTCTCTCTCTCTCTCTTTAAAAACATTTTATCTTTCAGATATGTATCTGTTTTTTTAGAGGTTTTCTGCAACTTTCTTGTTGCCTGAAAAAATAAACACCGACTCTGTCCGATTCCTTTCATAAACAACAACAAGAAACTGCTGCTGCCTCAGTCTGCCTGTTTTGCCGTTCTGTTTTTTTTTTTTTTTTCTTTTATGGCCCTCAGCTGCCGTAGAGCTGCCTCAGAGAGCGTACTGAGTTTTATGTCTTCATTAACTGAAAAAGTTATGAGCCATAGAGGGCAAAACGGCAAACAGTGGGCGAGTGAGTGAGTGAGTGAGTGGGAGTGGGAAAGGGAGAGGAGGATGACTGACCACAGCACTCATCTGTACGGTAATTGGACTGACTGACTAACTGACTGGTTGACAATGTTCCCCCTTATCCCCATCGCCTCCATCGCTAGCTGCGCTCCATCTCGTTGCCCGGCACAAATCACTAACGACGCTTCCAAGTCGTTTTCCGTTAAAGTCCATTGGAAATGGCAACAACAAAACATTTTTGTGATCTGCGTCAGGGTAATCAGTTTTACCTATAAGCATATTCCAAGCATATTCACGATTCCCTTGCACAGTGGTTTAATCTCACAAAAATGTTTCAATAGTAGGAAGAGGCTTTCAATTTCATTAATATATATTTATAAGAACCTCTTTAAAAATTTGCAACATTTTTTATTGTTTCGTCTTGAAGAAGAAATTACCATATTTTTACATTTTATTCGCAAACGACTATTAAGAACTAAGAAAACTCATTAAAGATACATATGATAACATAGATTAACCATATTTTTATAATATAAGTGAATCTACATATCTACATTGTAGATTAATGAATTTTCTACTTTCTTCAATTGGGATTTTGTTCTTTTCATTGAAATCTCCTCCAATTCATAAGAATTGCAGTTGAACTCTGATTATCCGGGTTCCTATTAACTGGATACCCCTATTATCCGCCATGAAAATGAGTTCGTTCCCTTGTCTTTGTTAACCGTGATTAGCTTTATTATCCGGAATATTGATTTAATGATATGTATAAAATTTCAAGTAAGAAATACGTTAAAATGTTCCCCTTGATTTTCGGGAATTTTTGATTATCCGTAATGGGTGCCAGATATTTGGGGTGCAACTGTATATAAAGCCTAAAAGCTCACACATCTCCTATATTTCCCTATTAATTTTGCACCACTGTAACTTGACAAGGTTCTTTTCACACTCTGCCTTTGTTGATAACTCATTTCACGTGTCTAGATAGTATTACATTACTGCACCGAGAGAACTCTGCCCAGTAACTGCCTCCGTTGAGTGACTTCAGACGGACAACAGACAGTTGGTGGGACACATCGTTTGTTGTTCACTTTTCGAAATGCTCTTTCTAAAGAGTAAATCAAATATGACATAAATTCTGCAATGCAGAGAGGAGAGAATTGTCATTGAGCCATAATAGATATATTTTTTAACATTTCGTCGGATTTACCCCAATTACTGTGAATTATAATGCGATCAAATTCGAAGAAATAAAATTAAAATTTAATGGAATCTGGAAAAGTAATCTGTGAATTAATTAAAATTTGATTTATTTATTTCTATTATCTAAATTAAAATGTGGATAAATATGTATATATTGCAGTGTATGTATGTATATGTTTAGTTAATAATAAATTATGAGTAAAATTCCTTTAAAATAATCCAATATTTCCTTTAAAATTTCCTTTAAAATAATCCAATATTTGCAAAGTTTTTTAAACATTTTGTTTCATTATATAAATATTAAAAATAAATCTAAAGGTACAATCTGCCGACTTCAGACTTTAGATATCATTTGACTTGCTCCTTAATATTCGCCCTTCTTAAACGTTTTTATAGGTCATTTTTGAAGATCGTACAATTAGTTTCCTTTAGTTTTTGGACTTCGAAGGTTTACCTGAAGATATTTACTATTTTTGTTAAAATTTTATTTATTTATTATAATATATTTTGTATTTCTTTTAAAATATTCCGCTATTTCGAAATCATTTCCGAAAGTGTTTTTAACATTTTCATATTCGTCCTTCTTAAACGTTTTTATAGATCATTTTCGAAAATCGTACAATTTGTTTCCTTTAGTTTTTAGACTTCGAAGGGTTACCTGAAGATACTTACTATTTTTGTTAAAATTTTATTTATTTATTTAGTATAGGATATAGTTGTAAAATTTTATTTATTTATTATCAAAGTAAATAATATATTTTGTATTTCTTTTAAAATAATCCGCTGTTTCCAAATCATTTTTGGAAGTGTTTTTAATTTTGATATGCGTCCTTCTTAAAGGGTTTTAAAAGTCATTTTTTTTTTTAGTTTTTGGACGTCAAGAGATATTTGAAGATATTTTTATATGTTTTTAGCTATTGAATATGATTGAAATTATTTGCACTTTGATCCAAAACTTTTTCATTGTGAGAGTGCAAAAGGCTTCGTCGATAAGAAAATAATTGTAGTGCTTTTGCTTTTGGTTTTTGTGTGTTGTTCTTTACTGGCACTCGTAAAAGTCAGGCACAGTAGCTTTGTTGTTGTTGTTGTTGTTGAAGTCATCAGAGAAGGAGGGAAGAAAAAAAAACTGTCGTCGTTGCTGTCCGTTTTCTATGGTTGATTCCACACAGGTCTCACTAGTTAACTTCGCTTCACTGATGCGCTTTTTTCAATTTGTCACGTACAGTGGAGAGATTTTCGATTTTCATTTTTGTCGCTTTGGTCATTACAGAAACCTGCAACTACCCTCTCCCCTCCCCTCCCCCCCACACGTCACGTCTCTTCTTTTCCCTATCGTTTTGTGAGACAGTTCAGACCTATTTTGGGTGATGAGGGGGGGCGGTAGACCTACTTAATTATTATTTATGAAATTCATGGAAAATTTTCATTTGTCCTGCTAATCTAGAAAAATCACAGGACGTTTGCATGTGGCTGGTCTATCTAATTATGCAATAGCTAGATTGTTGTAACCTCAAGTTCTTTGACTTCGAAACTAAACATTTTTCTAGGCCAAGTGATACTATATACTTATACTTATACTATACGAAATATATATATATATGTATATAGTATACAATATGATGTAATGTTGACTAAATTATGACGTTGGGAACGTGAGCCCGGGACATTTATCATGGTCTTCGGTTGGCTCAAATTCACAGCGAAAGCAATAATAACTTTATGTCTTTGACTTCTTGTGGCCACAACACACAGTGAGCGCGAGCCTTCGAGTGCCTTCGCGACTATGATAGAAAATTGTGTCACGACAGGAAACGAGATAAGAGCGTAATTTTCTTTCAACGTCCCAAAAGCGACCCCCATCCCCCATCCCCAAAAAGCTTTACGTTTCCAGGCCACAGCGAAAGGACTAAGGTCCGGATGTGAGCTATCG
The DNA here is from genome assembly GCA_018150745.1 of Drosophila sucinea. Classification (NCBI taxonomy): domain Eukaryota; kingdom Metazoa; phylum Arthropoda; class Insecta; order Diptera; family Drosophilidae; genus Drosophila; species Drosophila sucinea. Next base: position 87,114 of record JAECWP010000133.1, on the reverse strand, counting down.
TGGTTACCGTTAGTCATTTTCAGTGATTGTTCAACGTTATAGTGGTCGTCCACGTCGTCCATGTCGTCGTCGTCGTCGAGCGGTTGACTTTTAATGATTGTCACGCTCCCTTACCACCGCCTCTGACCACAACAGACAGGTGGATGGACGGTTGGGCCTTAGGCCTATGCTCCGAAAACTAATTTGCATTTATATTCATAATCTTAGGCATTGCGTCATGAAATATTGCATGTCCCGAACTTGTGACACTTTAATTGCCCATTTGGGTGCCACCTACAACACACTCTCACACACACACACACACAGACTCATAGTCTGGGTAGGGAAAACAGATCAATGCCACGTGCTTTGAAGTACTCCCTCCCCCCTCTTTCCCCTCCTTCAGATATATGTATGCTATATATGTACATGTTCGCATAAATCGTTGTCTATATGGTTATATTATGGGTTTGTCTGTTCCGCTGACTACGTGACTTTTGCGCAATTTTTGCTCTCAACACTTTGTGTTCTACTCGAGATCGATTTTCAGACAATCCCCCAGAGACTCCAGAGAAACCCATGCGGGTGCATAAAAACAGATACACAAAGACATGGACTGGAGAGTGTTGAGTGCCTTCGACTGAGATAGACAGCGTGGAGGAGGCAAACTGTGGGCACAGACAAAGCCAAAGTTAAGATATTAAGTTGTTGCTTCGGTTTTCGGTTTTCGGTTTTGTTTTGTTTTGTTTCCCCTGATAAATGTCTAAAAATACAAACAAAACACAAAACCCACTGAGTAAAAGATACTTACTTGCCGATCCTTGCCTTGTTTTGTGCGAGGGCTGATTGCAAAGTTTTTAGAAAACTAATCATATACATATTATTTTGATCTTGCCGCATATTTATTTGCATATTTTGAAAATAATAAGTTAAAAATAAATAATTAAAAGTTGTTAGATAGTGCATATATATTTTATGTAGTTAATAATGAGGGTATATAATCGTTTAATTAAGTTGTTTCCAATTCAATTCAATATATGCTTTATTTCCAGAACATTATAATTAGCTTAAAGCTAGCTTATTTATTTATACAGAGACTTATTTAGACTTATTTTATGTCTGTGCAGCTGAGATAATTAAATTGTTGTGAACTCACAAAAAGAAACTGAAATTATTGAATCTTTGGAGAACAAAGTCAGTGCTTTTATTTAAAGTAACTCTTAACTCTTTTTGTGTACTTAAATATAAACTTATTTTTAAGAAGAAAGTTTTAAGAAAAACTCTCTTAAATTAGACAAACTTATTTTATCATCCATTACGGAAATTCCAGAAGCCTCTTTTGCCAAGTTTTCCTATAGACTCTATAAATGTTTCAAAGCATTCCTCCCGAGGTGCTAAACGAAGAAGTCTCTATTTATTTTCAAGTAACCTCAACCCCTTTCAAAGACTTTTAATCTTCACTTTTTGAGCTTAAATAAAATATTTTCATTAAACATTTTGGTGTTTGTCTGGCTTAAGGTCAATATATAAATTAAAAACAAAGTTTTAATCTTATTTTCTTCCGACATATTTCGATTGCGCCACGGCAATCATATTCAGGGCAACTACATTCTTTAAACATTTCTTTAAACGTTTATAAATATTTTTTTTTATACTTTTTAGACGTTGGTCTGTCCTGTTTTGTCCAGGTTTTTTAGTGAGGTATTAATTAATGACCATTTTAACTGGTAGGTCCAATGAATATAAATATTTTAGCAGTTTTAATCAAGTGCGATCACACCTTTAATTCAATTCTTATAAGAAACAGACAATCCCACAACATGGGTTCTGTTAGATTCTTCTACATTATGAAAGGAATGAAAATGCTCAACAAATTGTTTTCATTCCAAGTGAGCATCAGAGAAAGAGTAACAAGAATTACATTACAAATAAACAATTTTTAGTGATTTCTTTTAGAAAAAACATAAATAATTGTTTGTGATTTCTTTTAGAAAGAATTACAAATTTAAGGACCGTCCCTCTCTTGCATACAATGTGACACATTTGGGAGAGCCTTCGATTGCAGTTGAAATTGAAATTGCACTTGAGATGCAATCTCTGCACTTTGTCGTAACTTATACTGACAGCATTATCCACACTCCACAGAGATTTGTGTAATAAATAATTGAATTTTAACATTAATCAAATATTGAACATGTGTTTCACATCAGACTAAGAGACACGAAGAGCGAATGGGTGAGAGAGAGAGGGGGAGAGGAACGGCCATTTTGTTGTGCAGCACTTTGGCTCTGGTATAAACGAAGCGTAAAGAGATGTAAAGACATGCTCAAGTATGCTACTCGATGTGGCAAGTTGCAGGCAGGCACAGTCAGGTAGTAGGTAGGCATCCATCCATCCATCCTGCCAGGCAGGCAACAGGACAAAATGCCAAACGAGCGTAAACTGCCATTTTAGCATTTCAAGGAGTGGCCCAGCCACAGCCCAACAACTCGAATTGTATGTAAAGCAAAATATATATTTCCATATTGTGCTTTATAATTTTATTGTGCTCCTTTTTCCATATATTTTTTCGAGGGGGTCGAGGGGGAGAGTGCGTTCCATAGCTGCGGGTTGGTGGTTAAGTGGCTTGCCCCCCATCCCCACCCACGCTTTTCAGTGATAGACCTCGAGTTGGCTCTCCACTTGCTCGGTTGCTTCTGTGGCCAGCAAATTGGCTTAATTAACATTTATTACCTATGCCTGGTTTAATTCTTAAAAATATATATTTATAAACAATTGGCCCAAAAAGGCAACAATTATGCACATTTTCAACCATTTAGCTCATTGGGGAAGGGAGGTTTGTTTGACGAAAGTCGCAAAAAGCAAAAGAAACACAGTTTTTGGATACCATGCATAAGAAATTAATGAAGTCACGTTTACCCATGAGTTCTTTGGGGGATCTCCAAGTGAATGTGGCATCATGATACTGTATTTTGACCACATTTTTATTATCCTGCTAAAGTTAACTATTATTAAATTAAATTGTATTAAATTGAATTGTAATCATAAAATGTTGTCCTGAGGATTTCCAGCAACTACTGCATAATATTTATCTAAAGAGTCTTTTAGTTGAATGTAACTGACTCTCTGGTTGACTCTCCACCGAAAACATATTTCCAAAATCCATCAAGCAGCTGACAAAAGTTTGTATACCCTTGCAGAGGGTATTATAAAATTGGTCAGATGTTTGTAACGCAGAGAAGGGATCGTTTCCGACCCCATAAAGTATATATATTCTTGATCAGCAAGAGAAGACGAGTTGATATAGCCATGTCCGTCTGTCCGTCTGTTCTTCTGTCCGTCTGTCTGTCTGGTGCTTCGCGATCTAGTCCCACAGTTTTAGAGCTATGACATTCAAAGTTCGTATATAAGCTTTTCTATACAGCCACATGCACATCTGCGATTTTGAATAAGATCGGACAACTATATCATATAGCTGCCATACAAATACAAACGTTAAATGCGAATAACTTCTATATTTGAACAATCTTATCCAAACTGATTACGTACATAAATAAAAAGGGATTACATCATATGCGTGAATTTCAAAACAATCGGATAAACATAACGCCTGATTTCGACGATATAAAATTTGCCTATATAGCGTGCACTGCTTATGGCAGCAGTGCAGCAGTGCACGCATAAGCAGTGAAGCACATATATGTGTCAAAATTGCGATTGTGTTTGTGTGAATATGAATATCAATCGCTACATTGTCTTGGCACGCTAACTATTTGCCGATTGGCTGGCCCCAGCCAATGTATTTAAAATATTTCTTTATTGGATTAAGAAACAAAAAATTGTTTAGGAAATAAAATGTAATGGTCAAGGGCTGCAAGGGTATACAAACTTTGGCTTAGCCGAAGTTAGCTTCTTTGATATTTTTTTTTTAAATTAATTATTTATTTAAGCGCTGAATCCATACATGCAAAAATAGTATCTTAACAACACAATTAAATGATTTACAGAAAGAACCAAACCTCATTGGTACACTCCTCATCACTTGAATAGGACACCTCCAACGTATGTTTTTCATAACACACTGCTCCCCAACCAATAAAGCTAGGGATCTAAATTTTTTTTTAAATTAAAGATTATTTAATAGTTATGTTTTAAACAAATAAAAAACTTCATAATACTGCTTTAGTTTATAACAAAAACTTTTTTTGCAAAATACACCAAATTTTGGCATTCAAATTGTATGTCATTTGAATAGGACATCTCAACAAAAATACATTTTAAATTCGTTTTAATGTTTTTACATATGCATAACTTCGTTTACATAAAAAATAGAGAATATTAAAGTAAAAAAAAAGATTTAGTAATGTGTCGAGCCACCTTTCTGTTCCAAGACTTCAATCATCCTGTTTGGAAGGGATTCATACAAACTGGCCAGATAATTCAAAGAAATGGAATTCCAAGCCAATTCGATGGCTTTTATTAATTCCGGAACACTTGAATATTGTTTTCCTGAACTATAAATCTCCCGTGTCAGCCATCCCCACACATTTTCGATTATATTTAAATCGAATGAGTAGGGCGGCCAGCTTAGGAGGTCCACATTTTGGCTCTTTATAAACGATTTTATAATCCGAGCTGTATGTATTGGCGCATTATCTTGCTGATACATCCATGGGAGAGGTCCAAAAAGGGTTTGGAAATGTGGAAAAGCCTCTATTAAAATTTCCTTGTAGCACAATGCATTCATTGTTGACGACAAAAATTTAAGTTTAAAGGACCCATAGTACGAAATGGCCCCCCACACCATCACACCTCCAGCTCTGCTATGAAGACGGTCCAAATGATGAGGTTCTTTGCGTATATCATGGAAATAATAACTATAACCGTCTGGACCTTCTAAATTAAATTTTTTTCGTCCGAGAACACCACGTTGCGCCACTGTGTGGTCCAGGCCACATGCTCGCGACAAAAACTGAGACGTTGCGCTTTTCTTGCCATGTTAAGAGGAGGCTTCTTCTTAATTTTAAGTCTCTTTAGATGTTTAGCGTTCGAAATAACACGATACACAGTGGATATACTAGCATTAACGTCACATTTTTCACGAATCTTAGCCACAGAGTCGTGAGAATTAGAGGCTTTTCTTAATATGAGTCGTCTCTCAGCATTGGTGATCACAGTATGAGTGCGGCCTTTCATATTTTTACCATAACCAGACTCATTACTTAAAAATTTTCAAATGACATGTCGACTTCTCTTGATTTTTTTGGCTATTTTCGCAATTGATAGTCCAGAGTCCTTGTATGCCTTTATTTGTCCTTTTTCCTCATCAGTTAAGGACTTTCCTCGACCCATTTTAATTTTATATTAAAGGCAATACTCGAAAATAGCAAAAAACCTCCTTTAACAAAATTTGTATGGTCACGCGACAAAGTAAACGATCAAACTAAATGCATGTTCTATTCAAGTGACAGAAAAAATTTACTCAATTTCATACAAGTTCCAACACAAAGCTAAAAAAAAAATAAAACGGCTCTTTTCCAGAAGTTTATGTTGCGTTATGATAGAAGTGAATAACTGCTAAATAACAACTTGCAAAAAAATCGTTATTTTATCATTTCGCTTTTGAGTTCTACGCAAAAATATAAAGAGCGTACAGGCTGTCCTATTCAAGTGATGAGAAGTGTATATCCAAGAGGACTATTATTTGGCAAAAAGTATTTAAGAATTTAACATTTAGTTTTTAGAGCAATTTCCGATCCATTGGAAAGTTGAAATTTTCTGTTGCCTACTTCACGGGTGAGCATTAAATCAGCTGTTAAATGGAAATTTCACTACAAAATCCAAAGAAATGAGAGTCAAACAGAAATGGTAAAGCAGGTTGATTCGTTTTTTAACAAACGCATTAAAGCGCTTCTCGAATTTGGTTTGTAATTCGCATTTTTCGAAGGCTAAAGAGAGTCGAAAAATTAAATGAAAGATACCAATCGAAAAAATCGATTTTCATAGCACATAAATGAAAATATAGTTTTTTACTCTGTTCTAATATCTAAGCTTTATAATTTTCATAGTAAATTGTGGTATCCTAGCACTTGAAATGGGCCACAAGGAAAGTCGAAGCCATAGGAATGCAGATCCATCTCCTCTCCACTGATCCATCGTTAGCTGATTGGCCACAACTGAATCTTTGTATTCTAAAAGAAGAAAGATATTAAAGTAGAAGTATTAGAAGTATTATATTCGATTATTAGATTGTAGCTTGGAAAAAAATGTCAAATTTATGGAGAATAAAAAAAGAGATGAGTTCGAAAATATTGAAATTAATTTTTGGAAAGCTGAATCTATCGATAACTCTGCTCTTATAAATAGTAAGTAGAGGAATTTTGATTTTTGGAATAATTTATTTCCAAATATGATTAAAAAAACATGTAAAAACATTAAGAACTAACACATAAATCTCCTAAGCTTCCAACTTGAAATGCAATTTCCCCTATCCCGAAACGAGTAAAGTTCACATACATCTTTCAGGATGACTTGAACAAGTGATTTTACAACTTTATTGCCCTTTGGGCTGTCACAAACAAGTGTGAAGTGTAAAGGCTGTCCAGAGAAGCCCCGCCCACTGGCCAAGTCCGCCCACAGATAGAGTCAAAGGAAAAGCGTCTCCCACATCTCTCTCGATGGCCAATTTAAAATTCAATTTAATTTCAATTGATATTGGAAAATCTTTTACACTCCCAACAACAAAACACACACCAGGGGTGGAAGCCCCATTAACAGTCGAGGGAGGGAGAGAAATTTGCCACTCGGACTTTTGACTTTGTGGTTTGATAAATGAAAAGGTAAAAGCAAAAGTAAAAGCAATTACATGCCAAAGCATTATTTCTATGGATGGTTTGGGGGGCACTTCGATGTGGCAACATGGCTTCATTCCCAGACAGAATCCCAAGCAGAACGGAAGTAGCAAAGAAACAATAAATTATGCACAGGACATAAAAGACAGAAGCTGGTAAATGGAATCGAGAAAGAGATGGAAAAAAGAAACCTGAGCAAACCATAACGACAAGAGCAGGAACAACACCAACAATGGCAACAGACCAACCCACAACCCCCAGGAAAAGGTTACACTAATTGCCTGAGGGGGGGCGGGTGGCAGCAGATTGCTTTTGTTTTTGTTTTCTTAGAGACGACGTCGCGACGTCGGCGGGTTCGAGTTGGTCCTGCCGGCGGTCTTCATTCACCCTCTCTCTCTCTCTGTCTCTCTCTCTCTGGGGCTATCTACCAACATATTTCCTACACGTTTCGGTAATCTCATAAATATAAGCAAAATTTCATTAAGACAAATTATTGTCTATCAATATGTTGCCTCAACTTGTCGAGAGTTTTCGGTTTGCGAAATTCCAGGAGCGGAGCTACTTATAATTTATTGAGTGGCTAGCAATTAGTTTGATAGATTGGAAATCGATTCCAATTGGTATGTTGCTGGAGTACACTCAAAATCAAGGCCAAAGGCTTTTGTTTGCGAAACTTAGAAGTTTCAATTGAAGAATTTAAGATTGCCAAGTAGCGAAATGTTTGATATAAATTATTTACCTACTCAAAACTAAATACTTGCACACTTTACGCAGCTTTTCATCTTGCAGTCACTACAACAGATCCTAAGAAATAGCTTAATGTTTCAAGTATATATTCTTGATCAGCAGGAGGTCACAAATTTTCTGTCTCCTACCACTACAATATATTTCTCAATAACCTAGATGGATAAGTTAACTGTCTTAGAAGCATTTATTCACGAAAGGAACAAACAAAAAAAAGGTTTTCAATCATGGAAACAAATATCTGATAGACGGATCTTGTATAATACGACAGCTATAGACGAAATTTTGCATAAGTTACATACGATTTTTACCTGGACCAATTTCAATTCCAATTTCCAATTAACAAATTATTCTTTTAATTTTGCAAATTAACTGCGGTCAAAATTAAAAAGTTATTGAAGTTTAACATCTAAATCCAAATATCTAAATATCTCCAAGGTCATAATAAATGAAATAGAAAAGATATGAGCATAGGAATCATAAAAAAAACATATATATTCAATGGGCATATATATTTTTCTAAGTAATTAGTTGAATTTAGAGATACAGATAAATAAAGAATCAGATATAGGTTGTATGGGAATGGCTCCAGTTATGGACTCATTGAAACAGTTTCAAAGATGAGTAGAAAATGAGTTTGGCTTAAGCCCAAGTTAAGATAAAGGACTATTTAAAATCGATAGGTTCGAAACACAATCAAATAGACTTCAGCTAAACCAAATTGATGCTATGAAGGAACTATCCATCTTCATGAAATGATTAAAGAAAATATATATACATGAGACAATAATCACCTATAAGACATAGGGCTTTTAGACACACTTGATACAAAAATAGATGGTACAAATTATAGCGATAAACGTAAACTCAGAGATATTATATAAGACAAGTAAATAAATGCTATGGAAAGTCATTTTAATCGGCTTTTTCCCACAATTTGCCCTCAAAATTCAATTACAGGGTATTCCCAGGTTCGCCCCCTAAGGTATGCAACATATTTAGCTATTATTTGACAAGGCGCTCCTGTCATGTTACTGTATGCTCGAAATTTACTTAACCGGAATGGTTACGGTAAATCCATAGACAAGCTTCACATGACTCGAGGGCTAACGGACTGTGTCGGTGCGGGTGTGTGTGTGTGTGTGTGAAACGCTGCTGCTCATTTGGGTGCCGCGCGACCCTCCCCCGCATTCGCATGTATTTGTATGTTTACATAATAATATTTGCGGCTCATAATTGCATAAATTTTTAAAGTGAAACGCATTTGGGCTGTGAATTCAACCCATGAGTTCTCCTGCCATGTCCATTGTTTCGTCAACCGGCGCACTGAGGCTCAGCTGAGTTCAGTTCGGTATTTCGGTTCGGTTTCCTTTTAGGTTAAATACAGTTGAAATTAAATTAAATATGCCCGCGGTGGAAATGCCCTAAATGCATTTGCACCACACAAAAGAGCCAAGCTCAAGCGTTTGTATTGAGACTTTAAATTGAATTACGCTAAGCACACACTCGCAAGTCGCGTGTTTGTGAGCTATCTGTGGAAGGGTTGCGCTCCTTCAAGTGACTAGCAAGACACTATGTATCTCTGTGGTGTTCTCACAGCCCGCCACCACTTGACTCTCTTCGTTTTCCACTAATTGTAATGGTCGCATAAATTAATATTCTCAAACTATGCGGTTGTCGGAATGCTCATCGATTTCCTCTCTGTCTGAAGAGGGAAATTTGTCACACTCCGTGGAAGATTATGGAAAAACGAGTGAACGAGTGTGAAATTCGATAAGTGAGTGTAGTGCTGCGGCATTGTCTACACAAAGATGTTGGGAAGAATCTCTCTCACTCTTCTCCTCCTTCAGCTGCTTGTTTACCATTGGGATTGAGAATGGAATTGCGATTGGGTAGAAGAAATAAAAGTTATATTTGAATTATGAATTACGCTTCAGTTTATGTTAGTTTTATGATGGCAATTTAGATTTGTTTTTGCCGCCAGAGTCATAAAAAATTGAAACAACGCCAGTAAAACTTTGATTCATGTCGGTTAAGTGGTTATAGAAATTTTTCTTCTTTTCCTTTTCCTTTTTTCCTTTCTTTGGCTGTGGAAACCTTGCTTCGTGATTGTCTTGAGGGCCAGAAACATTTGGGATTATTGAACTTTCACATCAAACATAAGCAGGAAGAACAAATTTTGAAGCTCACGATGAAGGTCATTTAAAGAGACATTTTAAAGTAAATTTTGATGCCAGCTTACATGTTTTTTAACATCCATCACTCATTCAAGGAAGAAACAATCGGGCTTAAAGTAGTTTTTGATGAAATTTTAAATCATTTCCAATCGGTATCTAATATTGTAAATTTCAAGATCTAAGTATGTAACCTTTTTTTTTTGTTTCACAGGAAGACAGACAAACCGAGCTCTAAAAAGCGGAACAAAGGAAGAGATATTTTATGAAGCCCAAAACACTTGAATTTCTTCATCCTTGAAAAGGAAAGATTTCCAATTAGAAGAGTTGTTTTTAATGAAATTTTAAATCATTTCTAATCTGTATCTAATATTGCATTTATGTAAATTCCAAGACCTAAATATTTAACTCTTTTTTTTTTGTCTTCACACAAAAAAGCAGACCAAAAGAAGAGATAAATATTTTATAAACCAACAAAACTCTAATTTCTTTATCCTTAAAATGGAAAGATATTCAATTAGCAGAGAGGCAACAGCATTATTTAGTTCAATTCAATTATGTTAGACCATAATGCCTCTGATTCCGTATATTGGGGATTGTATCCTGTGTTTTTTGGTCGTCAAACGTTTTGTCTGGATTACTTTTCGTCCTTTCTGGATTCTTCTTACCAAAGTATGTGGCGCTACTTCTTCACTGGTTCACATAGGTGTACTTTTCAAAATTCAATTCGATGTATTAGGTTCTTCTTTAAGAGAAAATTAACTTTCCGTAGGCTAATTAATTTCTTTTACCTCTCAACGGACTGTCCAAGCACTGACAGCACTACCAGATACTTTTGTATCTCTTCTTTAGATGCGAATGTTTAAGTGTTTCAGACTCGCAATATTCTTTTTTACAATTTTACTGCTTGTTTTTGCTTTATTTTCAGTTCTAAGGGCATTTCGAATCCCAATTGTGGAGCACATTAAGATCTTTTGAGCTTCTTTTCAAAGTTTATCCTTCTTCTCAAAGGAAGTGTGCCCTCTCCGGCCCATTATAGGTTCTAAATGTTAATATTATAATGGACTTTAAAATTTATTTACTGAAATCAAACAAAAAGTGAGAGGGTTGTCTGCATAGCGCTATTTCAATAACTACCAAGTTCTCTCATCGGCAGATTTCGTTAACGATCCGAGAATTCCAAGGCCATACCTTTACTTCAACGCTAAAACTAGTTGAGAATTGCAACTAGAAAAAGCGAAAAAAGGAGCCACAGCTTATAACTCCAGAGTTCACTTCCTGTTTGCATTCCCGAATGTTTGTTTTTTGCAATTTAACAGCTTTCACTCCTATTATTTCGCGACAAATTTATCACTGAGGCTGAAACTGAATTTTGAAAATGGCAGAGACACAAAGGAACGTTAAATTGAGTTTTTAACATGTGAAATACATTTCAAATAATGGTACATACTTAGAATATAATAGAATAATATTTCCTTCAAGTGCAAAAAACGTTCGCCAATGTAGATATTCTAACAACATTTTGTAATTTTTATGTATGTAATTTTTCCCCACTTCAATCTCTTTTAAAATAAGTAACAAAAACGGAAAATTGAACTTCCAGAACTTCTTTTTTTTTCTACTCACACTGATCTACAAAGTTGGCTACAAAGTATTTTTAGCTCTGCATTAAGTTCTTATTTAGTTAATAGCATTTGTCTGATGGAAGGGTTAAGGGTAGTGGGAAAGTTGCTGATGGCTAATCGGCCATTACTTTTTCGAGTCCAAATTCCTTCTCATTCTAATGACAATTCGAGAAATGATTTCCAAATGACCAAGCAGTCAGCCCTTGGATACTCAAGCAAAATTAAATCGCTACTAAGTATTATACTATTTAGATTATATAGTTAGCTACGCATACACCAAGAACACACACACACACACAAACAGAGAACACTAAAGACACTAAGCACGACAAAAAGACATTAAACACGACAACGAAATAAAAAAACATTGAAATTCCTTATCAGCATTTCCGCTTTTCGTGACCAATGTCTTGGACTGAACAAGAGTGTGTGTGAGTGTGTGTGTGTGTGTGTGTGTGTGTGTGTGTGTGTGTGTGTGTGAGTGTGTCTGTGTGTGTGTGTGCGGGTCATAGAGTATCAGTTTCGCACGCTCTGCGAACCACCAAAGTTTGCTCGGCGCATGCAAAGGTTATAGAAATGGAAAAGCCAAGTCTAAGTTGAGGCCTCCAATTCCAAGTTAACCTGTCATTGGTGGTTGAAGTGGTTACTCAACATGTTCTTATCCATAAGCGTAACCAAAAAAGGGATTCTACATATAAATTTACCGTTATTTGTGTCAAAATCAGTGCCTCGAATTCATCTTCGAAGACGAAGGCTTCGGAATCATGGAAAGAAAAAACAAAAGTTAAAAATTTTAAAACAAAAATATGAAACTCAAATGATACCCAAAGATTCTGAATTAAAATTACAAATCTAATATCGGTATTATTGTATTTGAACTGATATTAAATCCTTAGTTGTACCAGATATTATAAATTAATATTCTAAACAAATATGCACAATTGAAACATTTTGTTCCCTAGCAAAAAGATATGATATGAACCTCAACTTAGCACTGCTAAAACTCACTTTAATTTTAGACAATTTAAAAAAGACTTGTCACTTTTTGATATTTGGAATAGTTAACTTTTCTTTGGTGCATGGTATATCATTTCTAACTCTTATGAAATTGGGCAGATGTTTGTAATGCATAGAAGGAAATTTTCCCGTGTCCCCATAAAGTATATATCTTAATCAGCATGAAAAACCGAGTCAATATACCCATGTCCGTCCGTTTATGTAGATCGCATGCTCTCAATTTTATTGCTAATGACCAGAAATTTTGTATTTCAACAACTTTTTTTAAACATAAGTAAGTTAAGTTCTTGAGCTAAAGCGATCAGACCACTATAACATTTAGCTGCCATATAATTTGTCTATCGAATTATAATATTGATGTAGCAAATTTTGTATTTCTCTTTAATAGATCGTTATTCTCCCATAAATGTCTCCTTTTTTTAAGTCTTTACATATTTTCTATTGTTTTTTCAGTCGTTTTGTTTTGGTCTTTAGCCTTTAGTTAAATTCTAAAAAAAAATGCGGAACCCCTTCCAAAAATTTCGACTTCCTTCCATGACCTGCTGGTTTCCAGTTCACTTTAGTTATCCTTCATAAATATGCAAATATGCTTCGACTTTTGGTATAATAATAAATCCTTGATGCATGGCCAAAGGCTTCAGGTCAATTTTGGTGAGCGTGAGCTTTCTAACCAATTTGGAGCAGAGATCCCAGGGCAGGAGGAGGGTCCAAGCATGGTAATCACCGAGAGCATGTTTAGCACTCAATCTGAGGTTACTCCCAGTAGAAGAAGCAGACGAAGGAGCAGCAGCAAGCAGCAGCATATGCCACATTACCTCCGAAACAAATTAAATGAGACTCGTTAGGGGCGGCGTTGTACGTTGGCTCTGATGTGCGTTGCATGTGCTGGGCGTGGCACACATATTCAATTGTGTGTGGCATGTGAGTGTGTGTGTAATCTGTGGAAACCACACACACACACAACCGCTCCGCAGGATATGCCAGAGAGATACGCGCAGATGCCTTGGGAAATTTTTGAACTGGACATGGTTGAGCAGGGCGAGACTCAGAGAGGGGAGAGGGGTGTGTTGGGGTGGGGTGGGTTATAACATAAATCATAAATTTTATTTTTCTTTTTGTGCTCCACCTCCCCCTAAAGTCCACCACCCGCAGCAGATCCAACCAGACTGTGTATAATGCGCACAATCACAGCCAGGACACGAAGTCGGAAGTCCTGTTGATGATGTGGCATGAGGGGGAAGGGTGGTATGGGGGGGGGACAGGTGGGGTTGCTGTTTGCGCAGCATAAAATGAATTTTCTTTTCGCCTGCTGTTCATGTCCTTTGGCGTTGCCTTCTCCTTTTGTCTGCCAGGACGACATTCGTCGCTATCGTTACTTTCCGACTTTCCGACATTCGACTTGGACTCGAGCTTGAGCTTGAGTTGCCCTAAGCAAACAAGCGTATAAATTGAGTTATAATTTGTTTCAGGGTCCTTCCCCTTGCCCCATGCTTCTCCAGCGAACTGCCATTTTGTGTATTCCGGAAGTTGGCTTCTCCGTTATTTAAATGATTCCACACACAAACACACAGAGAGCGAGAGAGAGAGACACAGACACGGATACGTTCATTTATATATCCAAGACATTGGTTTTTGGGAAATGATAAGAAATTATGTGAACGTCGACTTCGGACATGTGGCAATTGGTTGTTATTTTCTGTAATCTTTTGCTTGGCTGCATTCCATTCAAGCGAATTTGACACGGACTTGTCGGTACTTGGATAGTTGTCGTCGGTGAAAGGGTCAGAGTGTAACGGAACTCGGTAATTGAAGGGGAAGAAGAAGAAAGCGAATCGGATTGATTATGCAGATGTGGTTACAGACGGAAATACCGAAAATCAATTTGTGATATCATTTCGAGATAGATAGATGATAGATTTAAAGTATTTACAAGCTATTGAGGTTCTATAACTAAATTAATTTATAATTAATAGAAATATTTCTCCTGGTTAAGTAGCTAGGTTGGGATTTTTATACCCTTGCAGAGGGTATTATAAAATTGGTCAGATGTTTGTAACGCAGAGAAGGGATCGTTTCCGACCCCATAAAGTATATATATTCTTGATCAGCAAGAGAAGACGAGTTGATATAGCCATGTCCGTCTGTCCGTCTGTCCTTCTGTCCGTCTGTCCGTCTGTCCGTCTGTCTGTCTGGTGCTTCGCGATCTAGTCCCACAGTTTTAGAGCTATCGCATTCAAAGTTCGTATATAAGCTTTTCTATACAGCCACATACACATCTGCGGTTTTGAATAAGATCGGACAACTATATCATATAGCTGTCATACAAATACAATCGTTAAATGCGAATAACTTCTCTATTTTTTGAACAATCTTATCCAAACTGATTATGTACATAAATAAAAAGGGATTACGTCATATGCGTGAATTTCAAAATTTGCCTATATAGCGTGCACTGCTTATGGCAGCAGCAGTATGCAGCAGTACTGCTGCCATAAGCAGTGCACGCATAAGCAGTGAAGCACATATATGTGTCAAAATTGCGATTGTGTGTGTGTGAATATGAATATCAATCGCTACATTGTCTACTATTTGGCGATTGGCTGCCCCCGGCCAATGTATTTAAAATATTTCTTTATTGGATTAAGAAACAAAAAATTTTTTAGAAAATAAAATATAATGGTCAAAAGCTGCAAGGGTATACAAACTTTGGCATAGCTGAAGTTAGCTTCTTTGATATTTTTTTTATAAGAAGATATAATGTGTAGTTTAAAAGAGTTTAAAGAGCTTAGGAGGTCCCAACATATTTGAATGTATCCAATAATGATAAGAGTAATTCTAACTTCTTGTCTAACTTCTTTTCTCATAATCTCATTAAGCGAAATTAGAATATAACGCTGAAGATCCACAGTCAAGACCCTTCTAATGTTTAATCATACCAGAATGCCCGCAATAAATAGAATATTTAGAATAAGTTATCATTTCTTAGATCAAATTACTTAGATTGATCTCGGAAAATGTTCATTAACCAAGGAGTCTGTTGATTTCAGTTCCCATTGTCTTGGATTTTGGATTTAAATTGCATTTCTGAGATATGTTATCTATTTTGCTTAGAGATATCGTTATCGCACTCAGATATCGTATTCAGTTTTGTTTTTGCTTTTGGACAAACAATCCAAACTAAAAGATTAAATCTGGCTGTCACTTCCAGTATGATTTTGCCCATAGCCTTAAGCTAAATTGCAGCATATGCATACCATAAGTTGAACCCACTCATTAAAGGGAGGTGGGGAATGAGGATGGGAGGGAGTAACCATGGATCGAGGGGATTTTTTTCTGGCTAGTGAATAGACTTGACAGCGAAACGCCTCTTCCCTGCCCAGCGAACTCGAAACTAAACAAAAGTAAAAGTAGGCATGATGAACGACGACGACATCGACGGACCACGGACGACAATGAGGGAACCTCACTCTGTGCATCGCATATCCATCCATAAATATGTATATACACATATATAGATGTGTGTATATTGCTTTGTTAGCACAGGACCTCAGTGCTCTCTAAACCTCACATCGTTCGCGTTCGCTATTGTCGACATAAATGCACAATTTGCACATAAAAGCACTGCCAGGGCACACACAGACCTACACATACAAACAAGGGCATCTCCACACACATACGCACACACATGTATTCAATGTACTTCCGGTGGCAGGACCTATGCAGAAACACACCGGTCCTAGCGAGCGAGTGGTATGAGTTTTCAAGGCCCTTTGACAGTGCGCGGTGTTACCTCACGGATAATACACACTTAATTGCTCAAAATGATGCGATTGTGGAGTGATGCATATGCCCACCACACACACACACTCACACTCACAACAAGTACTCATATATACACCCATTTATATCCCATATATAGCTATATATATCGAACCACCCGAGCAGCGAATGAAAAGTTGAAGCTTCGTCACAGCTTTTGGCGCGCTGTTTGATGAGAGGAGGCGGCTGCAGAAGGAGTAGTAACCCTCCAGTTATGTATGGACTCATGTAACGTATGTATGTCCGCATTTAAGCCACAACAAAAGACACTCAACAGCGTATCATTGGCGTTTTGTGACGAACCGCAGCAGCAGCAGCAGCAGCAAGAGCACATGGACCATAATTGCATTTAAAGGTCCTTTTTTTCTTTTGCATGTGGATGGAAACATGTGAGAGAAACCCACTCTCAGCGGGCTCTGATGAACTGTGGTTAGAGTTTGAGTAGAGTAGAGGTTAGGGCAGAGGCCGGTGGATGACCTCTTTGTAAGCTCTGCGATTGATCTAATTACTATGAATTAGGACTATAAAAAGGACTATATCAGCGAAAGTCAAACTCAGGGTTGCGTCTATCTGATATTCCAGTTGATCAATCAATCTGAAAGAATCATAGATAAAGCTTAATCGATGTCGGAAGTGTAGGAAATCAATTGGAGAAGAGCTAAGGAGAAGGAATAGAGGAAAAAGTGAATGCTTAAGGGGTTACAACACTATAACTTTTCAAATTTTTTTTTCCAACGTATTCTAGGATACCTAAATCAACAAAAATTCGATTTTTTGAAAATTCTACAGTGGTGTAACCCCTTGAAATACATAAGAAATACCATGAAAAGAATAAATCAAAAGAAGGTACATAAGGAGGAATTTTAGAAGACTCAAAAAAACACAAGATAAATGTAAAAATTAAGTAAATGGATTGAAACACAGAACATTCTAGGACAATATACTTATAATCAAAGTCGATATAAGAATGAAGCAGAAGGATTGATAGGAATTATTATCAAATTATTAACGAAGAAAGTCTCTGTTTTAAAAATAAGCGAAACTAAAGCTGAGAGATAAAAGTTAATGAGGAGAAGGAGAAGGCAAAAAATATTGACACAATAGTTTTTTCAGGGTCGGAAAATCAGGTTCGAACACACTTGCATGTTATATCGTATATGTATTTATTTTATTTATTTATTTATTATTATTATTTATTATTTTTATATTTAGTATAGTTGTAAACTATCAACCTTACAATTTTTTACAAGCACTAGCAACTATGGCCTTCGGCTTATACGATACCTAGCCTGGGATTCGAACCCGGAATAGATCGTATCATTCTTTGTTTATGTAACAGAAAACTTTTCATACCACACCAAATTCTACAAATTTTAGAAGATTAAATCAGTAAATCCGAAAATCGGAAGTCTTAAACACGTCTAACTGGACTCATATTTTCTATCCTTACCGATATTTTAAAGCTTCCAATCATGACCACAAATTGACTTTTTATACCATGCATTCATAGAATGAAATGGTATATTAAAGTCGCCAAAATGTATGTAACAGGAAGAAGGAAGCTTTTCCGACCCTATAAAGTATATATATTCTTGATCAGTATCAATAGCCGAGTCGATTGAGACTTGTCCGTCTGTCTGTCCGTCTGTCCGACTGTCCGTCTGTCCGACTGTCCGTCTGTCCGTCTGTAGGATCATCGAGATCTCGGAGACTATAAGAGCTAGAGCTACCAAACTTGGCATGTAGACCCGTTTGCTCTGCAGGCAGATCGAGTTTATTTTTTTTTTTCGCCCCGCCCCCTTTCGCCCCCGCTATTTGAAAAACAATATTTTGAGCCTCCATATCTCGGGAACTATAAAAGATAGAGCTTTCGGATTTGGACATTAGATGCGTGCAGTGTGCACGCAGACCAAGTTTGTTTTAAATTTTTTCCACGCCCCCTTCCGCCCCCAAAATTCGAAAAATTCGATTTTCACCCGAAATATTTATCGTATCGAAATCAAATTTGGCACACTAATACATGTCACGTATATCTATCATCCCACCAAATATCACATAAATCGGAATAAAAATGGCCGAGCTATACATAGAAACGTTTTTCACTCATAGCGGTGCAAGGCAGATGCACGCGAAAAAGAGCGAGATAGCATATGCTGCAAATCACCGATTTGGTCGGCGGCGCTAAAGTGCTCGTTTCCACATAATAGTGAGCGATATAGCATTTGAAAGAAATTTAATATATATCTCTTCACCTAATGCATGGTATATCCAAGTCGGCCCGGCGACTTACTTACTTTATTTTCTATCAACTTCTAATCTTTCTTTCCCTTCTCCTTCACCACCCACAGAAAGCTGTCATTTCAATATTTAGGTATGAGTATATCAACCATAATTTTCTATCAATTTCACTCTACACTCACCCCACCCCACTTCACTCCACCCCCTCTTCATTGCACTCATCTCATCCCACAAAAATGGAAGAAAAAAAGAAATGAGAAAAAAAAAGCAACCGCATTTCTGCGTTTTACTCAAGTGCCCTCTCCAAGTGCACTCGCACTGAACCAAACCAAACCAAACCACTCCACTCCAGACCCAGACCGTACCCAGACCGAACCCAGACCATGCTCCGTACTCCGACTCCCCGGATCCCACCGGAGTCGTCGTCGTTGTTGCCCCCGTTTCCACAGGGCAGCGCGTCCAATTGCGACTCGCAGCATTGCCATTGTTTCAGTTTACATGTTTCCATCTTGATGACCTCGCGATATTTTCGAAATCTATAAATACGGCCAGAATACAAGCAAAGGTCTCATATTTTTATTGCATATTTTATATGGATTTGAATGCGTTGCATGCCCCTTGCCAGGCCGCAGCGGCAGCAATCCAATTGTCATTCATGACAGCTGTCGATCAGCTTGAAAACAGAATTGGCGGAATGAAAAGGAATTCGTGTTTGTTTTATTTGAACAACGGGCGTGCTAAGGGGAGATTGCTTTCGATTTTATTGGCAGTTTGCTGTATGATTTCCCCCCACCACCTTGCCTCCTTCCCTCCTCTCAGTTCCCTTCATTCCGGCACTCAATTGAATTGAAATTTTATTTTCGGTTTCTTTTTTTTTTTGTGTAATTGCCACCTTTTGTTTGGCTTAGTTTGTAAATAATACTTTTGATATGTTTTGGTTTACGTATTTTGGCTATTTACATAAATTGATCAATGTCACGGGAAAATATCATGTCATAAGTCTGATATGATATATCATTTTAATATATGCAAATCTCTCAACATAATTGAGCTTGCATTATCATGAGATTTTGAATTGATTAGTCATAAATTGGAAAAGGATTTGTAATTTAGGATAGAGTAGCTCTGAGATGAAGTCGAATTTTAGGAAATTTCGGATACTTTGACTGCTCATCATTCATTCATTCTTACAATACTTATCAATTTGCTTGAGTTGCCATTTTTTTCCTAGCCTCTTTTATAGACATTTGCTTGAGTTGCAAACATCTTTGCCTATTTTCTCATTTGTCGAATTGTTTATTGGTGTAGGAGTAAAAATTGGCATTGTCAACTGACAGTGAAAATATGGTCACAACCAATTAAGATCTCTACGTTATACCAATATAATCTTTATAGTTGCTATAAATTAAAGGTCTGCATGAATGGCCAAAATATCATATTCGAATGAACAATTTTTAAAATGAATTGAAACAGAAGCCGAACTAGTTCGAATCAATTAATCAGCTGACGACAATCGCACAACATTCGTATGAAACGAAAACGAATTTAATTCAACTCAATTCGAATCTTGTAAATACATATATTGTGCTTAATTAACAAGTTTCATTGATGGAAGAGTTTCTTGGTTCCTTCTTCCTTTTTTTTTTTTTTTGAAATTCTATCATCGTTTAATATCAAGTGTGTACGTGTGTAACACTTGAAAGTTACTGCAAGTATCCTAAAACTATATCATTATATTCTCTATAATATAATTATTAAAATTTAATGAATTGCTATAACATAAGTCTAAAACGTCATATATATAAATACAGTAAAACAAAATATAACAATTCTTGAATTAGGCAATATATTTGTTGATATATTGTGAATGAATTTCTTATAAGTGAATAAATTAAATAAACTAAAATTAATTAAAAAATTTTATTTTAGCCGGTAAAAAAATAAATGGGCTGGTTTTCTGTACACTATTTAAAGAACCACAAACTTTTATCATCATACTTTGCTAAAGGCTCCGAAATGGCAATATATTCACCGCTAAAACTAATTGAGAATTACAACTCAAACAAGCGAAAAAAATAGGCGCAGTTTACAATACCAGAGGCCTCTTGTTGTTGTGGAATTAGTGTAGAATAGGTAACTAGTCCCGGATGTGAGTTTTCAAACTCAAATGTTTCGTTATTTAAAAATTAAAAATTACATATATACAAAATTAGAAAATTATTATTTGGATGTTTTTGTTTACCATCTTAAAAAATCTTTAAAACTGACAAACCCTAACTTTATAAGCAATATAGTACATATGGAAATTAAAGTGTTTTCCAGTGTCTGGAATAAGAATTTAACATTAAAACAGATCAATTAAAACCGTTCCTGTTGATTTGAGTAATCTTGCCTTAATATTTCTAATTCAACTAATTGTGGGCACATCTAAAGGACTTCAAATAATTATTATTTTTTTTACCATCTGTTGTTCATAAAATTAAATAAAATGTTTAAAGCTGGCTCGTTGGCATAAAAACCAAAGTGTTTTCCAATTTCTGGAATCAGAATTTAACACTAAAACAGAAACCAATAAAACCCTTCCTATTGACCTGAGTAATCTTGCCTTAATATTTTTATGATTAAACTAATTGTGGGCACATCTAAGGGATTTCAAATAATCGTTGGATATATTTAATGAACAATTGCGAAAGGATTTCCAGTAAAATATTCAGTTTTGCTTTAATAACCATTTAAAGATTGAATGAAAGAATTGCCGAATTTTGCCTTAATCGAAAAACAATCGATCAAGAGCGGAGTGTAAGAGTCGCAACACAGTTGCCCCCCATATCTGTCAACGTGCAAATGTCATGCCTTTCAATATTCCAAATTGCACATTGCGAGTGAGTGAAATGAAATGTTGAATGTTGAGAATTGCGAGAATTTGTCTGCTGCGTCACATTAACACCGAGTCACACCTTGTCTGCCATATGCCAATGACATTGCTTTTGCCGTTAAACAAACCCACCAAACACCTTTTGCCAAAATGTCAACGCCCTTACATATTATCATGTTCGAGTACATTCAAATATAATTCATGAATCTGCGGCAAAACGGCGGCTGCTTCTGCTGCTGGCGGAGACATCCGCGCTAAGGAATTGCCGAGGCAATTGTTTCGCAAGCGGGCGGGCTTCCCGCAGAAAAACATCTGTCGGATGTCGGAAGTTGTATCTGACGGCACGCCCCACACTACAGCAGACACAGCACACTTCAAATGATAGCTAAACGAAGCGCGTCACAATTTTTCAATGCAATGTGTGTGTGCCAGGGATTTCAGTGTCTCGACAGAAGTTACGGATATTATTCATAATTTTCCACGTGGCATGTGGCATATGTACATGCGATTGAATGAATGTTATCAGAGGGTTTCCTCCCCATAAGGGTTGTCTTTCAACGGAAGCCAGTTTTCAGACAGATAGAGAGAGTTTTGTGGACAATCACAATATTCTCTTGGCTTGACCATCATAATGAAGAATGAGTCTAGTGCTGAGCCAGCACGTGCTGAAGACAGAGATTGAGAGAGGCAGAGAGTGAGGGGGATAAACATTTGTGGGTTTTCTTGTGATAATGACGTGATAATTGCTTTTCCATTTTGCGCCTTCTTACTCTCGCGACCGTTATCCATCCGGTTTCGGAATGAAGCCTTGCAAGTGACATATTCAACACAATTTTATAGCAGAGTTCAAAGGACACCTGCTGAGTGGTTTTAATTGCATCGCACACCAAAAGTGACAAATAAACAAGGGCGTAGTCTGGAAGGGTTCAAACTCTAGGTTTCTCACTTGGCCAATTCTCACACAAATTCTTCTTAAGATTATAATGTATTTTCAATTTATTTTCTTCAATCAATAAATAATTTCAAATTCATATTAAAAATTGTTTCATTTGAGTAAATCTGCTTATAAAAATGGCTAATACTCTTTTTTAATACTCTTCAGTGGAAAAAAAAAACTATAAACTTTCATATAGAAAAATCTAATAAATTCTTAAACCCAGTTTAAAAATTTTTCTACAATAAACAACATCTGTATCTTGAATTTTTTTACATTTCAGAAGGACACTCAACCCAAAAAGTATATTTAGGTATTTAAATACTAATTTGAACTCTCTTCTTATCGACCCAGACGTAAACTTGGTCTCGTATTATCTCAAAACTCTTGATTTTAATGTCATTAGAATTCGCTGAGTTCAATTCAAAGTTAAAAATTCTGTTTTATTGGGAACCTTTTTATAACTTTTAATATCTAAAGGTATCTAATGATAGGTTACCCCTTTTTCTTGAGTACGCCTCTGGAAAGATGCCAACATCAAGAGTTATGGACGACCGCCCGGCGCTTGGAAACAAAGTAATTACAAGGCGAGCAAACAAAAAATAAAACGACAAAAAAATTGTAAGGTAAAGCTTCAATTAGATTGAAAAGCATCGGCATCAAGTGTCGCCCAATCTGACAGCTGCCCCCAGGAAGGAAGTCCAAAACGCCACAACATTTATAACGGAGTCTCTCTGTGGAGGAGTGGAGGAGAGGGGGAGGAAGGAATTCTATTAGCACCGTCAAGGAAAACGTTTTTCCTAATAGTCAGCGCCACGTGCTTATCCCTTGTGTTCAGTCGTGTGTCAAAGGACAACCGCAGTAGCTCCAGGAGCAGCATCACCCCCTCCATCACAGGAAATTCCTTTCAATATCTCTCTCTTTCTCTGTGAAGAAACCGCCCAGTGGCAAACAATACAATTGAAAAATTATAAAAACTCGCACTTCTAATCCAGGCGTAAAGTAAATTCAGCACTATCCAGTGAGTCAGTCACTGTGCCGTAACGAAAACCGGACGTCGTCGTCATCATCATTGAGAGCCTGTGGTTTGCTAGAGATACACTTGTTCGCCCATCGCAGGACACGCGCCAGTTGATAGAAAAAGGTCGCTGTCGCCCTCGAGACAACATCATCAATATTGCAGAGTCCCTGACCCACCCAGAGAGATGGAGAGAGAGAGAGAGAGAGAGAATGCCACATTGAGGCTGTCAAATAAGCGTAGCTAATGTGTATTAAGTGCACTTTCCCATCGCTCGCATCATTCGATCCTGAGGTGGTTGCTGGCTTGCCGTTAAGGGTCCATAACATAAGTTGGCCTAATCACGCTAATAGCCGCAATTCATGCAAATGTTATGGACAGTTATTTATGCGATGGCATAAGTCAAGTAGCAACTTTTACCGCAGAGTGTGAGATATTGATGGATTGATGTCAAACATCAGAGTTTTGATTTCATTCGGTGTGGGATAGGTTAGTTACGCAGTTAGGGTGAAGCTACTTCCGAGAACTCACAAAGATGACTTTGAATTAACATAGAGATCATTCCAAGAATTCTTGCAAGAATCTGGTTTTAACTAAATTTATGAATAAGTCCCATATTATATGGATTGCATAAGCATTCGAGTTTTCATTTGCATATGAAATTGCGTACCTTTACTTTGCTTTATTTTTGATACCCATTAGCTTAGGGTCAATGGGCGTACTAAGCTAAGAGGAAAACAACGACAATTAATAAAATAAACAAATAAACAATCGAAGGAAACCAGACTATTCCAAATTTCGAAATTACTGATTGAATTCACACAATGTTTACCAAACTTGTTTGTCGTCTTGTTTGTTGTTTACCTTGCTTTTAGATTTATTGCGATTATTGTTAAATTTCTGCAATATTGTCTTCTTAATAACAATAATCTTTCGTATATTATTTTGCGTATAGTATAATTTTATTTTTTTCAATATATTTCAAAGGATCAATGACTAATGTAAGACTTGTTTCTTGTTCGAAATAATTCATAACTCATTTAATTAAAAATTCATTCATATTATCTCAATTCAAAAATCCAATAGGGTACAGTTGCGCTGCGTTGTACGGTAGAGGGCGCCAAAGTGCTCATAAAAATTAGCGAAATAACAAGAGCTAACTAGTTCGACAAAAAATGTATTATATAGATTTAGTTTTTTAAAGTTGAAGTAGTTTTTATTCAATTTCATTTTTCACAAAACGAATTATTGAGGTCTTTATTTAACACTAAAATGGGGCATCAAGAAATAGTCTTAGAATTTTTGATTGATGATTGCATAATTGCAATTTTTAAAATATTTGCCTTCTCCAGAGTTGTAAAACATAAATACAAACTGGTTTCAAAATCGATTTATAATGTCGTATTTTATTTTCGAGACTGACTTGGGATTTTTTTCCAAGCATTTTTTTTTTTTTTGCATTGATTTTGAATTAAAAGTGATTCGCTTTTTTAGTCCTTTTTTCTTCCAAGTAAGTCGGCGATTAAGGAGGTAGGTATTGTAGGTATTTTGCATGAAAAAAAAATGTCAGTTTATATATAAAGTATTTTCGGTCTTTTTCTATACCATATCTACTCATAGGGTCAAAAACTTATGCCTTCTAAGAGTTACCGCAAGACTTTTCATAGGAATAATGAAGTATTTTTGCCCCTTAAAGTCGGCAACAACAGCCAACAATGGATTCCGAATTCTGAATAAAAACTTAAGACACATCTCAGAGATAACACTTTATGATCTGATATTGTATTATTTATTTCCCAGATTTTAAAGCCTATAATGTAGGTCGTTCATGTTTAGATTACATTTGATCCAAATTGATATTATGAATATAAATTTATCCACTAAAGGTTAAGTGATTAAATGTCTTCCAACCGAAGGGCAAGCATTATACGATAATTTAACTAAAGAGAATGATAATAGGTATCTCAAAGCCGAATATATTTCCCATTTCCCCATGGTGGAAACTTTAATTTAACCCCATTTCACAGAACTTATTTTGCCTGCATTATAAGAAATCATTTAATCATATTTGGTTTTTGGTTTGGTTTGGTTTTTGCGCATCTTTTTATACCCTTGCAGAGGGTATTATAAAATTGGTCAGATGTTTGTAACGCAGAGAAGGGATCGTTTCCGACCCCATAAAGTATATATATTCTTGATCAGCAAGAGAAGACGAGTTGATATAGCCATGTCCGTCTGTCCGTCTGTCCGTCTGTCCGTCTGTCCGTCTGTCTGTCTGGTGCTGCGCGATCTAGTCCCACAGTTTTAGAGCTATCGCATTCAAAGTTCGTATATAAGCTTTTCTATACAGCCACATACACATCTGCGATTTTGAATAAGATCGGACAACTATATCATATAGCTGCCATACAAATACAATCGTTAAATGCGAATAACTTCTCCTTTTTTTGAACAATCTTATCCAAACTGATTATGTACATAAATAAAAAGGGATTACGTCATATGCGTGAATTTCAAAACAATCGGATAAACATAACGCCTGATTTCGACGATATAAAATTTGCCTATATAGCGTGCACTGCTTATGGCAGCAGCAGTATGCAGCAGTACTGCTGCCATAAGCAGTGCACGCATAAGCAGTGAAGCACATATATGTGTCAAAATTGCGATTGTGTGTGTGTGAATATGAATATCAATCGCTACATTGTCTACTATTTGGCGATTGGCTGCCCCCGGCCAATGTATTTAAAATATTTCTTAATTGGATTAAGAAACAAAAAATTTTTTAGAAAATAAAATGTAATGGTCAAAAGCTGCAAGGGTATACAAACTTTGGCATAGCCGAAGTTAGCTTCTTTGATATTTTAAAATATATTTTTACACTTTTGTTCACATATGTTTTTTGTTCATTTTTTCATCAGTATAAAGAGTTGATGTACTTAATCTATTACGAAACCCATAGAAACCAGAAATAACAACAATAGTCTAAAGAATCTAGTATATATCACGCGTTACTGAAAAGGCAAGCTCCGCCCCGTAGTTAATCCCCCCACACACAGCACTCCCACATCCCACTCGAGAGAGTGGCTCTAGGAGAAGTGCATGCCATTGAACTTGTCACGATTATCCTTGACCATATTGTTGTACTTCCATTTCTCGTCACTGGAGGCCTTGCTGCTCCAAGCGCCGGAACTGTGACTCGGCTTATGCGTTGGCGTAGAGTCAATCTTGGGAGCGTCCTTGGGACTGGCCGAACACTTGTCGGAGCGTTCTGAGTAGACCATTTTTGTGTTAGGATTTGAGTTTAAAAATTTTCCAAAGTAGTTGCCAATTAAACAGAAAGCAGAAAGGCTTTCAAAATTCGATTCAGCGAGTATTAAATGTTCACGGTACAGTCTGCAGCAAGGTGAGCACTTTGAGTTCTTTGTTATTGGCCGAGTTGCCCGTTCGAGAACCTTTTCTGGATGATAGACTTTTGCCCAATCTGTGCGAGAGAGAATATTGTAAATGAATATCGAGTGCGGGTAAATGGTGGAGGGGGGGGACCTCTCATACCTGGATTCTTTAAGAGATTTTGTTTGTTTGCTAATTTTTGGCATTGACACACAAATTTTGCACTGTGCACATTGAAGGAAATGAAAAGAATAAATTTCGACAAAACAGAGACTCCTCAGCTGCAGTTGCGCTCGACTCGCTGGTGAACTTTCTACTGAACCTCTAACGACTCTTACAACTGGTTTAAATACGCCAGCCAGCCCGATCACAGTGAATTGCAATGGCAAGTCGTTTCAGCAGAATGTCTGCCCGGACGAACTGCGTCATTATTCTAAGCAGCAGCAGCAGCTGCAGGCCCCAAGCAGATGAAGAAAGCCCCAAGCCCGAGCTTGAGCTCGAGCCCTCACCCTCACCCACATCCCCGAACGTCTGGCACTTCCTCTGTCTGAAGTTCCCCGTAAATTTTCTCGCCTCAGTCTGACAGTGGTCTGAGTTGTGAACCCGTTTTAGTCGACGACAATGCAAATTAGAGTTGCCAACCAACTGGTTTTTATCAGCAAAACATTTGCAAACAAGTGAGGGTTTTGCTTTACATATGCAAACAAAGAGTAGACTTGATGATATCCTTTTCTCATCTCTAATCACCATTAATCGATATGTTTTCGTGGTCAAATCGACTTTGATTATAATGAAAATATAGTTCTGTAAGTTAGTTTATCACTCTTGAAGGTTTCACAGACAATAACAAAAGCATTAGATTTTGCAGGAATGTAGGAAACTTGTTTTATCATATAGCTCGTTAGTTTGGTGCATTTTTATCGATGACACGATATCGATTGCATGGTAACTAGCTCAATTTGATAACATATATCAAAATGGTTTTCGAAAATACTACTTAATTTTATAGAAAACATATTTCTATAGTTTAATTCTTCTCCAACAATAAGTTTCTACTAGTATTCGTCGACGAACGCCCAAAGCACTACGTCATTATATGACACTAGACACTAGACTTGGCGACAGATCGATGAATTCTATTCGATTGTCGATGGTGTCGATAATTTGAAACGTTTCCCAGCACTTAAAGCATACCTCCAAATTGTAACGCAGAAAATCTATTCGATTGAGTTTAGATCATTCGATTGATGTCCAATATACCCGCTCAAAGTAATGGATTCATTGGCCCCGACGGCAACAGAGGCCCACAAAACCTGCTAATGCTCACGTAGTAGCCACCTGGATCTGGTTGTTTATCAACGAATCGTCATCATCATGATCATCATCATCATCTTTGTTATCTATCTATAACCGGCCGGCTCGTCCACATTTCTGAAGAGGACACGTCAGCAACATTGTAGGAAATTAACTTTCTTGAGGGGTCTTTCCCTAAATCTAAACAATAGACACTTTATATTCCTTCTAATGATTAGTTGTTCCCATTTGTCGCGTGGCAATCGTATCGGATAGTTATTCGTATGAATATTTATATAGTGGATACTAAGTATATCGCTATATTATGCATAAATTGATGACTGATGAAAAGTCTCCCCTGCATTGCATCAGCCAATTTTAGTTGAGAAAACAAAAAACAGCTTGAAAGCCTGTTGCGAATTTAATGTTGTTGTTATTGCCATTTATATGCGCTATAAGTCTGACCGATCTATGCTATATGATCTTGGGATTGACTTTTAACTGACCCTGGCAACTAAAGAAAGAAAGCTAGAGAGAGAGAGAGAGAGAGAGAGCGAGAGGTAAAGGGAATTATCATAGCATTGTACCTAGTTATCTATCCAAGTTCAACGATCTGTCTATCTTCGGTTTTTATCACCCGAAGGTCATTAAAAAAATCCCCTTAGAAACAGATCCAAATATTGCGGACTGTCTCAAAGTCTACGTTTTTGCAAAATGTCAAAATTTGCATCTTTTCATATACAAATAATTTTGTATATACTAAAATGTCTGCCAAAAATTCCATTGATTGCATTATGCTAATGAGCCAGACATATGACTTTCTAATGAACAAAGAAAAAACGTGCTCGCGTTTCGCAGACAGGTTTATTCGCAAAAAAAAAAAACCCAAAAAGCGATTATTATATAAAATGTAAACTGAACAAATTGGCAAACATTTGGTTTACATCTCTTCAGAAGCCCATATCCTTGGGAAAGTGGAATGAATCAGGAACGTTTAGTTGGACTATTGATAATATCATTCTGCCAGTCCGATCTAGTTTAAGGATACAGTATTTCATTCTGGCTTAAAAGGACAGCAGTTTAGTAGTTAATAAGAAAATCTTAAAAAAAAAAATGCTCGGTATTAGGATGATATATTTTTATATTTAAAGAATATTAGTTTAATCGTTTTAGTGATCGTTTATCTGTTTGTCCACCGATAAGGATATCAAAAAAACTGTGTTGAATTTTTATGATCTAAAATAATGTTAAGAAACTTGTAGAATATGCCTTCCAGTACATAATAGAAGGATATATACATATATCACCTACAATTTCTTATAATTCAGAAATAATATTCCCCTTGCTCTCTGAGAAACAATCCAATCTAGAGCTCTACCAAAAAGCAATTCAAATAAATATCAAATTCAAATAGTAATTCGAATCAACCTAAGGATATAAGCAGAACAAATCGTTCCCATTTTATATTTTTGCCGTAAGAATTTTATATCACCAACCATCAGCTGAAAAGGGTAAAAACATTTTTTACGAGTCAATGATCAAACTGGAATGGTTTGCGGCGGTTTCACACATGATCGAACATTTTGGTTTGAACAAAAGTGGTTATCGAATGTGAGCTTGAAATCGATTGCTCGTCTTGTGATCAAAATGGCCCATGCAAAAGCCATTCGATAATTTGCGTAAAGGTTGTTATATTTTATTTTAATTTATAAGTGTGAAACCTTAAAAATGAATAAGTAGGTTGCTTAGTACATTGATTTTAACTATTTATTCATGTTTTAAAAATACACCTGTAAGGAGTTTTATTCAGATGTATAGTTTCTAACCTTTTAATGATTATTAGATTGATGATTAAACAATTACGATAGGCATTTCAATATCTAAAGAGAACAAATTGCCACAATTCCAGCTTCTAGTAATATTATACTCCTGAAGAATATAGAGAATATATTAACATATAAATATTATGAGAAGTAGAAGAAACTAATATCCGTAGTAAAGAAGAAAAGGCAGAAAGCTGTAGAATATTGGTTAAATAAAACTTTATTATTTTAAGCCTACAAGAGAAGAGCCAGATCTTTACTCAATAGAAAACTTTTACTTTATTTTATAGCTATACATATTGATTGAGTTTATATATATTACTATTGATTATTTCTCACATTTCCATATGCTTTCCCGATATTGCTAAATAGATCAGCCACATTTGAGTACCGACTTCAGGGAAATCCCTGTTAAATTTTGTTTACTTCTGACCTGTTTACGCATTTCTTCTTAGCCATGACGAAGAGGTTTGTTTTCGCGTTTCATTGACGCATGGCCGAAACCTTAGAGATCAAGAGATGTTTGGCTAATTTGTGCAAATCTGGTTTGTATTTTTTTTTTTTTTTTGGCACATGTCTGCTTCAACTTTTTGTTTTCGCCATGTTTTCATAACAATGCCAGAGATCTGCGTCTGTCGTTGGCCAGAAACTCGTTTCCACCAAGCGACCAGCGACCAACGTCTCGTCGATGTCACGCAGTGACCGCATGACAGGCAGCAGCTCATCTAAATCGATCGCATGGGGGGTATAAAAGGGCCTCACCACAGCGGCTTTCTAACCAAACCAAATCCAACAACGTCGGCGTCTATATCTTTTTTCGAGAGGAAAAAGAAATCCAAATTCAAGAAACTGTGGTGCAACAAATGTGTCAATGAAGACACCGGACACCAAAGCGAAGCTCTTAAATAATATAAGGTGAGTCAGGATCATGAAACTATATAGTTTATGGAGTTTACTAACTGAATGTTTTTGTTTTTCGTTTTGGCAGTCTCTCTAAGCATCTGTCTTCGAAAAAAGGCGGCTCTAGCACCAGCAGTTGCGGCAATTGTCTAGAATTCTCAGTACTCACTCGTCTTTCCAGTGTGCCCTGAACGATCCCCATTCGCTGTACTTGACCGATCAATTGAAATTCCAACAAAAAAAACTATATATATATAGAAAATGGTTCATCAAACGCGTACACCCAGCAAGGCCATCCCAGCCAAACATCTGAGTCCCATGCGTACCATGGAGTCTCCCATGGGCAAATATGCCGTGTCCAGTAGTCCGGCGGATAGTTTTCTGCGCAACACACGACTCACTGTGAATGGCTCGGGGTCGGGAGGATCTAATGCATCGCTGTATAAATACAACAATATGGTTAGCAATAATCGAGAGCAGTTCAATGCCCTCCATTTCTGCTGATCCATATAGTGAGAGAGGGAGAGAGAGAGATGCTGTAGAGAGAGAGAGAGAGAGCAATGAATTGAAATAAAGAAGTAGAATTTTTTCAAATCAATTAAGCTGCCTGCGTTCTTTTTTTTCTGTCCCTCATAAATCGCAGTCACGTGTCTCGTGAAAATTGCAATATTTATTGCAGATATATTTATTATATTCTTTTTTTTTTTTTGCAAATTAAATTATTAGCCCAGGGCAAATGGCAACTAAGCCGCCGCCGCCGTCGACGCCATCGTTGCCTCCATTCGAAGTCATTTTTCATTGTTTGCGGCTGTCTGGGCTCACTTTGTCACATGCAAATGTTTGACTCGCTGTTTGTCACACACACACCATGTGTGTGTACATATATATATATATTTTTTTGCACATTTGAATTTCTGTCTCTTTCCGTACATGGAACATATTTTTACATTAGCGCCATATCAAAAAGCTTAAATTTTTGCCTTCCCGGATTTGCATAAATCTTCATTCTCTTTTTTGGCTTAGCATACATATACAAATATTATTTTTGGTTTATAATTTTTGGCACTTGTTTCGTTTGGAAATCCGTTTTGAGTAAGTTTGATTTGTAGATAATAGTCCCTTTCAACTCTTAAATCAGAATAAAGTCCATTTTTTTATAGATAAAGAGAAAGAACTTTAACTTTTGAGTGAATCTTGATTTATTTAAAGTGCTGATAAAACTTTTCTAGGTCCATAAATCAATCTTGAAGAAATTCCTCATACATAAAATTATATAAGTAAATTTTTCAACACTCAATTTAATTTTATAATTGAGCATAAGTTGAAAACTAAAAGCATGCTTGGTCTTAAGGAACTTTTTCGATTTTAATTGATAATAGATTAGCTTTAGTTGAATTGAAAAAACATATGTTAGCTAAATATCTGTCAGAATATCTTATCATCCATCTGCAATAAGACAAATAATGCTTAAAAATTATTCAAAGATGATATAAATATGGTCTTAAGGAACTTTTTCGATTTTAATTGATAATAGATTAGCTTTAGTTGAATTGAAAAAACATATGTTAGCTAAATATCTGTCAGAATATCTTATCATCCATCTGCAATAAGACAAATAATGCTTACAAATTATTCAAAGATGATATAAATATGGATTCCTGAAAATGATAGAATTATTTTTTCGCCCTCTCACTAAATAAATATAAATACATACATAAATCTGATCACTTAAACAAAACAAAAATTAGTTCTAGTTATCCAAAAATTATCAGCAATTTCGTCAATTTTGAAGTTCGACTTATCTAGAAATGTTTGTGTAATTAGCAGTTAAAAAGTTCAATATCATATTACAAGAAAAACTCTCTAAGTGCTTAAACAGTGAATCTATAATGATATTTTAAATTCGATTATAGTCTCAAATAGACTTTCCTGCTTTTTAAATAGTCCCAATACAAAATAGCAAATTTCTGAAAGCTTATCATTCAATTAAACACCGTTTCAGTTGATGGTTAAGTAAATGTTTTGGGGTTTTCGAACCTGCTCCAACAAGATATTTTCGTTTTTATTCTTTGGGTTAAGCTCGAAGGGCAGCTTTCACACAAATCTATTCGACTTAATTTTAATTCGAAAATGTGTAACTTTATTCAGTTAGTTACATGACAGAATACTCAGGCAATCGATCGGTTGAAACCAGTTACTTCATTTGCAATTTATATCAATTTGAAGTCGAGTATGCAAATTATGAAGAAATCATTATTAATTCTAAACTGGTTTCCATTCGAACAGATGATTCTATTATAGTAAGAAGAGATCATGATGACAAAAATAGTTCAGATTTCATTCTGAATGACTAAGGGAAAATCATCTTCCCACAAGAAAGGAAATCACACGAATCCCTAAGCCAACCACCCCTGGAAATTCAATGATGTAACTAATAATTTTTGGACACACTTGGCTGGCTAGATTCCCAATTTCCGAATTGGAATCATTAAAAGACAATCTGTTACATCAAAAGTGCACAAATCATCGGCAGTCCAAAGCAATTTTATGCCCCCAAAAACGGAAGAAAACATTTTTATTATTCCACTAAATTAAACGCTCGGCTCAGAGCTCAGCTTGGAACGCTTATGAGCTTCAAAAAGGAAGTGAGGACAGAAAGGTCCTTTAAGCGATGCACCGCCGTCGTCCTCGTCCTTGTCCTCGTCGTCGTCGTCGTCGTCGTCAGGCGTCGACAGTCATTAAATTATCACACATTTAACTTCAAAAACAATTCAAAAATAAGACACCCTCGACCCACAACCCACGACCCTTCCTCCCACTCCCCCTCTCACTCAGTCAGTCAGTCGGTTGGTTTGGCCTTTCCGCCCCTGCAACTTGACTTTCACCCCCTGCGTGTTTGTTGCCCTGCCGCATTACAAGCTGAAAACATGGTTATTACATCAGTAAATGCCAAGCCTTGGGATGGGAGAATCCTTGTGTCGCCCATAGAGCACATGTGGGCGTTGCAAAATGGATGCGATGGATGGATACGATGGATGGATGCTGTCTTCTGATGATTATGACAGCATGACGGCGACGACAGCGACGGCGACTGCGATGAAGACCTCTTTGTGAGCCACCCTCATAGGCTATTTGGTCTAATTTAGTTTTTGTTTTTGCATTGCCTGCAATATGTCGACCATTAGAGCGGTGGATGGAGGTCGGAGAAGAGAATGACTTGCCAGTAAGTGACGATAAATCATAAACGAAACATCAATTCCAGCACTTGACCCCCCACAATTGGGCAAGCGATTGGCGTTGCTGATAAAAGTATGATTAGATACATATTCCCAATGGAAATGCGGATTGGTGGGAGAAGAAAAATCTGTGACTAATCGTTGCGACTGTGTCAAACAATCGAAATATAAACGATAGGTTTTTATTATGGTATTTACTAAGAACTAAAGCAATGGAAAATTAAGTGGCTTCTTTTCGAACTAGAAATATTGAATCTTTGCTTCTTTTACAGAGTTGTGTAATTAGCCAAGTCGATTTAAGCTCTTCAGATGTAGTTTCCCAATTTACACTTTCTCTGAAACAAGTCACAACTGATTTATCTAAACTCTATACTCTATATCTACAGTTTAAAATTATTTAGGCATCACCGACCATATAAAGAATATATGTTCTTGATTTTCACCCAATTATCATGAAACTTAACATTCGGCAGTTCACTATTTATCCAAACGTCCGTGGTAAATTTGATCAAGGTGGGACAATAATATATTATGGATATATGTATATTGTTTGCTTCTTATGCGATCATCACCAAAATTTGAATTTTAAATTTTTATTATATCGTAAGAATAATAATTTACTAAATTTCAATATTTCTACTATAGTTGAAATTTCAATATTTCCACTATAGTTGAAATTTCAATATTTCCACTATAGTTTATTTCCACTATACTTATTTGAAATTCCAATATTTCCACTATAGTTGAAATTTCAATATTTCCACTATAGTTGAAATTTCTATATTTCCACTATAATTGAAAATAATATTCAATATTTCCACTATAGTGGAAATTTAAATTTCCACTATAGTTAAATATTTCAATATTTCCACTATAGTTGAAATTTCAATATTTCCACTATAATTGAAATTTCAATATTTCCACTATAGTTGAAATTTCGACATTTCCACTATAGTTGAAATTTCAATATCCATAAGTGAAATCCACTATAGTTAAATTCATTTTCCACTAAGTTGAAATTTCCACTATAGTTGAAATTTCAATATTTCCACTATAGTTGAAATTTCAATATTTCCACTATAGTTGAAATTTCAATATTTCCACTATAGTTGAAATTTCACATATTTCCACTATAGTTGAAATTTCAATATTTCCACTATAGTTGAAATTTCCATATTTCCACTATAGTTGAAATTTCAATATTTCCACTATAGTTGAAATTTCATATTTCCACTATAGTTGAAATTTCAATATTTCCACTATAGTTAAATTTCAATATAGTTGAAATTTCAATATTTCCACTATAGTTGAAATTTCAATATTTCCACTATAGTTGAAATTTCAAATTTCCACTATAAAGTTGAAATTTCATATTTCTATTTCCACTATAGTTGAAATTTCAATATTTCCACTATAGTTGAAATTTCAATAAATTTCCACTATAGTTGAAATTTCAATATTTCCACTATAGTTGAAATTTCAATATTTCCACTATAGTTGAAATTTCTTCCACTATAGTTGAAATTTCAATATTTCCACTATAGTTGAAATTTCGATATTTCCACTATAGTTGAAATTTCTATATTTCCACTATAGTTGAAATTTCAATATTTCCACTATAGTTGAAATTTCAAACTATAGTTGAAATTTCAATATTTCCACTATAGTTGAAATTTCAATATAATTTCAATATTTCCACTATAGTTGAAATAGTTGAAATTTCAATATTTCCCATAGTTGAAATTCACTTAGTTGAAATTTCAATATTTCCACTATAGTTGAAATTTCAATATTTCCACTATAGTTGAAATTTCAATATTTCCACTATAGTTGAAATTTCAATATTTCCACTATAGTTGAAATTTCAATATTTCCACTATAGTTGAAATTATATTTCCACTATAGTTGAAATTTCAATATTTCCACTATAGTTGAAATTTCAATATTTCCACTATAGTTGAAATTTCAATATTTCCACTATAGTTGAAATTTTCACTATAGTTGAAATTAATTTCCACTATAGTTGAAATTTCACATTTCCACTATAGTTGAAATTTCAATATTTCCACTATAGTTGAAATTTCAATATTTCCACTATAGTTGAAATTTCAATATTTCCACTATAGTTGAAATTTCAATATTTCCACTATAGTTGAAATTTCAATATTTCCACTATAGTTGAAATTTCCACTATAGTTGAAATTTCAATATTTCCACTATAGTTGAAATTTCGATATTTCCACTATAGTTGAAATTTCAATATTTCCACTATAGTTGAAATTTCGATATTTCCACTATAGTTGAAATTTCAATATTTCCACTATAGTTGAAATTTCAATATTTCCACTATAGTTGAAATTTCAATATTTCCACTATAAAAGTTGAAATCATATTTCCACTTATCACTATAGTTGAAATTTCAATATTTCCACTATAGTTGAAATTTCAATATTTCCACTATAGTTGAAATTTCAATATTTCCACTATAGTTGAAATTTTAATATTTCCACTATAGTTGAAATTTCGATATTTCCACTATAGTTGAAATTTCAATATAAATTTTTTCCACTATAGTTGAAATTTTAATATTTCCACTATAGTTGAAATTTCAATATTTCCAATTTCCACTATAGTTGAAATTTCAATATTTCCACTATAGTTGAAATTTCAATATTTCCACTAATAGTTGAAATTTCAATATTTCCACTATAGTTGAAATTCAAATATAAATACTAGTTGAAATTTCAATATTTCCACTATAGTTGAAATTTCAATATTTCCACTATAGTTGAAATTTCAATATTTCCACTATAGTTGAAATTTCAATATTTCCACTATAGTTGAAATTTCAATATTTCCACTATAGTTGAAATTTCAATATTTCCACTATAGTTGAAATTTCAATATTTCCACTATAGTTCAGAAATTTCAATATTTCCACTATAGTTGAAATTTCATATTTCCACTATAGTTGAAATTTCAATATTTCCACCATATAAAAACACTATATTCTTCATTTCCACTATAGTTGAAATTCATATTTCACTATATTGAAATTTCATATTTCCACTATAGTTGAAATTTCTATCCACTATAGTTGAAATTTCCATATTTCCACTATAGTTGAAATTTCAATATTTCCACTATAGTTGAAATTTCATATTTCCACTATAGTTGAATTTCCACTTCACTAGTTGAAATTTCCATATTTCCACTATAGTTGAAATTTCAATATTTCCACTATAGTTGAAATTTCAATATTTCCACTATAAAAAATAAAAATTATAGTTAACTATAGTTAAATTCAATATTTCCACTAAAATTCATATTTTCCACTATATTAAATTCAATATTTCCACTATATGTATTTCCACTATAGTTGAAATTTCAATATTTCCACTATAGTTGAAATTTCCATATTTCCATAGTGGAAATAAATAATTATATGAATTTTCACTCTTTGCAAGGTATATTATTTATTTAAAATATTATTTTTCCAGATATAACCGTTTGCGGGTGCTCTATCTAATATACTATACTTATACTGAAGTTTTTTTGGTTTTATTTTTGTTTGTTTTTTTTTTTGTCTTAATTTAAATTTTTGAATTTAAAAAGTTACGTGACAAGCTTGACTTCGGAAGTATTTTTAACACAGTCTTTTTAAACTTAATTGAGTGGTTCTATATTTGTCTTGCTTATAAGTGAAATTTTTTGATCTGAGTTTAAAGATTGGATTGGTAAGGACTTAATTGGATTGGTAAAGAATTGACGATGTGGCAAGAACATAGACCAGGTATTTATTATGAATTTTGTATTTAAAAAATTCTTAGCTAAATTTTAGCATAAAAAATGTTACCTTTTTTTCCTGACAAGCGCTGGTAACACTAAGCAGAACTCAGTTCTATGAGTAAGCGGTTACATCCCCACTCTTCGATTAGTTTAGAAACTCAAGTTTTTGTTTTAATGAAAGAAGGTGTCCACTTTAAAGTTTCAAGACGAATGAGAGCAAAGAGAAAGTTTTGTTTTAATTTGCAACCTTTTGGGCATGTGCTATATCGGATCAGGCAAACATAATGAAAGCTCTTGAGATAGAACGAAAGAATTCCTAAATCATACGGGGACGGTTTCTCTTTTCTTATCAAAGGTCTCGTGACATTTGTGACTTCAATTCGTGAGAAATCTACGATAAATCACAGCAAAGTGTCTCATCTCTGAAAAAGTTAAAAACTTTCTTCAACAAAATAGCGTGATGGTTGACAACTTCTTTTTGTGGGTCACGTGACGTTAACTTTATTTTGCAAATTAATTAATTGACAGAATTGAAGAAACGGAAAAATTTTTGGGGGAAATGAAAAGATTGATTAATCTGGAATTGAAAGACAACCCTTGCCTTAGTCTGGCTGTCAACTTATCTATCACGCCAACATCCTGAATGGGATCCGTGGACTTGGATTGGATGTCGATGTCTGCAGCTACGGTTTTGGCCCAGATGATTTATCGACATTTCTGCGGAAATCGCTATGCCAAAATGAAATGAAACGTGGCAAAAAAGTTGATCCGAGGAGTGCACAGGTTCGGGTTCGGTTTCGGGTTCGTCCATGTTCTCTCTTGGAACGGAAACGCAATCGGCGCACTGCCAAAAATAAATTGATTACTGTCACGGAAATAGCTACAAAACCCAACATGTATTGGGGCAACTGAGACTGACTGCTTCAAGTTTGTTTGTTAATCGATATCGAGACGACACCTGGTTTGAGCCAGCGCACAGAACTCCTTGAATGTCCCAACAGACTTAAATCTCAGTCGCCCACCCACCGAGTGAATGGGGGCGAAACTGTCTTCAGGTGGTGGCGTCACGTTTATAGATCACGTGACGTGGCAATAAATAGTTTGCCCTGTCAATTAAAGACACCTGCAGTAAGTGAAAGAAGCTTCTTAAGCCAAAATCCAAGGGTCGACGCGGTTGCTAAAACTGGGAATGGGTAATGGGCATTGTGGGGGATGAGGAATGGGAATGGGGATGCGATTGAGCTTGTGGGTGCCAGAAGGCACGCAACAATGTTTACACCTTCAATTTGTGTGTTTTGGTTGAATATAATTTATGAATCGCAATAGGCCTGGAATCTCAATTACGCTAGATTAATAATAATAATATTTCCTCCTATTGTTTATGACAAATGGAAATAGGTAAAGCACTTGGGTTGTAGTGGGTTATCTGGGAATAAAGTGGGAGCAAAGCTCAATCAAATACTTTACAGAATCTTATCTTTCAGTAGCTAAATTTGGTTTAACAAAAAAATTATTTAATTAAAACTCAGTAAACTCTATGCTTACGATTATGTTAATTAACAAAAGGTTTTGTTGTATGTTAGTCATTATATTGAGATGATATACCATTAATTTTTTCATCTAATTTGATGTCTATTTATTGGCAAACGGCTAAAAATAACTAATAACTTATTGATATTTCATTGAACGAACCAATACTTGAAGCGGATATGGACTACAAAGAATTTGTTTATAAATTTTAAACAAGTAAATTCGATATAAAACCAATGAAAATCATTGAAAGACTGAAATGAATATCTTTAAAGAAACTAAACATTGAATGAACATTTTCTTTTGTATGATATATAATATAGTTATTTGATACAGTTAATAACACAATTTAATTTGTGGTTTACTTACAATATTATATTCCAAACATGTTTTTATTAACAACATTTCTGTTGATTCTGATGATTTGCAGTGTTCCGATTAATAGTGGAAAATTGAGTTTGTAAACTTATCGCGAAGGTCTTCAAAGGTCGTTAGCTTAAGGCTTGATAACAATTCGACGAAAGCACACAATGATGAGGAAAAATTTGACTTAATTACAACTTTAGGAGCTCTATTTCAAGGCCTAAGATTTAGGAAAGTTAGTTGGAATATTTCAAAAAAAGAAACTCAATGTAATTATGAACCTTTACAAATAACTTGTTCTCCTGTTAAAGAATTTATATTATGATTAGGAATATTTTAAGCCCCTGCAATGATAGCTCTCTACACACTGTTTTTACCTACGATAGCTTTCATTTGTTAAGATTTCCTGTGGTGCAAACCCTTCCATCACCATTGAAAGTCTCTTGGAATAGTTTCTTGTCTTCTATCTGACGGAAAAGTTTTTGTTCGACCAACTTTCACAACCCTTTTTGGTCTGGTCGGTAGACCGGCCTATAACACCTAGTGCAAAAACGATTGATTGGCGGTAACAAATGTATTAGAAACTTTTACTGTATAATTTCCGCGTTTACCATCGAGAATGAATCCAGGGACGAAGCATTCAGTTCAAATTGCACTTCCGTGCGAAAAATTGTTTATCGAGTAAAGTTTCAGCCCCAAACCCACACCCAAACCCAACCCAGACCGCCCTTCCATCCACCATTCACCACCCACTCACACTCATGTGTCAGGAGCAGTAAGTAGTATCAATGGAGCGGCGGCGTTCACCGTCGATAAAGTTGCACCTATTGTCATTTTATTGATTTGTTATAAATTTCACACATTCGTACGCGTGTGTGAACTTTTCCCTCTAAACCACACTCCAGTGGAAGGGCGGTCGGTCGGTTGGTTGGTTGGTCGCTGGTTCTTATCTTTTCATGCACTTCCATTAAATTTAAATGGCTGGAAAATTTACAAAAGCCCCGCCTCCAAATGAAATCGAATGGACACGCGCCCTGGTAACCCTTTTTTTTTGCTCCTTAACTTATCTGCGATTTTTCAATGAGATTTCTATCAGTTTAAATTTCGTTTTATTGCCATTAGAAATAAATGGCAATCGCATCGATGTTAAATGGAACTGAATTTCAACGTTCAAGAGTCAAGACGTTGAAAATAAATTGATACACGGGGGAGAAAACCTTTTTCTTTCTTTACATTTTCTATTGATTTTAGAATTTAAAAATATCTGCAAAAAACTGATTAAGCTCTTAAGCAAATCGAAAACTTTTGAGATAGATAGGGGAATTTCGTTTAAAAAAGAAATAGAAACTGTTTTAGTATGAATTTGTAACAAACTCATGAGAGAGACGAATCGATTGGGTTAGCTGATTTTAAAATTGTTACTAATTAAATTCGAAATTAACATACGATTCGGTTTTACTTATTTTCAATATCTACAAATATTATGTAGTGAAACACCCAAAATTAATCAATAAAATAGCAACATAAATATATAAGGAGATAAACTGAAAAATAGTGAAACAAAAATAAAACTTACTAACCTAGGGTCTTATAAAGACTTTGTAAACAAAGACTTGCGAAAACTTTTTTCTATGACAATGACAATGACTCAAATAGGTCATGAAACTACAAGTTGGAGCTTTAATCACCTGAGGTTTCTAGGGATAACAGAATCAATTAAAGCTGTCTTAACATATAACTTATATTAATTTCAACGATGCACTATTCCTAGGACCCGTCAAAAGACGTAAAGTTAGTTTTCTACATAATTTATAAATAATTTCTAAGCTTAACTTTTAAGAGAAACCACCTTTTTAGGTAGAAAAATTGTATTAAAATTTTATAGTTTTAAAATTTAATTTTTTGTCGTACATAGGATATTAAGAATCGGTAATTTTAAGCAAAAAGAAATATGAATATGGTCGTTAGCGAAGTCTGCTGAGGTGAGCACGTGGTAGCTCACTTGCTCACTTTTTGTTTGCTTCCAATAAATGTCCTCCAGTCGGCTTTAACAAAATTTTGAAATATGTAAATGTAAAATAATGTGGGAACAGATTACATATCAGTAGAAACACTCAAGGAGGGGGGGGCTTG
The DNA here is from genome assembly GCA_018150745.1 of Drosophila sucinea. NCBI lineage: Eukaryota > Metazoa > Arthropoda > Insecta > Diptera > Drosophilidae > Drosophila > Drosophila sucinea. The sequence goes on along the minus strand of JAECWP010000133.1, from coordinate 45,380 downwards.
GAATTTTAATTAAAAAAACTTTTACCTCATTAAAAACAAAATAAAGAAATACCTATGAAACATTTCTAAAAATAAAATGTCAACTCCTGAATGAAATACAAATCAACTGCAAACGATGGCGACATCAATTGTTTTTAATAGCCAGAATGAAGTTCTCTGTTCTCTCGTTCTTCAATGGGGGGTGTGGGGGGGGTGGTGGGTGGAGAACATCTGTTGATGCTTCGCAATTTTCACACTTGATTTGATAATCTGTTGTAAATTTTCACTTTTCCACTTGTGAAATTTTCACAATTAAGTCACAATTTAATGACGTGCAGCAAATATTAACACAAAACTCACCCCCTTTAGCCCATCACCCTCCCCCTTGGCAGCTGTTGACATCGCCCGGCAGCGTCCAGTTTAACCGATGTGCCAACAAAAGTTACAAAAATCTCAACCCAACCAGCTCCGGCTCCGGCTGCTGCTGTTTTGAGCTCTCTAATTAAGCGAGACGTGAAAATTTTTCCTTATTATTTTCCTCAAATTTTTACGACTTGCCTCCGGAACGGAGTGGAAAGGAAATGCCATTGAGAAAGATATTTTATATATGTGTGGGTGATGGGAAGGGGTGGGAGAATGCGGGGACGGTGCAACATTCTGAAATTAGTATCTTAAAAATTATGGTTATTATAAGACATTATCAAAGTCAATGTGAATTTTAATTAGGCAAAACGTCCAACTCAAAGTGAAAACTCAAAAGTTTTTCCTTTGCCAGACTCTCTGCCTAATATTGCGAGACGTGAGTGTAAAATTTGATGACTGCCGAAAAGTATGCCATGAAAAATGTGCGTTTGACAGGCGTGGAAAATCGACGAAAAAATATTTATGGTTATTTTGTGCGCTCTTTCTTTTTGTCATTGGCAGGTGAAATTATTACAAATAAAAATACAGAGACCAAAAGATAACCCTCAGAGGACTGATGAGATTAATATATATTTAATTTATCTCATAGAAAGGACGAACATTTAAAGGACACAAATAGAGTTATCAAAATATATCACAACATTTGCAAAAAAAAACTTTGAAATATTTTCTTTTTCTTTTATTTATTTTTAATTGATTCAACTTTCTTGTTTTAAAAATAATGAGTAATATTTGTTAATTCGTAGCAAGTTTCTTTTTCTCACTTTTCATGCTTAACTCGCTATTTCTTTTTTGCTAATTGTTCGCATGTAATCCTATGCTTCTTTTGACGTATATTCGATTGGATCGTTTCCGACATGTGAACAGCGGAGACAGAAAGAAACAGAGTTTGTACAAATGACAGAGCAACAACTTTAAAGCAAAGGGAATCGTTTGGGTGCAGTCAGACAAATAAAGGTGGATTCACAAAGGTGTGAAGAGCAACTCTAACTACATGCCCCATGCCCCGATATCCCTTTAACCAACAATACTTACACCTGAAACAGAAAAGGAAATAGTGATGGACCTAAATGTATAGTAAGAACTTTTATCTTGCGAAAAATTATTAAAATTATTTTCCATATACTTTGTCATCTCGTGTTTCACTCATGATTATTATTATAATCGCATCTTTAGTTTGCATATTCATTGCAAATATTCAATAGAACCCTACCCCCTTGGCGACCTTCTCTTGATTGAGTAATTTCAGAACTAACCGCAAACAAATTGCTTATGACTCGCCACATACCGAGTTACACTGAAAAAAAAACATGCAAAGACGTTCTTCTTTCTAACCGAAGATTATCAAATTGCACTTTAGGCTAAAAATCAATTGCAATACTGGATGGATATTAAGCGGATGCCAGTTCAATTCACTTAATTATTTAGAGAATAGGGAGCACTAAAAATAAATATTTATATTTAGCCAGGCATCTAAAGGCCAACGCAATTTTGACTAAAATAGACTTCAATACAAATTGAATAGCAATTCCACAGAAAGCAATTGTATTTAATATTAGAACTAAAATTCCCCAATCTGAACGTCAAAGATTGTGAATCCCAATACACATATATATATATATATATATATATGTATATAGGCAATTTATTTTTATAGAAATAATAATGAAAAAACCTCATAAATAAAAATAAATATATTATATTTATTTTGAATAAGAGAATCCGAATTGTATAATTGATAGTATCCAAATATCTGTATAGGCATAATAGATTATTGTGATTAAATTAGCATTGACAAATACAAATATCATCAACAATACACTTACTTCAATTCAGATATAAAATAATGGATAGAGTAATCAGAAAATATTACAGTAAATGACCAAAGGAAATAAAAAAGCAATCCCGATAGAATCCTGCTGCCAAATATCATATAAACCTAGCTACAACTCAGTCATAACAAAATATTGAAACTAATTTATAATCTTCTTTTGCACTACCCGAAACCATATTGAAATCGAATTATCGCGAATCACTGAAAATTTCTTATCCAAATTTCAAGAAATAATAATTCCTTATTTATATATGAAATGGCAAAGTCACTTAGTCGTTAGTAGTAATTAAATAAATCAATATTCACGTGGTTTTTATTCCTTTATATATACACATAATAATTAAGTTATCCTCATAATTTTCGCATCCTTGTTTTCATATCTAAGTAGAAAATGTCTTGTAATTAGCCTGAACTCCTTTTGTCTCGTAATTTACTATTCAAAACACTTTTGTATTATTAAAAGTAAAATAAAAAAATTGAAATTGACAGAAACTAAACAAGCTCTTAAAGAAATATTGTAGAAAAAAGATTGGAATTGGTTTTTTTTTATACTCATAAAGTCTACCAACTTTTGAAACATCAAGTTTAAGTCCTTCGATCATCATTATTGTCTTATTATTTTGATTTCCAAAACTAATGACTACAAAAGTTGAGAGATAAATGGCTTCAACATAACTTTTTCCCAAAACATTTTGCACAATTCTAAATATAGGTTGGAAAAGGTTTTTCTTTGAGTGTATCTCCATCCATTGCAAATGCAACATAGGGCAGCATTTAGCCTCAAAGCACTGCAGTTCTCTGTCTCTCTTGACTGGGTTTCTGCGGCGACTTGCAACTTATTTGCAAACTATTTTCAGTTGATCGCGAATAGCGACTGTGACTAGTTGGATACGTTTTGTGATTAAACGGAAATTGTGATCATTTTTGTAAGAATTTTAGCCTTTCAAATCGGTCAATCAACAGATTTGACGATGGCAATAAAAACTACAATGTAACGTTGCAAATTCATGTGGATACATAGAATTATAGTTAAATATTGGAGGCGGGGAACAGTTTTAATGTTTGCCACTCGACACCCGACGACAATTACGGAACGGCAAGAAAAGGTCTCCAAGCTGGCTAAAACAATGGCTTAAGTGCTGGTCACGATCATTTTGCAAACACACACACACACACAGAGATTGTTGGCAATTAAAGATTGTTTGTTTTTTTTTTTGTGTAAAAAGAAGCTGGTATCTATTTGAAGTAACTTTTGAACTTTTGAGCGACGAAATCTTTAGAATGCTTGTGTGGCGTTTGATAGCCATGTTGGTGCTTGTGGCAGCATGGGGTCCAGATGGGAACGAATCGGCTCAAATTCTTGGGCTATTTCAACATCCCGGCAAAAGTCACTTTGCCTTCTTTCGTCCCATATTTGTGGAGTTGGCCCGACGTGGCCATAATATCAGCATGTATAGCTACTTTCCGCTGCAGAAGCCCATGACCAACTACACGGACTACGTATTCGAGGGCATGGGTCTGCTCACAGATGTGATTGACCTAAAGGTGAGAATGCCTCCAACTTGCTTGCTGATTAATCTGACAATCTGCGCTCTTGCAGTTCTTTGGTTCGGAATGGAAACCTCTGGGGTTGCCCTTCAAAATACCCACCTACTTCAGGCTTCACGAATGGGGCATGAGTGCTTGCCGCGTGGCCCTGAACTCACCGCTGATCGAGCAACTCTTGAGGTCGCCGCTGCACTACGATGTGATCGTCTTGGAGAGTTTCTCCAATGACTGCATGTACGCTGTGGCCCATCTGCTCAATGCTCCTGTGATCGCCTTGAGCAGTTGTGCCATCATGCCCTGGCATTATCGGCGCATGGGCACGCCCTTCATTAATTCCGTAATGCCCATGAACTTTCTGCCCCACACGGATGAGATGACGTTTGCGGATCGCTTGAATAATTTCATACACTCCAACACAGTCAATTTCCTATACAAGTGGGTCATCGCAATGCACACAGCGAGACCTTCAACTCAGCTCACTTATCTCTTGTGCTTTTTGCTTGCAGTTTTATAACCCAACCGGCCACAGACAAATTGATACGTGAACGATTTGGCTTCGGTCTACCACCCATCGATGACATGGTTAAGAACACCAGCATCATGCTGATCAACCAACATCATTCCCTCACTGGTTCCTATCCCTATGCTCCCTCTGTGGTGGAAGTGGCTGGCCTACAAATCGGTCAGACGAAACAACTGCCTGAGGTACGTAGGTATGGTCAGAGAGAGACGGTAAAATCTAGGTTCTACAATCGTTTGAGACTGGGCCTGGATTGTCCTCTCTTGCCAATGCCCTTTCCTTATTCCAACCAGTCCTAACAGTTTATTCCAGGGACGGTAAATAATGATTATTTTGTTTTTTTTTTTTTAATTAAAAAAAATCATCCACTTCTAATTACGTTAGGAGAGCCAAAAATAGACCAATGTTCTTGTCTATGCATAAAAAATTTGATTTTTCACTATGAGTGACGCAAACCCGATATATGTATGTATATCCTTTGACCGACATATTTTCCACATTTTTGCTTATAAATATTAAAATAAAAAAAAATTTTAATTTAAGCCCAAAATTTAAAAAAAAAGAAAAGCCAGAAAATTATGTTGAGTATTATTTTTGAGCGAAAAAATGAAACTCAAGAAATAATCATTATTTTTTGATTTTAATTTTTTTGCTCAAATATAATTTTTATGTTGTGAGTTTTATTTTTTTGCTCAAAATCGATGATTAAAAATTGGAAATAATTTTTATTTTTCAAGTTTTAAAATAAAACTCATAATGATTACAGTCCCTGGTTTATTCTTATAGGAAAAACAACAATTTTCACACAACGATACCTTTGATTTTTACTTTATAAGAAATGTCAAATGATATTTAATAACTGGAAGTCTAATTTCATAATAGTAGACAAATATTGTCATCTCTTTCTTCACTGTTTTTAGCACACTCCAAATGACAAATTGAGACTTAATCCATTGACTAAAAACAGATCAAACCTTTGCCAAGGCATAAATCTAGAAGTCGACTATTAGAAACTGATTTGTTCAACTTTGGATTGCACAATTTGAGTAAATTTTGTCATACATTTTGGATAGGAAAGTTTTTACTTTTATGTTTCTAAAAGAATCATTTTAACTTCTGTTTAAATGCCATCAAATACTTAGAAACTCGGGACACTTCGAGTCAAAAATTAGTTTTCCAATTGAATGTGAGACTAATGCGAAAAAAGTTTTCGAAATCGCCAAAAATAAATAGTTGAAATAAAAAATCAGTGGGCCTATTCGAAATATTTTTGCCTTGTTTTGTATTTTCAAAGCTGTAACCCATTGAAGCTATGTGATATAGAATACCGAATAACCAAGTATTAAATATGACGATTATTGTTCCGAAATCGAGCGATTATTTTTTACTTCTAGATAAGACTTTGTGCTTAATTTCTTGTCCTGCATAAATTTGTATTAAAAGTTCTTATTAATTAAACTTTCAGTATTTGAATAGCCTCTTCAATCGATCGCACACAGGAATCGTGCTGATTAGCTGGGGTTCCATGATCAATCCAACCACTTTACCAGCAACCAAGAGACGTGCCCTCTTCGACAGTATTTCCAGTTTGGATAACTATAGTTTTGTGATGCGCTGGACGAATGGTACACCACCAGAGGACAAGCCGCAGAATCTGCATACCTTTGACTGGCTGCCACAACGGGATTTGTTGTGCCATCCCCAGGTGAAGGCCTTCATCTCGCATGGTGGCTTCATGGGCACCACTGAGGCGGTGCATTGTGGTGTGCCCATATTGGCGACTCCCTTCTATGGCGATCAATTTCTGAATGCGGCGACCATTGCCAAGCGCCGCTTTGGTGTGATTGTAAACTATCAGGAATTCGATATGGATCACATTACAAGGGCGCTGCGAGTCATACTCGACAAGAAGTGAGTGGGCGTCATCTGAAAATACTATTACAAAAATTACACTTTTACTTCACATTTAGCTTTGCCGACAATGTGAAACTTTCAACGGAGGCATTTCGTCGACGTCCTCAAGCTCCAATGGATTTAGCCATCTGGTGGGTCGAACAGGTGATCGCAACCAAAGGGGCACCCCAATTGCGGAGCCAGGCCAAACATATCAATTGGTTTGTCCAGAACTCAATAGATGTTTATTTGTGTTTGGTTTGCGTCGTCTGGCTGTTGGGTCGCTGTATACGTCATCTCACCAGGCTTATCAGATGGGTCTTGGGCCTACAGAAACGGAAACCTGCAATAGACATTAAGATGAAGCGACAGTAATCGAATTTCATTCTAGAAACTAATCATCAGCTAGCATTGTGAAATACAATTATTGTGAAATAAAATTACTTCCAATCAACGAAACTTGACCTTCAAGGGCCTCTTCCAAGTATTCCATTTCTTGAATTAAATTTGCATCTTTGGGATTTTAGTTACATTTGCAATCGGTAAACAAACTTTTGTTGATGGGTTCTTCATACTTCTGATATTATATCTGCTGCAAATCATTATGAATACTGCTTAAATTAGACTAATACAAAGTAAACGATTTGAGATTGATTTCAGATCATGTGACGTATCATACACTAAGAAAAACTATTTCAACAGTTGGTATCGGAATTGAATCTTTTGCCTTTTGATCAGTGCAAAGCAATTGCTAATTTTTACACTTACACTTTCCCAATATTTTTCCTATTTTCTATTCTATTTCTATTTATTGAGAATAATACTAAGCGTTAGAAAATAAATTCGGAGCAGCCGTTAATTTACAAAAATTATTCTTAGCAGGTAATGTAGGTAAAATATAGTTTAAAAATTGTGTGACCTTTTCGCCTCTACGATCAAAATTCCGACAAAAAAAAAATGTGAAACTATTTAAAATGTTAATTATAAGCAATAAAAAGTTTCATTGTTAAAAAAAAAAATCAAGCAAATTACAATTATTGCTGATGAACATATTTTTGTTAAGGTTTTCCTTTTTCTAAAAGAATTATTTAAAGTTACAACACCCAATTTTATTATATTTTATCAAAAATTTATGGAACTTTGTGGCATTAAAATTGTAGGACTGTCATTTAATTGGTTCAGGAAATATTGAATATAAACGAAGAATGCATTTGGGGGCGCTAACCTGATGACGCGCAAAGTATAATATTTTAGGAACAAATAAATTCAAATTTAAATCGAAAAGCAAAGTGATTGACATTTCACTCAGAATTAAAAACAGCAAATTCGAAAACTATTTGGAATTGATGTCGAATTGATGTCTAGAAAGTTTTCAATATTGGATCATAAGGATTTTGGATAGATTTTCGTATTTGTTCATTTGTAAAATTAACAACCTTAAATAGTATTACCGAATTCTTTCGCCTTTCAATTTTTAAAGTGATTTTGGGAACTATTTTTCTATGCTCTTTATGTAATTTACACTCCTCCCCACATGAATTGCACACCCCCTAAGGCATGCTTTCAGACTGTTAAAACTAGAAACTTAATTTCTTTTTTAAATTGGAGATTGTTGTATCATACAATATTTAATGCATGTCCTATTCAACGTTTTTGTTGACTCTAAAATTACTTAATATATAAGTTTTTTTTGGTTCCATTGCAGTTATAATTTTAAATTTAAAACTAAGTCAAAGCTTAGCAATTGAAGATGCACATGAAGGGGTGGCTTTTTCAAGTTCAAATTTGATCTTTCACTTTTTCAGTATTTCATATATAACGCTAACATTTGCTGCATTCATCTCATCTAAGCTAGCAAAAACCAGAAGGCCGGGCTAACTTCGACCATGCCGAAGTTTGTATACCCTTGCAAGTTCATGCGTTACTCAATCCCTAAATGGAGATCGCAAAATGGAAAGGGTTTTTGTGTAAAAACCCTTATCTACACGCTATAGCAAGGCACGCATACATGTGCATGTATGTAGAGATGCAGCATGCAATTTTTCCATATGTTTGTATGACAGCTATATTATATAGTAATCCGATTTTGATCAAATTTGGCAGGATTATAATTTATTATGTGCAAATGTTATTTGCTAAGTTTGGTGATAATAGCAATAGAAACAAAAAAGTTTTTAGAAGCAAAACTATATTTGGTCCGATTGTTCCTATGGGAGCTATATGATATAGTGGTCCGATCTTGATCAAATTTGGCACGGACGTATAGATGTATAGTAAACTGCCAAATGTTAAGTTTTATAACAATCAAATGAAAAACAACGAAGTTAATGATCTAAAACTCTATTTTCGACCGACGGTTTCAATGGGAACTATATGATATAGTTGTCCGATCCGGATGAATCCGAGATATACAATGCCTGCAGTATATACAAGACTTCGTGCAAAATTGCAGCTCTGTAGCTATAGCGGTTTAGGAGGAGAAGCTGTTGATCCAGACAGACGGACAGCCGGACAGACAGACGGACAAACGGATTTGAACTCGTCTTGTCATGCTGATCAAGAATATATATACTTTATATGGTCGGAGATGACTCCTTCTATGCGTTGCACACTTCTGACCAAAATTAATATACCCTTTTTGCAAGGGTATAAAAAGAAACCAATTAATCATTGTTGTTTTTGCTTTCTTTGATTGCGCAATTTGTTGTGAAATACATTATATGTATGTGTATATATAACTGAATGAAAGTGACCCTGTTTTCAATAATTATGCAACTCGTTGATAACAACATAGAGTGCCAATTTATATACCACTCAAAAGACCAGACCACCTGTTGGGGACCGATAAGAAAAAAAAAGCCCCCAAAGTATAAACAAATCAACAAACACAGCTGATTGCAGGCAAATTTGTTTGAGTCGCGTGCGAGACCAGACTATCTGGTGCTCTCCCGTAATAAAAACAAACATATGAAACACAAATTTATGAGCGATCTCTAACTGAACGTAGTACTTTTTTTTTTGGCGGGGGAGAGCATTGGTGGAGCTTCCACTAGCGTTTCAGAGGGCAACCTTTCTCAGTCGTTCGTCAAACGTCTAACAAGTAAGAACTGGAGAACAACAAGTGTGTGGAAACAAACCAGGGAAATAGGGCATAGGAAAATAACTGAGCACTTTTGGGCCACTTTGATGGCCCTGAACCAGAATCTTTGTAGATACAGATCATTTCCCTTTGCTAAAACCAAAAGAAAAAGAAGAGACAAAGCATAATAATCAAATGGAAAAGTACCAAGTATCTAGGCCTCTCTCTCTCTGTGATGTAATTTGCGGTGCTTTTTCGTAGTGCTTTCTCTCGATTCCCTTCACATCATTTTCGTGTTCGCGGCAAATCGTCAAGCGTCAAACATCAAGGTCGAATGAAGAAAACGAGTATTTCTGTTTGATTTCCAGGTGATAATGTTGGTGCCCACGTTAGTGCTGGTCCTTCTCCTGGGACTTGCCAGTCCAGTGAAGATCGAGGCGGCATCTCCCCTGAAGGTCTTGGGTCTGTTTCCCCATCCTGGCGTCAGTCATTTTCAATTTTTCTATCCCATCATGCGAGGATTGGCCGAGGCGGGACATGATGTTGATGTGGTCTCTCATTTTCCGGAAAAGAATCCAGTTGAACGTTACAAGGACTTCGCCTTGTCGGGCGCTGAAAAACTAACAAACAGTGTCGATGTAAAGGTGAGCAAACAAATTTAATCACACATTGCGCAAATGTGTGAATTATGTACATATAGTATATGAATATAAGAGAGTAATCACACGAAATTGACCCGAGCTGAATTGTAATTGATGAGAATTTTTTCACGTTTCAATTGGCATTTTGAGCTATGAGAGAATTGATAACCATTTGGTTATATTTATATGTACGTAGTGAAGTAGGGAATTGTTTGGAATCCTTAAAACTTTCACATCTTAACTTTCAGAGATTAAAAAGTTGAAGTACTCACATTTACAAGGCTTTTTTTTAGATATTAGCAGAGCCCACCTTTTGATATTCGTGTGTCTCCCCCTATTCAAGATGAAACATGTGTTTTTGCATGTTTTAGTGTTACCAGAGTGTGCTGCAAATAAGTGATTTTGTTTGCATTTGGACAATCGATTGTAAAATGAACTAATTCTGATTGAATTTCAACAAGCAATTGCGATTTCAGCTGATTTATACCAACTGGTCATATTAAAAAAAAAAAAAGCACGAAAATGTATCGACAATTTTATAAAAACCTACGTGCACAAATATCATATTCATCTATAATTAAGCAACTGACTAATCTATATTCATATATAGCAAATAAAATGCAATGCATTAGGAACCTACGAATGATTGATAATTGAACGATTTTTCTTAACTTTTCGCAGTCTTTCGAGAAACGTCACACCTTCTATAATCAATTTCTGGATTTTTTCCTATTGCACGATTGGGGCACGGAGACATGCAATTTCACCTTGCGTTCGAATGCCTTACAGCAGATCCTTAATACCCGCAGGAAAGGCTACTACGATGTCATAATAATAGAACAGTTCAGTACGGATTGCATGATGGGTGTGGCCCATCAGCTGGAGGCACCTGTGATAGCCTTGAGCAGCTGTGCGGCACTGCCATGGCACTACGAACGCATGGGTGCTCCGATTATTCCCTCTTATATACCGGCCATGTTAATGGGTCAGTCGCAGGATATGGACTTCGGTGGTCGTTTGGCCAACTGGATTAGTTTCCATGTCCTTAATTGGATGTACAAGTGAGTGCAGGACTTCGCACACTAAACATTTCAATCGCTTATAGTTTTTGTGTCTTAGGCTAATATCCATACCAGCAGCAGATGCGATGGTGGAACATAAATTTGGAAGCGTAGTGCCTTCGGTGGGTGAATTGGTGAAGAACACTTCAATGTTCTTTGTGAATCAACACTATTCGTTGAGTGGACCCAAACCTTTGCCCCCGAATATCATCGAATTGGGAGGAATACACATTCAAAAGGCAAAACCCTTGCCCGCCGATCTCCAGCGATTGCTGGACAGTGCAGAACATGGAGTAATCCTCATCAGTTGGGGCTCCATGATACGCGCCAACTCCCTGTCCGAGGACAAGCGGGATGGCATTGTCCGGGCCGCGGCACGTCTCAAGCAGCTGGTTATCTGGAAGTGGGAGAACGAAACGCTGCCCAACAAGCCGGATAATATGCACATCATGAAATGGTTGCCACAGCGCGATTTGCTCTGTCATCCCAATGTTAGGGTATTCATGTCGCATGGCGGCCTCATGGGCATCTCGGAGGCGGCCTATTGTGGTGTTCCCGTGGTGGCCACGCCCATGTATGGTGATCAGTTCCTCAATGCCGCCGCCTTGGTGCAGCGTGGCATGGGCACGCGACTCTACTATAAGGATATAAGCGAAAGCACTGTGACAGAGGCGCTAAGAAAGACGCTGGATAAGAGGTGAGTTGGTGGAATAGTTCTTTGAACTATAACCTTTACATTACCTTTCCATATTCCATAGCTACGCCGATGCTGCCAAGGCCGTTTCCTACTCCTTCAAACATCGGCCACAGAAGGCACTGGAAACAGCCATCTGGTGGGTGGAGCATGTGGGCACTACCGGAGGTGCCTCCTTGATGAAACCCAGTGCCGTTGAGATGTCTAGATTCGTTTACTACTCCCTCGATTGTTATGTGTTCGTTGGCCTCCTGCTAACCATTATCATAGCCAGTTGCTTTTCTCTGTTACGTTGCATCTGCCCCTCGAGTTCGTCCAAAAAATCGAAAATGGATTGAAAAACCTGTCTCAAGTTTTCCATGTGATATTTTCCAGAGACGCTACATACGCCAATAGTAGATATAATTCTAGGATATAATCCCTTTAAAACAAACTGTTAACTGCAAGCGCCTCTTTCAAGAGGTTTAGTCTCTTAATTATTGGAGAAAGCTTTCTAAAGAGCTTTTCGACCTCAAACATGGAACTAAAAGAATAACAAGCCAAACAAACGGACTAAAAGCTTTACATCAATTTCCAAGAAAATCAGATTATTCTTCTGTATTTTTATTCTCAATAAATTTAATTCAGTAATAAAATGATTCGATTTCCTATCAGAATTATTCTTATTACTAGATTTTCGTTCTCTTTATTGCTCGCTCGCTGCATTAATGCAACTTATTAGTTTTTTGACTTTCTCTTAAATACATATATGTATGTATGTACATATGTATGTATGTATTAGAACTTATCACCATCGAGTATACTTATACAAAAAACAATTTTCAATGAAACAAATCATTTTTGTAAATAGTAAATGCAACTGAGAATCACATTGAAATTAAGATCTCAGCATAAAGAGAAAGTGCAGTACAGGTAAAAATAATTTCTTTTGAAAACAAATTCTCAAGTTTTTCTACCTTCTCTGTTGTGAATGAGCTCAAAAAATGATGTAAGTGAGTCGTCGCGCTGACGTGGATATACCCATTACCAAGTGAAAAGTCTTGTTCAAATTATCGCGTAATAATGATCAAGAATATATAAACCCTACAGGGTCGGAGAAGCTTTTTTCTGCCTGTTGCATACATTTGGGCGACTTTAATATGCCTTACATCCCATGCATGAATGGTGTAAAAATCGGATTTGATATAGAAAAAATACTAATGTTTGGATTTAAATTTTGTATAATATAATTTATAAACGATAATATGAACCAAAACTGCATTATATACTTTATTTGAATACATATGTACATATTTTTCTGCATATGTACATGTAAACAAAGACCGCAAGTAAGTATGCACATACAAGAGGCTGCCTCAGAAATAAAGTTTCTTTTGTAAAACTATTATTTGTTGCCCAATTTGAACCAAAACTGCATTATATACTTTATTTGCATACATACACATGTATGTACATATTTTTCTGCTTATGTACATGTAAACAAAGACCGCCAAAACATTATATAAGTATGTACATGCAAGCGGCTGCCTCAGAAATAAATAAAATTTCTTATGTAAAACTATTATTTGTTGCCCAATTTGAACCAAAACTGCGTTATATACTTTATTTGCATACATACACATGTATGTACATATTTTTCTGCTTATGTACATGTAAACAAACACCGCAAAAACGTTATATAAGTATGTACATGCAAGCGGCTGCCTCAGAAATAAAGTTTCTTATGTAAAACTATTATTTGTTGCCCAATTTGAACCAAAACTGCGTTATATACTTTATTTGCATACATATGTACATATTTCTCTGCTTATGTACATGTAGACAAAACCAAACAAACACAATTTTATGTAAAACTATTTGTTGCCAATTGAATTATTTTCTGCTTATGTACATGTAGACAAAGACCGCCAAAACGATATATAAGTATGTACATACAAGTGGCTGCCTCAGAAATAAAGTTTCTTATGTAAAACTATTATTTGTTGCCCAATTTGAACCAAAACTGCATTATATACTTTATTTGCATACATACACATGTATGTACATATTTTTCTGCTTATGTACATGTAAACAAAGACCAAACTTATAAAATCTGCTTATGTACATGTAAACAAAGACCGCCAAAACATTATATAAGTATGTACATGCAAGCGGCTGCCTCAGAAATAAATAAAATTTCTTATGTAAAACTATTATTTGTTGCCCAATTTGAACCAAAACTGCGTTATATACTTTATTTGCATACATACATATGTACATATTTCTCTGCTTATGTACATGTAGACAAAGACCGCCAAAACGATATATAAGTACATATGTACATACAAGTGGCTGCCTCAGAAATAAAGTTTCTTGTGTAAAACTATTATTTGTTGCCCAATTTGAACCAAAACTGCATTATATACTTTATTTGCATACATACACATGTATGTACATATTTTTCTGCTTATGTACATGTAAACAAAGACCGCCAAAACATTATATAAGTATGTACATGCAAGCGGCTGCCTCAGAAATAAATAAAATTTCTTATGTAAAACTATTATTTGTTGCCCAATTTGAACCAAAACTGCGTTATATACTTTATTTGCATACATACATATGTACATATTTCTCTGCTTATGTACATGTAGACAAAGACCGCCAAAACGATATATAAGTACATATGTATGTACATACAAGTGGCTGCCTCAGAAATAAAGTTTCTTGTGTAAAACTATTATTTGTTGCCCAATTTGAACCAAAACTGCATTATATACTTTATTTGCATACATACACATGTATGTACATATTTTTCTGCTTATGTACATGTAAACAAAGACCGCCAAAACATTATATAAGTATGTACATGCAAGCGGCTGCCTCAGAAATAAATAAAATTTCTTATGTAAAACTATTATTTGTTGCCCAATTTGAACCAAAACTGCGTTATATACTTTATTTGCATACATACATATGTACATATTTCTCTGCTTATGTACATGTAGACAAAGACCGCCAAAACGATATATAAGTACATATGTACATACAAGTGGCTGCCTCAGAAATAAAGTTTCTTGTGTAAAACTATTATTTGTTGCCCAATTTGAACCAAAACTGCGTTATATACTTTATTTGCATACATATGTACATATTTTTCTGCTTATGTACATGTAAACAAAGACGGCCAAAACGTTATATAAGTATGTACATACAAGTGGCAAATAAATTTCTTGTAAAAATTATTTGCCCATCCAAAACTTATTACTTTATTGCATACATATGTACATATTTTTCTGCTTATGTACATGTAAACAAAGACGGCCAAAACGTTATATAAGTATGTACATACATATGAGCACATATACATACATATGTAGTGTATACATACAACGCTATGTCAAAATATATATGCCGACTAGTGTATGTATGTACTAATTTTTCTGCTTATGTCTATGTAAAGAAAGACCGGCAAAACATAACGTTGTACGTATGTATGTATATACATATGTATGTACATACTAGAAGGAGATTTCTTTAATGATCGTGAACAGTTGGACGGCATATGTATGTACATACATACATACATAATATATATATACAGTAAATACTAATTTGAAGGACACCAGTATTTAGTTTTCGTAACTAGCCAATGAATATTGGAATACGATCGCTGTTTGCCCAAGAAAGCTTTCACTATATATACTATATGTATACGATTATCTGTCCGTTGACCTACTTTCTATTTTTATCACTAGTCGGACAATTATTGAACAATTAGACATTTTCTGCTCGTTAGTTGTTAGTTTTATCTTATCTATGTTTCCCCCTGCCCAATTCAGTTTTTAAACATTTTATTTAAATTTTTGAAGTTTTTTTTATTAAAACGTATGATTAATCGAAAGTTGCTCGTCCTAAATAATTGCACAATTGTTTGTTTACCCTAAGAAAGTGCCTGTCTGATAAGGAACACTGAGACAGCCTCAATAAAACCAGCGAAATGAGTGAACCTCTAGACAACCGATAACAGGCAGCCTTGTTTGAGTCTCGTGTGAGTGCCGCAGACCTGGCCATGTAGTGGTGGTCTCTCTCTCGGAGAGACCTTCCGCAAACACGCGAGGACTGAATGCAAGCATATACATATATAATCTACATACATTTATCAACGAAGATTCATGTTCGATCGCTGACTGAGCATATTTCTTTTTTTGGGAAAGCAACCTGACTGTATGTATGTATGTACATTTTCGACGCTGGTGCTCAGTGCCTCGAGCATTGACCGAGCTCCCACTTGCGTTTCTCAACGCGCTGCCTTTCTCAGTCGTTCGTCAATAGTCAAACAAGTAAGAGCTCGAGAAACAGTGAGGAGGAACAGCAGCAGCAAAGAAAAGAGGAGCAGGAAATTAATTGAGCACCCCGTTTTGGGGGGCACTTGAGAGTGGTCGTGAACCTGAATACAGTTCAGTTCGTTTTGAGTTCGCAGTATACATACAAAACGAATTTTGAAACGTGACAGAAACAATACTCAAATTGAAAAATAGAATTTACATTTTAGGCCTTGTGTGTGTGATGCAATTCGCAATTCGCTGGTTTTTGTTTTGCTTTCTTTCGCGATTCCTCTTTATATTCTTTACATAATTTTACGTATTCGTGTCATGCGCAAAAACCAATTGCACTCAAGGTCGAATTGAAATAATAGAAAATACCGTAAATGCAACAAGTGTTTTCCGTTCGATTTCTAATTTTGTAGATGAGTATGCTGGTGCCTACCTTAGTGCTGGTCCTCCTACTAGGACTTGCCAGTCCAGTCGAGATCGAAGCGCGATCACCGCTGAAGGTGCTGGGTCTCTTTCCTCATCCTGGCGTCAGTCACTTTCACTTTTTCTATCCCATCATGCGGGGATTGGCGGAGGCGGGGCACGATGTTAGTGTGGTCTCCCATTTTCCGGATAAGAATCCAGCAGCGAGATACAAAGACTTCCCCTTGTCGGGCATTGAAAAACTCACAAATAGCGTGGATCTAAAGGTAAGTGAATATTTAATAATACGATTTGTGGAATATAAAAGAAGAACTCATTCCAAAATATACTGATAATTTGCTTTTACTAAGTTGGAGGACAATTAAACCAGGAAAATAAATAGTCTTTGGGATTGGTTACCTAGAAGAATACAGGATAATATTTCCGATTCAATTTAAGGGGAACCCCTAAGTTCACAATTCAATAATAATCGATCGATTTTCAATGCATAAATTAAAAAAACAAAACGCGTAGCAATTTTTTTTGTTTGTTTTTCGACGTTATTTAAATTCATTTGTCTCATAAATATTAATTAAAACACAGGTCTGGACTTATTTACATTGAATTTAATTATGGCTAACGCACAAACCATAAATTTTCGATGAGTATTTCGAAAGAGAATTGGGAATTGGATTTGGGAACAGGTTGGACACATTTTGCTCATATTTACTTTTCACTGAAATTAAAAGTTGTCAGCTACAAAAAAGTATCGCAAATTGATTTTATTAAGATACGAGATTTGAAACTGTGTAACTTAATCGGTTTTCGGAATGGGAAGAAGCTAGCAACTCTTCTTTCTGATCATTAGAACAGAAAGGGTCCGATATCTTAAAGTGAACTGGACAGTCTCCACCTATATTTAGTCCACTCATTTAGCCTCTTCAATCAGAGTATGAGAACTCTAATTTGTTTCATGTTCACTATTAAAACTTATTTTATGGATTGATAAGGCACGTAAATTGATTCGAAAATACTTAGAATTTAATCAATAATAAATGATTGTGCATAATTGGGACTAATCAAAGAATATTTGCAAGAGAGGGACAACCAGAAATCTTAATTACTCTTCAATTCAGATTTTAAGGCCCAGAACGATGAATTTAATAAATAAATAAATGATTAATATATGCAGAAAGAAAACTTCAAACATTGTCCTTAATCCATTTATCATTTTTGTTCCAGATGTTCGAGAAACGCACATTTTACAATCATTTTGTGGAGTTCTTTTTGTTGTACGAATGGGGCAAGGACGCATGCAATTTCACATTACGTTCAGATGCCCTCCAACAGATCCTTAAGCGGAAACAAGGCTATTTCGATGTCATCATAATGGAACAGTTCAACACGGATTGCATGATGGGTGTGGCCCATCAGCTGCAGGCACCTGTGATAGCCTTGAGCAGCTGTGTGATGATGCCATGGCACTACGAACGCATGGGTGCTCCGATTATACCCTCGTATATCCCGGCCCTGTTCATGGCTCAGTCGCAGGATATGAATTTTAGTGGACGTTTGGCCAACTGGTTCAGTTTCCATGCCCTAAACTGGATGTACAAGTGAGTAACGGATCCTTGAGTCTCTACGACTTATTATAATGACTTGTTGTTTCAGGTTGATCTCCATTCCAACTGCCGATGCCATGGTGCAATATAAATTTGGACATGATATGCCTTCGGTGGGTGAATTGGCCAAGAACACTTCGTTGTTCTTCGTGAATCAACACTATTCGCTGAGTGGACCGAAGCCTCTGCCTCCGAATGTCATCGAATTGGGCGGAATTCACATACAAAAGTCCAAAGGATTGCCCGCTGATCTCCAGCGATTGCTGGACAATGCCGAGCACGGAGTAATCCTCATCAGTTGGGGCTCCATGATACGCGCCAATTCCTTGTCCTCGGCTAAACGGGATGGCATTGTCCGGGCCGCGGCACGTCTCAAGCAGCTGGTTATCTGGAAGTGGGAGAACGAAACGCTGCCCAACAAGCCGGACAATATGCACATCATGAAATGGCTGCCACAGCGCGATATCTTATGTCATCCCAATGTCAGGGTATTCATGTCGCATGCTGGTCTCATGGGCACATCGGAGGCGGCCTATTGTGGTGTTCCCGTGGTGGCCACGCCCATGTATGGTGATCAGTTCCTCAATGCCGCCGCCTTGGTGCAGCGTCGCATGGGCATCATATTGAACTTCGAGGACATAAGCGAAAACACAGTGATGCGAGCGCTTAAAAAGACTCTGGACAAGAGGTGAGTGGTTGGAATCATATTAAAAGTCATAATCTCCAATCTCTCTTTGCATTTGCAGCTACGCGGATGCTGCCAAGTCTGTTTCCTACTCCTTTAAGCATCGTCCGCAGCAGGCACTGCAATCCGCTCTCTGGTGGGTGGAGCATGTGGCCACTACCGGAGGTGCCTCCTTGATGAAACCCAGTGCCGTTGAGATGTCTAGATTCGTTTACTACTCCCTCGATTGTTATGTGGTCGCTGGCATTCTGCTGACCATCATCATTGCCAGTTGGATTGCTTTCATCCAACGTGTTTGCGGCTCCAGTTCGTCCAAAAAGACTAAAAAGGATTGAGAACTTTATTTATTGTTCTATTCTATTCTATGTATGTGATATTTTCTATGTTACTTGTAAGAGAATCTGACGCCACCTGCGCCCAGTGTAGTTCTAATTCTAAGTTTTATCCTCCCTGACTTTCATGTTAAATAAACTATGAACTGATGGCGCCCACCTGTTTGAGTCTATTTTGGTCACCCAATCGTTAGATAAAGCTTTCGCCTAAGAGCTTTAAGCATTTTGCAGTTCTATTATTTTTTAGTCTCCCAGCTGATGCATTCTTTCAATCATCCTTAAGCATAGTGTTCGAGAAATATAGAAAGAATATTTTTAACTCGTCTTCTAATGATATTAATTGAAAAATATCTTTAATTAATCAACTGAATTTGTATTGTGGCATACGTAAAAAACAGGTAAGCGAAGGCGTTGGTCTATTATCAACAGGAAAAAATCAATAGTTTACCTTTTCCTTTAAGGGGAGGATGATATCATTTCCAATTTGAATTTGCCTTAACAGCAATATATGGTTAATGATTCATTCGAATTTCTATAAAGCAGATTTTTACAATTAGATCTGTCCATGAGTAACGTTTTTGAGTATAATGATCATTTCGAACTATTGCATAGCGTGGAGTGCTTTGAATTTACTCGAATAAACCTCCTAGTTTGCATGCTGAGAGACGCACAAGCATTTATGACGACGCACAAGCATCTGTGAGGACGCACAAGCAACTGTGACGGCGCAAAAGCAAGCCTAGGATCGTTAACTCTCCTCCCTTTCTGCTTATTCGTTCATTCGTATTCTCTGACTAACATATTTTTGAAAAGAAATTCAATTATTTAAAAGGAATTAGTTTGAATTTATTGATTGATTTTATATATTCCATAGAAACAATAGTTCTGGATAGCAGCAGTGTCTTTTGTTTAAATTAACACGAGTTATGTATGTATGTATATGGGATTTAACCGAAACGACATAGTGTCGATTTACTTCTGGTTCTCTGATACATCTTATCTAAATACGCTTCTGATTACTAGATTTCCCCTTAACAGATTGGTTTGTTTATTCGGTACTCTTCTGTTCCGTTACTCTTTAAGTTGACGCTTCTGAGAGTCAATGTGAACATAAGGTTTGTGATTTTTAAAGAGAATCCCCCCCGCAAACGCTCTGCGATGTGTTGTTCTCTTAAATATTTTGTTTGCTTTCTATTTATGATTTTATTGAAATTTTTGAGGTTCACTTTCGTTGACGCTGGTTACTGATATCTGTGAGGGACGTTTCAGAGATGTCTTTACTCTTGCCAGAGTGAGTTAATACGAGTGATTGGTTGTAAAAAGTCGCACTTCGGTGAAAACATTACAAAACACAAAATAGCGGTGAGTTTTCGTTAATTGTTTATTATATCTACATACATATACTCTAGCCATGTGAAATATGGGACAGTTGTCTTAAATTAGCGAAAATGCGAAATTAATTTTAGATTAGCTACATTTGCGTGTATATACATATATGAAATTGTATTTGTTTATGTGAGACGACAATGAATATTGAATAACAACAAATGAAACTGTGGGTAAATAACATGTAAGGTCTATTACTTTTCTCCACTGGTTTTACGAGTGTCATAAAATTGACTAATTGCTTTAGAACCATAGCGAACTTCCGCCTAATGGAATAAAGTTTTCGACTTGCAAGTCATCCAATGATCTCACTCTCCATTTCAGTGACCATGTCTCGAAATGGTGTATGGATCTGGTTGTCCCTGATCTCGTTTTTGGGCATGGCATCATTGGGTAGCCCTTTGCGAATATTGGGAATGTTTCCCCATCCAGGCTTCAGTCATTTTCAATTCTTTCATCCGATTATGCGTGGTCTGGCCGAAGTGGGTCACACTGTCGATGTCGTAAGTCCCTTTCCGGACATGCAACCATTGCCCGGCTATACGGATTATCTACTGCCAGCTGGCAATCTGAGCAATGCCATTGGCTTTGACGTAAGTGAGCAAATTTCCCTTCTGTGCATGTGATAATTGTCAATTTGCAGACGTTCGAAGAGCAAAAGGCTTTGAATTTTATTTTCCACTATGGAGAGTTCTATTATCTGCACGCATATGGCAGGGATGCCTGTAATCTGACACTCAACGGTGAGGCCTTGGAGCGGATCTTGCGAAATCCACCTGGTTACTATGATGTCGTCATGGTGGAGCAGTTTAATACGGATTGTCTTATGAGTGTGGCCCATCATCTGAAAGCGCCTGTAATAGCCATGAGCAGTTGTGCCCTGATGCCGTGGCACTATGAGAGAATGGGTGCCCCCTTGATACCTTCGTATATATCGTCTCTTTTCCGAGGTCAATCTCAGGAAATGTCTTTTGGCGGACGTCTGGGCAATTGGTTTACAGTGCATTCACTTAATTTACTCTACAAGTAAGGAACATCGTATGCGGAATGACTTCTATATCTATGTATATATCGATTTCTATCGTTTAGGCTCTTCAGCATTCCCACTGCGGATGCTTTGGTTCGCCAGAAATTTGGTCCTCATATGCCTTCTGTGGGGGAAATGGTGAAGAACACTTCGCTAATGCTAATCAATCAGCACTTTTCGCTGAGTGGACCGAAACCTTTACCACCAAATGTCATCGAAGTGGGCGGAGTTCACATTGAAGCGGCGAAACCTCTGCCCGCTGCGCTGCAACAGCTGCTGGATAGTGCCACAAACGGAGCCATACTCATCAGTTGGGGATCTCAGCTGCGTTCAACTTCTCTGCCCGCTGCCAAGAGAGAAGCTCTGGTCCGTGCCCTGGGACGTCTGGAGCAGCAAATTATCTGGAAATGGGAGAACGATACTCTGCCCAATAAGCCACGCAATTTGCATATCATGAAATGGTTGCCCCAACGCGATATCCTAGCCCATCCGAATCTCAAAGTGTTCTTCTCCCATGGTGGTCTCATGGGCACCACAGAGGCAGTGTCCAGCGGTGTTCCCATCGTTGGAATGCCCATGTATGGTGATCAGCATCTGAATGTCGCTGCTCTTGTCCAGCGCGGCATGGCAATTAATTTGGATTTCTATAAGTTAAGTGAGGAATCGGCCTACGAGGCCTTGACCAAGGCTTTGGATCCTTCTTTCAAGAGGAACGCCCAAATCGTTGCCGCCGCCTACAATGATCGTCCGCAGAAACCCTTGGACACGGCCATTTGGTGGGTTGAGCATGTGGCCGAGACCAAAGGAGCTCCTCTGACCCAACCCAAAGCAGTTCATCTTTCACGATTCGTATACTACTCCCTGGATGCCTACGCCACTGTACTTGGTGGTTTCCTCTTGCTACTAGCTATTTGGTTGGGCTTAGTCCGCCTTTGTTGTGGTCGAGGAGATCGTCAGAAGAGCCATAAGACTAAAACTAAGAGAAATTAAACTAAGCATAAGAAGAGGATAAGTGTGATCCCACAGTTGTACGGAATTAAGACATCACCAGAAAAAAACCATTAAATCGTTCCAACATATTTGATATAACGCATTAAACCAGAACCGATTTAAGATTTTACCCATACCAACTTTCGCTAATCTCATTAAACTTCGATACGATAGATAACTTTTTTTCAGAAGATAATTCTTAAGACAACGTGTTCCCGCCTGACGTTTCGATGGAGATTTATAAAATCCTTTATCCGAAGAAGTTCTCTTAGAAATTCGAACATGAACCTCAACTCAATCTTGGTTTGCAAAAAAGTGACCTCTTCAAGAATATAGAAAAATAAGTTTATTTACAAATTCAAAACAACAACATATAACTTAAAGCTTGGCATTGGCTGCCGCCGGGAAGCCCAGACGATACAAGGCCACAATTACAGCTCCACCCAGACCAAGATTATGCTGCAGAGCCAGTTTGGCTCCATCCACTTGACGCTTCTCGGCCAGACCACGCAACTGCCAGCAAAGCTCCGAGCACTGAGCCAAGCCAGTGGCTCCCAGAGGATGTCCCTTGGAGATCAGACCACCACTGGGATTCACCACGAATTTGCCGCCGTACGTGTTATCTCCACGATCGATGAACTCGCCGGCCTTGCCCTCGGCGCAGAGTCCCAAAGCCTCATAGGTAACCAACTCGTTGGCCGAGAAGCAGTCGTGGAGTTCCACTACCTGGACATCCTGGGCCTTGTAGCCACTCTTGGCGAACAGGCGCTCAGTGGCCAGGCGAGTCATGTCATAACCAGCAATCTTCATCAGACTCTTGTCGGCAAACGTGGACTCTGGATCCGTGGCCATCTCCATGCCAACAATTTCCACGGCCTGCCGCTCCAAACCATGACGGCGGACGAATTGCTCTGAGGCCAAAATGGCAGCACCGGATCCATCCGAGGTGGGGCAACACTGCAACTTGGTCAGAACACCCTCCACCACCTGAGGTGACTTCATGATCTGCTCCAGCGTGTATTCATCGCGGAATTGCGAGTAGCTGGAAACAATGAGAAAAGTCCATAGATAAGCCAGAATAAGCGTGTTGGGGTTGGACTGCAGTGCAAGCGGTGAAGTGGATGATGAACATGATGATAATGATGTTTCTGTGGTCGGTGCTCGGTACTCGGTGGTCGGACCGTGATAAGATAAGAGGGGCATGAAGCGAACTTTCGACCGAACTTACGGATTATTGACAGAGTGTTTGTGATTCTTCCATGCAATTTTGCCAAAATGCTCGGGTTTGGTGCCATATTTTTTCATGTGTTCCTTGCCGGCATTGCCAAAGATCTGAGCAGCCATTGGTCCAGCACCAATCTCGGTCAGTTCAGACATTTCGGAGATGTGACGCTCCATGGGATTGGCACGGTCAAAATACTAAAACAAGAGCAAACATTAGATAAGAGTCTTTCCAGTTTGTTTTCGGGGATTACCTTTGATGAGAGGGATCCACGTTCCATTTTCTCAAATCCCAAAGCCAGAACACAGTCCGAATTTCCCGATTCGATGATCTGTTTGGCCAAGTACAAAGCACTCGATCCTGTGGAGCAATTATTGTTCACATTGTACACTGGAATTCCAGTCATGCCCACTTCGTAGATGGCGCGTTGGCCACAGGTGGAATCACCATAGACGTAGCCAACGACAGCCTGTTGCACTTCCTCGAACTTAATGCCAGCATCCTCCAGAGCCTTGGTGACCGCCTCCTTGGCAAAGTCCGGATAGCAGACATCGGCACGGCGACCAGGTTTCTCGAACTATGAAATGTATATGGAAACAAGATCCTAAGGTTAGTAGTCCATGAACCCGCAAAAGCTCAAAGGTCAAAAATACCTTGGTCATGCCCACTCCGACTACGTAAACTCTTGTTTTAGTCATTTTGATGGCAAAGAACTCTTCAGACACTTCGGAAGACAACTGCGGTTGAACTAGGCATATTCAATCAATTCGGTTTTATATATCTGTACGAACACATATTGCCGAGCACGATAATGGTAATCTCATTCATTATCAGAATTGTTAATCTACTGTTGTGATACCTCACAATAGCTGAGGGTATATTGTTTATTTTTTCATTATGATCATTTACTCAGTAATGTTTGCAAAACATCAATAAAAAATTCATCAAACGAGAATGAATTCTTTCTCTGCGATCTGCAATCATGTAACCAACTTTTTTAAATCTTCCGCCAGTTCAATATCAAATCAAACAACGTAACTGATATATCCTCAAAAATATGGGTATTTTACACACCTCTGTTAAAAGTTGCCAGCCGGTAGCTAGACTGTTAACTCATTTTTGCGTCTGTTAACAGCTTCTACTAAACCAGCTGTTTGTGATGCACACTAGCGCCCTCCTTCGGAAAAACTGGATTTTGACACTTTGAATTGAGTAAATACTGGTACGTAGGGAAATCGGTTCGATTTGGAAGTGTCCCAAGTGTTCAATTTGCAGAAAGCGTTAGTTACGGTTAGTTAATTCGCACGGAAAGACAATTTACGGGTACAAAATGACCAAGACTCGCGTTTACGTGGTGGGAGTGGGCATGACAAAGGTAATGTGGAAACAGGTCGATCAAGTGGCGGACAAAGAAATTGCGAGACGCAGAATCTTCAATTGCAACAGAAAAAGTTGGACAATTTAAGTTGAGCAATGTAAATTATCGCCCCCGGACTTTGGACCGGTGGGGGGCACTTGGCGCACTAATCAACCTTAGCTCGGGCTATATACATAGCTATTGCTTCTGTATTATCATTATCGTATTGCCCCCACTGGAGGGTCGCGATTAAAATTGTATTTTTATGAAGCGATTAATCTGAGAGATAAACCAGTTACTTATGCCCGGTTCTAATCTTTCATACAGTTCGAGAAGCCCGGTCGTCGTGCCGATGTTTGCTATCCGGACTTTGCCAAGGAGGCGGTCACCAAGGCCCTACAGGATGCCAAATTGAAGTTTACCGATGTGCAACAGGCTGTCGTTGGCTACGTCTATGGTGATTCCACCTGTGGCCAACGCGCTGTCTACGAAGTGGGCATGACTGGAATTCCAGTGTACAATGTAAACAATAATTGCTCCACAGGATCGAGTGCCATATTCTTGGCGAAGCAGATCATCGAATCGGGAAATTCGGACTGTGTTCTGGCTTTGGGATTCGAGAAAATGGAACGTGGATCCCTCTCATCAAAGGTAATCTTCGAAAACAAACTGGGAAGACTCTTATCTAATGTTTGCTCTTGTTTTAGTACTTTGACCGTGCCAATCCCATGGAGCGTCACATCACAGAAATGGCTGAACTGACCGAGATTGGTCCTGGTCCGATGGCTGCTCAGATCTTTGGTAATGCCGGCAAGGAACACATGAAGAAATACGGCACCAAGCCCGAGCATTTCGGCAAAATTGCATGGAAGAATCACAAACACTCTGTCAATAATCCGTAAGTTACAAATGGAAGCCATTCAACTGAAGTCTTTTAATCTCTTTACTCACCTTTAGATACTCGCAATTCCGCGATGAATACACGCTGGAGCAGATCATGAAGTCACCTCAGGTGGTGGAGGGTGTTCTGACCAAGTTGCAGTGTTGCCCTACCTCAGATGGATCCGGTGCTGCCATTTTGGCCTCAGAGCAATTCGTCCGCCGTCATGGTTTGGAGCGGCAGGCCGTGGAAATTGTTGGCATGGAGATGGCCACGGATCC
Organism: Drosophila sucinea; assembly: GCA_018150745.1. NCBI lineage: Eukaryota > Metazoa > Arthropoda > Insecta > Diptera > Drosophilidae > Drosophila > Drosophila sucinea. The sequence continues at coordinate 19,208 of JAECWP010000133.1, read as the reverse complement.
AGAGTCCACATTTGCCGACAAGAGTCTGATGAAGATTGCTGGCTATGACATGACTCGCCTGGCCACTGAGCGCCTGTTCGCCAAGAGTGGCTACAAGGCCCAGGATGTCCAGGTAGTGGAACTCCACGACTGCTTCTCGGCCAACGAGTTGGTTACCTATGAGGCTTTAGGTCTCTGCGCCGAGGGCAAGGCCGGCGAGTTCATCGATCGTGGAGATAACACTTACGGCGGCAAATTCGTGGTGAACCCCAGTGGTGGTCTGATCTCCAAGGGACATCCTCTGGGAGCCACTGGCTTGGCTCAGTGTGCTGAGCTGTGCTGGCAGTTGCGTGGCCTGGCCGAAAAACGCCAAGTACCCAATGTCCAATTGGCTTTGCAGCACAATCTTGGTCTGGGTGGAGCCGTCATTGTGGGTCTTTATCGACTGGGTTTCCCAGCATCGAATAACGTGGTACACAATTTAACCGCTGCCGTGACAAAAGCCACCAGTGAGGAGGGATTCAAGGTGGCGCCTCTACTCAAATTACTGGAACAGGCCATGCAGGAGGACAAGGACAATCTGATCGAGAAGGTGCGCGCCATCTATGGCTTCAGAGTGAACAATGGGCCAAATGGACAAAGCGGTTTCTGGGTCATCGATGCCAAGCAGGGCAAGGGCAAGATCACCTTTAATGGCACACGTAAGATTAGATCTCTAAACCTCTTTCACTTTTACGACAGTTTTTAATGTCTTTTGGCTTACAGAAAAATGCGATGTGACTTTCATCATCAGCGATGACGATGTCTTTGAATTGCTTACGGGTAAACTGCCCCCACAGAAGGCATTCTTCCAGGGCAAAATCAAAATCCAGGGCAACATGGGCTTCGCCATGAAGCTAATGGACCTACAGCGTTCTGCTCAGGGTAGAATTGAGGAGCTACGTTCCAAGTTGTAAGCGTGAGAATCGATGTCTCATGCGTGTGCATTCCTTACAATATCTCTTGCAATATTTGATGGGCTTTGGATCTGTTTATATAAATGTTTCAATTTTTTTATACTTATGTATATCTAATTAATATTTTACGATTTTGTATTATTTCTAGTGATAAAATTTTACTTTTTAAATACCTGATTTTTATACTTACTTCTTAATTTCATTATTCCTTTGTATAACTTTGGATTGTTGATATTATTAACGCGATATTAAATATCCATTTCCGTTAGAATATTTTGTATTCTTTTCAAAAAATGGTTAGAACTTCGAATCTTTATCCTTGGAAATCATTCAATATTCATAAGAGAACTAAAAGCGATTATAAAAGAATTAGAAGCCCTTTTAAGATCTCTAAAAAAAGCTTACATAAAAGAAACTGTTTCATGTTTTTTACTCTCATAATCTCCACAATCTTTTTTCTCCACGAAATGAAAACCAAATAGACGGACCCACTGGATGACCAACTGTCTGTTAGAGCCAGACAAATGAAAAGTTTTATATGCTGATTTCTTTTGCCGTTTCTTACCTAAAATGTTATAACAGATCAAAGTGGAAAATATATCTTTAGTCCCTGATCGGTAAAGAATACAAAAATTCGGAGATGCCTAAGAATAGAATTAGAGTGTCAACATCCCGTTGAGATATAAAAAGACGATGCTAACGGTGCAATTATTATGGTCTCTCTCTATGATTTCAAATTTAATTTTTCACTTTATATGTATATTTTATCTCATAAATTTGCCATACAAATGTTATATTATCAGAGTTTTGTGTTGTAATGCAATTCCCAATTTATCAAGTTAAACGTTATGATATATAAGGAATTTTTTGAGTCCCGATCTTATCATATCGGCGATATTGTGTTTGTTTTATAAAACTGTAAATTTGTTATATAGTATGTTAACAATTCTATTTTGAAATCTAAGTTTGATGTAAATGTTCCTTGAGTTGATCTCGCTCTGAGAATCGCTTAAAGTTGTTCAAATTGTGTTTATCATTATATAATAGAATAGATATATTAATTTAATCCTATCGTTTTTCATATTTATATGTATGTATGTATGTAGTTGCCATATTCTCCCTGCGCATGATGAATCATCGAAACTAAGGCAGCAGATTTTGTTTAGATATCGTAGGCGTTTAGTTACTTATAACAAGAGCTTACTATCATTTAACATTTTTTTGTACGATCCGAATCTTTATTGATTTCTTCAACGTATGTATGTGTGTGTATAAGGGGGTGGCTTATCAATTACTACTTTTATATTTGCTGCTTTTGTGTGTGGGTGTGTATGGGTATATATATGTATATATATATATATAAATTATATAATTATTAAAGTGTTCTTGTCTGTTGTATATATGGTTCTCTATGCATTCTCTTAAAAAACTTTTCAAAAAAGTCGTCAAGACGAAAGAAATAAAAACTGGGACCTTGTCTGTCTAAAACTTCTCTTGAATACATTTTCGGTGCACATAAAAAGTGTGTGTGTGTGTGTGTCATACATAATATAACATTTGATTATATGCCAAAATTGTTGTATCTAAAAAGTGCCTGATAAATAAATTAAAACAAAAAGAAATAGAAATAGTGTTGTCTAGCTTACTAGAAGAAGACGTGATCTTATAATTCTACAGTTATTAGGTATATATAAAATATATAATAGGGGGTGCTGTATGTAGTAACATATGTATATATATGTAAGTAATTATATATAAGCATTTTGTTATATACAAATAAGGGAGCGTTTACACTGGGATTGAAAATGTATATGTTTACTTTAAGTACAAATAGTTGTCAAAAAAAATAGAAGAGAAAATATGTGAAAAATTGCACAACTTTTAACTTTTATATATTGGAAAAAGAAATGTAAATTTAGAATATATATATTGAACCTATATTGTCTGTAGAGATTAATATATCGCTTATATGCATAAATTTACAATTTGTGTTGATTTCTAAAGAAATTTGTATATAAAATTGATTGTTTATATGAACAAATATAGCTTAATGCATTTTCTCTGTTTGCATCTAAGGGATATCCACTGATTTTAATAGATATGCTTCTTCGATTCCATTGAGACTAGATCTTGGAACCATTTCAGATGAGTCTATGCCAACTTTTCGCTTAAATCAGTTCTTTAGATCATACCTATACATAAATATTTGTTGCACATCGGCTTAAAAATACTTGTTAAACAGATTTTGGATAATATTTAAGCCGATATGTTCAAAATCAGATATATAATTAAGGTTTACTGATTGGTTAAAAGATATAGCGATTGGGATTAAAAGTATATATAATATAATCGCCAACCGACTATTATATAGTCGGTCTGGAAGATGGTTATTTGAAAAACTAAATCTAAAAGTAGGATTACTAGAAAAAGAGATCGAATTATTTCTAGATTTCAAAACTTAACCAAAAAAACGGAATTATTGGGAATCGATTGAAGAGATTTGGCTACGATGGGAAACCGAAGAAGCTTCGATTATAGAGGATTTCGTTATTAGAAAGAAAACGGAAGAAAACTCTCGTAGAAAATTGAGTCATATCATTTTTAAGTTTTGAGAAACTTCAGCAAATCATATGACTACGCCATAGGCATTACATGAGAATTAGATCGATTTAGATATCAATCAGTCAAATTTTATATAGAACATTTTGTGACCTAATGTCTTTTGGGTGATTGATTTCATTGAGGTGCCGATACCGATAATCGGTTACTATTGTAAATTTCTACAAAACTTATTTGTACTTGTTAATCTATATAATGTGTTTATAATCATTCCTAGTGTAAACGATCCCCACCAACTGTTCGTTGGGCGAGGAGTTTTGAGCTCGCTGTCTCTCGGGATTTGCGTTAGACGACATCTCCCCAGAGAGGTATCTCAATTTATCAATGTACAATGTACGGGAGGAGCCTCTCGCAGCTCAGCTCTTGTGTCACTCAATAACTATTATTTGACTTGGCATAAGAGTTCAGCGAAGTATTCGTTGTTGTCGAAGATGGTGCTGTTGATGATGATGACGATGTGGTGCTGGTGGTGGTAACGGCTGGTTTATCCATGCTAGCCATTATAGAACCCAATAGATCGACAGGAGTGGGGGCCGCTTTTGTCATTCTATTGGCTGCATTTGTTGCTCCGGCAATAATGATCTTGTGTGGTGGCAAATTGAATGTTTTGTAGGTGGGCTTCAGTGGGCTACTGTTGTTGGAGAAGGGTGGTGGGGGTGGTGGTGGAGCGGATACTCTTGATGGTGGCAATGGTGGCAGCGGGGGCATTAGCACTGACATTCTTCCTATGGGAGTCAGTGCGGCTGCAGGTAGGACAACTTTAACAATCTGTGCAGGATGAGCAGGAATAACAAGAGGAGGTGCTGCGACAGATGGTGGTGGTTGCTCAGGTACTGGAGCTTCGGGTAAGGGTATTGGATTTGTTTCTACGATTTCCTCGGCACACACCTCTGTGACCTCCTCCTCATGATCCACCACCAGTTGAGGTGTGCTCTCCACAATTAGCTCATTGCCCACATTCTCGACGGGATCAGCAGGCGGATCGGCAGGCGGTATGGTGGTAATGGAGGTGTTTGTATTATTTGTATTGATATCACTTTTGCTTGTTGTGGTCGTCGTCGGCTCATCGGAAACGATTTTTACTTGAATTTTGATTTCGGGTTCCTTTTGATTTAAGCGATGAATGAAACTCGTCTGAGGCACTAATGGCGGCGGCAGTCCCGGCAAAATGGCAAGAGAAGGCGTAGGCAGGGCCAGGGGCAAAGGCAACGGCAAGGGCAGTGGGGATGCAGCCATAGGTGTTGGAGTTGAAGCTAGTGGAGTGGGTGTGGTAGCTACAGGCCCTTCATTTGTAAGGCGTATAACCTTTGCCGGGGTTGGAGCAGTTGGCGTCACCTCAGGTTTCTTTTTGGGTGTATTGTGATCTCTTCGCTCCTTCTCCTTGTTCTTATCTTTTTCCTTTGCCTTCTCTTTATCCTTATCTTTCTCCTTGTCCTTTTTCGGTTTGGATTTCTCCTTCTCCTGACTATTAATCACTGTCGCCTTGGTCACTTTGTATTTGTGTTCCAAAATCATTTTACGCATATCAATTTTTGAATCATCTTTGCTGAGCTTCTTCTTGGGCGTTCCACCACTATCAGCACTATTATTACTGGGGCTACTCTGACTGCTGGAACTGGAACTACTGTCCTGTCTGGGCGAATTGCTGATATCCTCCAGACTGCTCTCACTCGAGCGCCGTTCTTTGCCATCCAAGTCGATGAGTTTCCTCTTGGCCAATTTGCCATCATGTGTGCGCTTTGAGGGCGTCTTCTTGCCACACTCGTCGTGACCAACGGGATTGGGTAGAATAGTTTGCTTCTCCTTATAGTGCGGTGTCTCAGCCAGAACTGGATTGTTCTTCTCATTGATCACCTCCTGGCCGGGATAATACTGTCGCAGACGCAAATGCCAAGCTGAAATACAAAAATTTTCACAATTAGTAAAAGAATGTGAATCTCTTAGGAGCGAATGCAGCTAAACCCTATACCTAATATAACATCGCTTTGCAAAATAATCACAGTTATAAATAAGTGACATAAATTCGTTTCTTTCAAGAATTCTATGCACTTTCTATAATATCGAATACTAATTCAAAGATTCTCCAACTGATCTAAACGAAAGTAAAATAAAATCTTACTAATTTTATGAAGAATTCTTTCAATAAACCTAAGCAAAATGATATGAATAACACGACATATGCTACAACTTGTCCTCATTAGTCCTAGCGGAGGTTAAATGATTTGGTTCTTCTTACCAACACTTGTCACAGCCGTTACAGTGCGAAACTGATGAATTATGTTGCGAGGCAGAAAGTATATATCATTATCGCATAATTGTATGCGCGCATATCGTATGCCGTCGCGTCGCAGCTGATTGAGCTTGGCATCCTCAATCCATTGAACACACTGCGATATAGGCGGCTCATGGAGATCCAATTGCAGCATCTCCACCAGCGTATTAAAGTCTTGAGCGGCAAAGGCAACCACATCTTTGGTTATACGATTCTGTGTATAGGGCTGACCACTGTGAACAGCTTTTAGTATACCTGAAATAACGCAAACAAAATAATGAAAATGGAAATAAATTGTTTAATATTATTCAAAATGCTCACCAACTGCAGCTGTGGTAATGCGTTCGTGTCCATGTCCCACATGATCAGCATGCGCCTTGGTCCGATCCTCTATCATGGTCTCACGAGCCTCCGATAAACGCGGCAAATACTGCAAATTGCGAAGCTCATTGATGCGAGTTCTAAATGGGGTAAAGGGATAACGTATATTATAGTAGCTTTTGCCTGGAGGAATTGATTTCACATTCTCACCGTTGACGTTTTAGCGGTGTTTTACTGTTCAATTCAGCAGTTGGCACCAGTTGTTCACCCGCACGTATCCACAAGATGGGTCCATCATTCGATTGACGTGGATCCGTTTGTAATATAGAATTAACAGCCCAAGGCATAGTCTGAAAAAGATCAACCACATTAACATTTGATCTATATATATGTAGGTTTTCTTACCTTGCGGAGAAAAGGATTCATTTCAATGCGTCCCAGCAGATCGGGAAAATAGCCGCCAACCTCTTCGTGTACTTTACCCACTAAACTGATCTGATGCAGTGGACCATAGCGAAAGGTGCCCTGGCAATAGTTGCGAACAACCTAAGATGATAAAGGAAAATAAATTTAGATACGATTATGCTTGTATTCCAAATGGATCTCACCTGTTCATTGTACTGGGCCATTGTACAGGTCTCAATGTCCGAATTGCGTCCCAAGACCCCGGCCTTAACTGTCAAAGTGGAATAATTCTCAGCCATATGCTCGAGCAGATCGGGTATATAGCGAGCGGCATCATGTACAATGCCCATAACATGATGAGCATAGCCCTGCTCATCTTCGGCAAAGCAAACGCTGAAGAATTCATCGACCAACTCCTCCATTTCATCCGGCGGCAGTGCATCGATCTCGTGTTGATACAAATGTACAATGGAGGCACCACCATTGGGATATTGCTCGACTTGAATGTATTTGCCATATTTGAGATGTTCCAAGCCAGCTGGGGCTTTGCGATTGGGGGTGGGAGGTAAGCTCTGCACTGTTTGCCAGGGACAAGCAGTGGGGGCATGTTGGAGGCACTGAACTCCGACACTCGTGCGACGAATCTTGGAGCGTTTGTAGCACTTAGAACAGTCACGCGATGACGAAGACGACGACGACGATGAATGCCGCGACGACGACGATGACGAAGAGGAGCTACTTTTATGATAGCTACTCGACGATGAGGAGGAGGATGATGAATATGATTTGCGACTGGAAGAGGTGGAATGATGATTGCTGCTGCTACTCGTTGATGACGATGATGACGAAGAGGTCTTTGGTGCCGGCGAGGGCATCAATACGGAACTAGATTTGCCAGAACTGAAATTTAATTGACGTGTGACCTCATCCCTGGTCTTGGCTGCCGCCGCCGCATCGCCGTTTAGCAGAGGTTTACCAGCCATCTCTGTCCCAACTGGTTCCTTTTTGATTTCCACTTCACTTCTAATCGGTTTATTTAGTCCATCCTCTGATTTGAGGGCCTTTGGGTCTGCTGCTACTAGAGGTTCCTGCTTAATGCCCGAGTCCTCCACTTTGATTTGTTGTTGGTGCCCCAATACGGCCACCAGAGCCATTTGCAGCATTTCCTGAGCATTTGGCTGATGATCCCTTGAGCTACTGGTCTTACTGGAACTGTTTTGACTACTCCGACTGCTATCGGAGCTGCGTCGTCGATGCGAATGTGATGAGGAACTGGACGATGATGATGGTATCTGGGAATCGAAGAAACTCTCAGTTATTTCTTTAAAACAAAAAACATAAAAATATATATAGATAAAGTTTAGAAAAATTCTAGAATTGTTTCATTCTTTCATTCAAACCAAGAAGAATCATGATAAAATTAGTCTTGGAAGTTTGACTAACAAGAGAAAATGATCTCACCAAGACTTTCAATGTTTAATCTTAAAAAAAGATAATACTTATACGTGAAGCTGGGTTGGGCATAAATACAAATCTTGATATATACGATGATTTAGCTTTAAAGCGATAATGATTTCAAATGTGAATTTAAGTGTAAATCAATTTGCTTTTTGACCTTCAAGCTGCTACGAGTCTTTGCATTCACAGAAATTGTACATATACAATGAATACGTCAACAATTGTTCTAGAAAACTCATTATTCTAAAGTCTCTTGTCAGTGAACCCATGACATCGAAGCAAGCATTGCTTATAACATTATTCTCCTAAGAAACCCAAACGAATACATAGTAAGATCTACATATTTTGGAAAGTTCTTTAGGTTTCAAACTAAGATTTTTATATAGTTATTGATCATTATCAGTAGCATTTTAATTGATCTGCCAGTAGTTAATAGGGGCCAATTCAACAAACTAGTAATGTGTTTCTTATCTAAGCAGAAACTGAGCAATATAAGCAAAATCAAAGATCTGACATATATGTACATATATCTACCTAAAAGTTAATCAATAATAAGCAAGAATATCTAATTCTACAAATCCAAAAAATAAGGCGCGAATTTCTCCAATAAGAGACCTATAGAGATATATTCCATTTCCACTTAAAAATGGTAAGTAAGAATGAAATGTTTAAAATTTTTCCAAAAACTTTTGTACTTTGTTTTAGGATGAGATTGTGTACCTTTTCCCGCTCTCTGTCCTTCTCCCTTTCCCTGTCGCGATCTTTTTCGGTTCTGTGATACTTTTTCTCCTTGCTGCTGCTGGTGCGGGATGAGCTGCTGCTGCTGCCATTTCCTCTATCACGTTCGCGATCACGTTCCCGATCCTTGCTGTTGCTGCTGCTCATGTTATTGTTGTTATTGTGACGGTTTTTATCTTCGTCATCTCGTTCGCGTTCCTTATCTTTTTTCTTCTTTTTGTGATTGCGTTCGGCTAGAGACAGAGAGAGAGAGGGAGAAGAGAAACGAGAATTTGGCATTAGAAAAGATTTTCAATTTTACTTCGGGAAATTCTTTTGCTGCCTTCGTACCTGTCTTATTGTTGCTGTCTGATTCTGCGGTTGTTGTTGTTGTCGTCGTCGATGTTGTTGTTGTTGCATTCGCAGCGCTTGACGACAACAACTGCTGCTGCTGCTGGTTGTTGTTCATTTTTTTCATGTTGCTGTATCTTGGTGCTGCTGCGGCTTGTTGTTATTGAGGTTCTCATTTGCTGCTACTACTGCTTCTGTTGTTGTTGTTTGTATTATTGTTGTTGTGGCATTTCCGCGGGCTGAGTTAACATTGTTTTCAACCAGCACCGCTTTGTTAACTGATTCTGTCTGCTGCTGCTGTGGCAAGGTCATCTCCGGTATCTCCGGATTTGCCATTGTGGTAGCAATAATGACTTCACTTATCATCGCCTTGCCTTTGTCTATGTCCACCGCCTGCAATTCTTGAGAGGCGGCATTATTTTCGCCCTCGTCTTCACCTAAAATTGTGTTTTCCATTTCGATGTGTGTGTATGTATGTGTGTGCGCCTCTTGTGAGTGTGTGTGTGAATATCGATCAACCGCACCAGCACTGGGGCGCCGTCTACGTGACGCCTATCAGCAATCTGTTTTTCTTTTTATCTTACTTTCCCTTAGTTGTTGTTTGCAACTCACACAACTAATAATGCTTATCTATGCATTAGTAAACATTTGTATTTGTTTTTTTTCGATTTTTTCTGCGCAATTTAGCTTTTCGCCAGTGTCTAGTGCTGACTAATTTCGAGCGTTGTAGTGCTGCAAAGCGCCGACCGTCAAATCGATTATTTTACACAGGGTTGATTTTTGAGCAATATGGCCGTTAATTTGATTTGCACAATTTTTTAATGCCTTTGAATATGCCAAAAGATAAATTGAGGCAATATAAGGAATGCAGAACACGCATTAAATTTAATTTTTCCACCTTAAGCTAAATAAAGCACATGCACATACCTCAAATTATGAACTATAATTTATTTTAGTCTTTACGAGTCGTAATTGCAGGTATTAGAAAATTAATAATGACAAATTGCTTTCTGACTGTTCTTGTCAATCTATATATATAAATTATAAAAAGAAGAGTGTCCATTCTTCCATTGGAATGCGTAATTTAAATTTGAGTGCCGTATTATTTTCCCCCTATTATTTTTTGGTAATGCGAAAACCAGTAGATGGCGACAGCGAGCACAAATGGCCGCTAAATTTGAAATTTGAAATGACCAAAACTTACTTCGTCAACGAGTTTTCGACAAAGAATTCTGCCAAGCGGACTAATAAACCGAACGTATTCAAAAAACTAATATGTTTAAATACCAAAGAGATCAACACTAATATAAAGTTGCAGAATCGTAGTTCGTTAGCTTAAATGCTTTGAAGATTCCAACGATATTTGTTATTTTGGACTACAAAAAAAAGTAGTTAAAGAATTTACAAAGACTTTTTTATTGTAACCCAATGTTATTTGGCTCAGAGGTTAGAAACTAAAAGTATAACATTTGAAACCTTTGAAATTACTTAGGAAAATGGTTCGCCAAAATAACTAAAAGTATAACATTTGAAACCTTTGAAATTACTTAGGAAAATGGTTCGCCAAAATAATAGTTAGAGATAATGGTAATGTCAAGTTTTTATAGAAATCGAAATAAATAAATAATTCATGATATTTAGGCTGGGTAGCGGTGATCTACGAACTGACCAATGAAATGCAGAGGTACCTACATTGGTATAACGTATAGTTTTCTGATCCAGCATAAAATCTGCAGTTACGTGGTAATTACTACCGTTTCAACAAGCAAAAACGATAATCCTGTTGGCTTTCAATTTTTACGGTTCGTTTTGGACACACAGCAGCTGCGGGCGACAACTTTTGGACACAATAAACATTTGGACATGGCTAAGAGTTCGGATTGTGTGCCATATTTGTCACTTGTGTAAGTTTTGTTCTCACTCCCAAAAATTGTAACTCCTGCCGCATATTTTGATGGCCAAAAATGTTGCAATTTGCAACTTTTGTCGTTTGCTGTTCTGCTGCTGCTGGATGCTGCTGTTTTTGGCGCCTTCGTTTAAATTATGCATACAAAAGCGTCAGAGCCACTTAGAAAAGGACAGAGAGACAGAATGGGAGAGACAGAGGAGAGAGGGACATTGCGAGTTACACGAGATTATTCTCGGCAGTGAGAAAAACTTTTCCACTGTTTTGCCACTTGGCGAATTTTCCGCATGAAAAATACTTTTAACACTTTCTGTTTGCCTTTTCCAGTAAAATTGAAAACGAAAATAAAGGATTATAAACGGGGGACAGATAAATTTATGTATGTACATATATATATAGAGAGGGATAGACAGAGAGCGCAATGGTGGGCGTGGCTGGGTGGGCAGGATTTACTTGTTCTTTTTGCTGTCTCAGTCATGTCGCGACAAATCCTTTTACACTTTATTAATTTTATAATTTTGCAAATTTAATTTCTTGGAACTCTTTCTTGTCTTCCCCCTCCTTCATTTCCTTCTGGTGGTCGCGTCTGGTGACGCACTTCAAGGGCTCTACATTATGTCGCCGTCGCCGGCGCCGACTTCATTGGGCATTATCCTTTATCTTTTTCCACATCAGCGATTTGTTATTAATGAACAGTTTTGTGCTTGGCTGGCCTTGTACTTGTGGTTAATTGCCAGGAGCAGCTAGTGGCAGCTTGGCTTCTCGATGGCTAAAAGAGTTGCCCAAGCACTGGAAAGGTATGCATCTCTAAGTAGAGGGGAATTTTCCATTTTAATATTGTTTGAACTTGACATTGTAGCTGCAGCTTTTCAAAATGGTTTAACAATCTCTTTTTACTTTATATCTAACTGAAATGTAAGAGATTTTAAGGAAATTTGGAAGGCTCTACTATATATGGCCAGAATCCATCAATGAAGAAACGAAAAGGAGTCTTAATAAATATATTTCTGGCAAGAAGTTTACTTTCTTTATCATCCTGGCTCAAATAATTTTTAAACCTTCCAAAAATGCTTGAAAAATATGGAAATCGCATCGCATTAAACTGCCTGAAAGCGACTAAAATTGGGTACATCCTGGATCTGTCTGGATTAAATAACTAAAACTCCCTCATAATAGCTACACAGACTTCATATTCTTTTTCGAGAGTTTTCTACACTTTTCTGACCATTTTTGCTTTGTTTATCAGCATTTTCTTTCCCTCTTTTTTAAAAATGATTAAAATATCTTGTCGATAGATCGTGTACCAAAAAAAAGTTAAGCACACCACAAAGAAGTAATACAAATAAATGAAGATACAAAGTTTCATTTTAATGAAAGTTCAACTCGAAGCAGTAAGTCGAAATATTCAAGAAATAAAAAGTCGAATACATCGATAAATTACAGTTCCTGTGGCAGGATCATTCTAGATCAGCCACGTAAGTTTTAATTAATTTATTTCTAAATTATTTGGTAGATCCAAATAATACATAATACACACAATTTACCTAGATTTCGCTTTCATTTAGCTTTCATAAGATTTCATATCAATCTATGTAAGTCATGCCCGTGCGCAGGACTCGGCCTAGGAAGAATATTTCTTAAATAAAACTAATTTTCATTTTGAATATTACGATCTACCGAGTAAAAAAAACTGGCATCTTTCTTCCTTAATCATATCACCAATACTTAAAGTCATAGTCATACATAGACAATTTAATTGAGTCGAATCCATAAAATTTTTTTTCCAAGAAGTATATTGATAGCTTCTTGGAAAAAAATTGAAAAATTGAATCGAATTCAAAATAAAAAGAACGTGAACATTGAGGCTCTTTGAGGCAAGGAAAATATTCACTTAATGCCGATTCTGTTCGAATACTTATTCATGTGGCTATGTTTTCTTAAAGAAGTGAGTCCACTAAACCGATCTTCCTTCTTTGTCGATCTGAAATATGACATTAAGTGTCAGCTAGGAGAAACATCCTTCATTTGTTGACTTAGTAATGGGGAAAAACTTCCATAATTTGAGAAATAGAAATTTAACAGAGAGCTTTCGAAGGGTTTCCATGTTTAAAATTTTCAAAATTTCGTTCTTTTTGGGAAAAGCCAATAACCAATACTCTCCCCCTGCGCACGGCCCTGTCAAATTCCTTTACTTTAACTGCCTTTAGATCCTAAAACGAAATCTTGAAATATACAATCTAATCTTGATTCACCTTTAACTTTTGTAAACTATTAATTTGGAATGATTTTTTTGGGGTATTTGCAAGATTAATTTCGATTTGCTATCAAGGTATTTACTTTGCGGGTGGCCATTCTGGGAATGTTATCTCAAAAACTTTACCTTTACCAACATTTACACTCGCTGGCAAATCATCGTTAAAGGCGTATTTTTTTGTCTCCACTTTTTCATTTTAGCCAAGTTGGAGGACACACACAGAAAGCAAGCGTTAATTACGGTAATTTAGCAAACTAGCCACAACAGACGAAGCGAAGGAGCAGGAGAAGCGAGTAGGAAGTGTAAAACCACGTTTGCGATAATGTTTGTCAACAAAGAGAAAGAGAGGCAAAGGGACCAAAAAAAAAAAAAAAAAAACGAAGAGGCGTGACCCAACCGCAACAGACAACCAGCTAAAGTCGCTGCACCAGTTCCCATTCCCATTGAAGTTCCTGTGCCAACCCCAACATTAACCCTAACTAGCAGACACTTGTTAACTGGTAATTAGTTTTGGCCACATCCCCTCCTTCTGCTCTCCTCCTCCAAACAATTCTATCTGCAAAATTATTGCAATTTCCCATAGAACATCGATAGTTGTGGGATTATCTTATCGCCATTAATTATTACTTTTTATTTATATCCGCCTCGTAGGCCATGCTATAGTCCACCACCATATCGTTGATCACCTGTTTTACCTGCGTGGCAAACAAAAAGTCCAAGTGACCCCATGTCGGATCGGGCACCTCGTGGAGTAGGGCCAAATTGGGCAATAGTTCCGGCAGTCGGGATATATCCTTTTTGTTGGCCGATCCATCGGATAGTCCATAGTAGAGATACACTTCGCTGGTGATCTTAGTTAAATCATATGATGGAGGCTCTTCGGCATCGTAATATTGCAGATTCTTCTTGCTGCCCCAATCGTAAAGGCGAAAATCGTTTGACACATACGATTGAATATAGTGAATCGCCTGATTCGAGGATATGCCAGCCGGATGGGTTTCCGCAATTTGGGGAAGAAGTGTCTGAAAGCGAAGGAAAAATGCAATTTTAATTATCCCCACTTGATCTTTGGTCTGATCTTTGATTCCTTACCTTATTGAGATTTCCGATTTCCGGTCCATTCCAAAGAATGCCCAAAGTTTTGCAATAGCTCAACATAATCGGCCGATTGCTGCATGTCGTGTCGAGGAATCTTTGGATGAACTGATTCTGGGGCAGAAATACCTGATTCTCGAGCAGAGAAGAACCCAGACCAGCAGTACCAAACACGGGAGCTGTGGCCACAATTAGTTCCTCGGTGGTGTTGCCCATAAAAACTGGTGGAGCCAACATGTGAGCTGTTTTAATCTTCTCATTGTATTCGGGTCGATAGGAGGCCATGACAAAGAATGTGGTGCAGCCCTGAGAGTGACCCACATAATGCAGGGCTCTCTCATCTGTGACATCCAGTATGTAATCAATCATGGTGGGTAGATCGATGGCGCCAATCTCGTGCCAACTGAATCTCCAGAAATATGGATGTTTCATATTCATTTTCGTGTTATTCCGAGAGTAGAGATTGCCACGGGCATTGCCCAGCCACACATCGTAGCCGGCATCGGCGTAGTTGTAGGCCAGAGCATTGTCCGGCCCATTGAGCAGGAAACAATCCGAGCAACTGAACAATCCGTGCATGATGAGCACCACCGGACGATGCAAATCACCATTGTTCAGTTTCGAGGAGTAGGGAATGCGAAACAGATTCAAAACGTAGCCATCAGGAGTTTCCACAAAATGTGATTCCGCTGGGTATCCATGCGATTCAATGCGTTCCGCCTGCAATCAAACCAATGGTTAGATTCCCTCTCAACATCTCTTACAAAAATATCAAAGATCAGCGATAACTTTCCCCGAATCGAGATA
The DNA here is from genome assembly GCA_018150745.1 of Drosophila sucinea. Lineage (NCBI taxonomy): Eukaryota > Metazoa > Arthropoda > Insecta > Diptera > Drosophilidae > Drosophila > Drosophila sucinea. The sequence goes on along the minus strand of JAECWP010000133.1, from coordinate 4,068 downwards.
GGAATTCTCATAACTCTATTTTTTTCCTTACCGAAGTTCTCACAGTCTTGAAGGGTATATCTATATAAGGATCGAATTCGTTGACGTTTTCCGGTCTGCCTAGAACCGCTGTCACTGTCAAGATTAGTATAAAGTATTTCAGCATTTTCCAATTCGTGTGTGTCTCAACGGTGGAATTGGTTGAAAGACTGTTTTGTAAAATCTAAAACTCATTTGTCAAAAACTTGTGAATGATTTTAACGCCAAAAAAAAAAACAATGATTTTTGCTTATCTTATCTATCGATTAGAAGTCAAGTGGGGAAGTCTTTTTTTATATTTCGCTACAAGATAATCCAAATGCGATTTATGAATTTCGCTGTCCATTTACGTTGTAGTAGATTATCGCGATATTGATAAGACTTCTGGTGGGGTATATAAAATATATATAAACTGATAGCAATAATTGCTTTATTACCCAAATAGAAACTATATTTTCGAGGGAATTACAGTTTATTTATATGTGCACTTAGCTATAATTGTTCGATATTTCAACTGATAGGGAAATGATGATCTTTTGTGTTTCGACAGGCTACATGAAAATTGTTTTATTGGATCCTAATAATGCGAAACTAGACTATATTTTTAATGGATCATGTTTACCAACATTAAAAAACAAAACAACAACAAAAAACATTTAAAAACTTTATACTTTTTAACTGAACCCAATTTATCTTTTTTCATGACCTCATATGCTTTAGAAGCCAACATTATTTTGGTTTATTTATGGACAGTTCATCACTATTTTCATTTTTGAAATAATATAAGAAATATATAAGAGTTTATAATATAATAAATAAAATCGATAGGCTATATAACCCATATAGACAAAACGTATTTAGAAAATTACTAAATATGCAGCATTTTTTCGTACTCAAAGTGAAAAAAATTACTATTTTATTTTGACAAAAGTGAAAACTCATAGCTCTTGAAGACCACTATTACTGATACTAAGGTCGAATTTGGGCAAGTCTGCATTGCCAAGATAATTATAAAAAAAAAAACAACACATTCGCCAGCTTCGAAAACAGAATTAATTTTTTTTTTATATATTAGGTTGCTTCCAGATTTATTTGGCCTTCCTGAAGGTTAACGCCACAGCGAAAAAAAAAGAAAAAAACAGAACTTCACTGATTTAAGCGAAATCTGAAAAAATGATATGAATGCTAACAGTTTTAAAATGTTAAATGATCTATCTTAATAATGCGATTTACTTAATTCCAAAATGTGGAATATATTAATATATTAAGTGGATTATATAGTTTTTAGTAGTAATCAATTCATTAGAAATGTTTAATGCAAAAATTTTACACTTTTTCGAAATCAATTTATTCGAAAAGTTTAATGCAAAAAATTGTACACTTTTTTTAAATATGCATTTATAAAAATAAGTATTATTTACTTATTTTTAAGGAGCTTTAATTTTCTTTAATTCAATATTCAGTATGACTAATTGAAGAACAAAATCGATGGTTATACCGATGACTGCATATCGAAGTGAAGAGATTCGATTGATGCCTGATGCCTGTAGATAATCGATATCTAAGAAGTTTTATTTGATTGCCTATCATGACGGCGCTCTTTAACGGTACCGATACTCACAAGCAGTGCAGAGGAATTTTGGAAATCAAATTAAAGATGGTAGCTTACCGATAGAAATTAATCGATAGATTTTAAGCGACCAACTGTTGTGAAATTTCTCTTGGGAATCAAAACTCCGTTTCTTAGTCCTATGAATTTTATTGTCCAACTATTTAATGAGCTAGTATATAGATCCTATTCGGCAAGCGAATAACCATTACATCAATGGAGGATTCTCAATGCTCTGGAGCTGGAGTTGGGCACTTAAAATGTCAGACGAGCGTGAAAAAACGCGTATCTACGACTTGCGCCAGACTTGCTGCGATTTTTGTATTATGTCAGTGAGTTGTAATGTGGCGATGGTGATGGCGGTTAGGGTGGGTGGGGCTGTGAGTGTAATGAGCGGTGGGTGGTGGGGGGCTGTGTATGCCCCACTGAGATTGGCATTAAGCATGGCAAAAGCCACAAAATGCGAGCAACAAGAATCGAGGACTGACATCAACATGAACAGCAATGATGTTGGCGATGGTAAGTGTGGGTGTGGGTGTGGGGAGGGGCTGATGGGATGGCATTGTCATACTACTATGTTGGAGAACAAGGGAGCGAGAAAGAGAGAGAGATAAACCAAACGTAAATGCGGTTCATTGAAATTATGTGAAGTGTAGTTCGAGTGGCTCGGAGGAGAGTAAAAGGGACCAGAAATGGAAATACATTTTGTTGAAATTGTCAGGCATACAAAAAAATTGCACAATAAAAATAGAAAAAGACCATAGAACAGGGCTAAGTGTAGTCTAAACCGAAGTTGCTATACCCATACCAATACCTAGATAGATTAGCTACTCTTGTCAGTCAATAAATAACGTATACGCAAGGTGTGCCATCTAGTTTTATTATGTTCAGGATAATCATACTAACCAAATAGAATTCTGAATTTCCGAAGTCGCAAACCTTTTCGCTCTTCGGCTGAACTTTGAAGGAGAAATTTTTACATAATTTCTGAACTATTTATTTTTTCAAGATATCACTCTAAAATAAATATCTTATTTCTTTTAGAAAACTACTTGTATTAACACCTTTTATATTAATTATTAATTGTATTTATTAAAGACTCAAACATTTCAAAAAGTTTTCGCTCGATGTCAAAATGCATATGCCCTTCATATATGGCATTTGAAGGGCATAGAAAATACAGAATGGAAAGAAAACTGTAACTATTTTTGTGAAAATTGCAAATAGCGTCAGACGAATTGCCGATGAGCAGAGCTCAGCCCATCGCCCAGCCTCTTCTCGTTAGAGAAAATCTGTGTGGAAATTGCTTTGCGGTTTCATCTAATTCTTTTTGCCATCCACTTCTTCGACTTCATCGTACGTATTACTTGCTACCCAGCACTTTCTCAATGAAATTCAATTAAATTCAGTTTAATTGGCTGCTGATGAGTGCCAACTGTTTGCCTTAAAAAAGATGCCAAATTATAGTAAATTGATCAGCTGGTCGGTTGATGGGCTGGTTGATGGCATAAAAACCGCTTAAACGTTTAAACTTTTGCCAGCCAATTGAATCGTGACTTATCATAAATCAAAGTTACGCCATGGATAGACTCATAGCCAAGTGTTGGATGACGACGCGACGTTGCAACGCGTTGTCAACATGTCAAGTCTCTGTCTTAATGGGCAAAGTCAAGAGACCACTTGGAGGACGTCACCTAAGTAACACACACACACACACACACACCTCTACTCGAACACTTGTCTCTAATCTTGGGTCATGGATAAGTTGAATGAAACAATGAAGAATATTTCACTTTGAGCCACTTAAGGTCAATAATCAACTGATATCGTCTATTGATTTTACATCTCTTCAAGGTAATGAGGGGATAGAAGGGAATCTCTCAAATTGTCGAACAAAATAGCTTACATATAGATGGATTCATGATGGAATTTCTTGATGGAATGGTTTAACTTAAAAATCAGAAATAAAGACCAAGTTGAAAATTTGTTGCTTTTTGTGTTCTTTTCTTTTTAAAATAACCAAAATTATTCACCTGAAAGCCCGCTCAATATCTAAACAAAACTTATCATAAAGGTCACCAACAAAAACGCGGTAGAGTGAGACATTTTAAAGATAATTATTCTCATTTTTGGAAAATTTATTTCTTAACAAAAACAGAAATTGTTTGGAGAGATTGTAACAGTGGGGAATATTTAACAAAGAGTCTTCTGTATTTGTTTTTCTTCATTTATTTGTATTTATATACACAGACGAATTTCTGTTTGAACAAAGAACAAACACTTATCCAACAATAGGTTTAACTTAATCTGCTTATTTGCGTTAACAATTCTGCCATTTAAATTTATGGATGCAAAATTTATGCAGTTTATTTTATATCCAGTGTTTGTAGTTAAGTCATAATCTGTTAATTAATTTACGTAATTCTAAAAGTGAATACTTA